>VWZX01004382.1:874-53567 GCA_013399015.1 Galbula dea | reverse complement strand
CTCTCACGGAATTTAAGAAGCATTTAGACAAGGCACTTAGGCACATGGTGCGACTATGGAGTTGTCTTGTGCCTAAATATGAGTTGGACTAAATGATCCTAATGTGTCCCTTCCAACTCTGGCAATTCTGTGATTCTGTGATCTTTAGTAAGTCCCGGGAAACAGGAGAGGTGCCTGGGGATTGGAGGAAGACAAATGTCACTCCAGTCTTCAAAAAGGGTAAGAAGGATGATGAGGGTAACTATAGACAGGTCAGCCTCACCTCCATCCCTGGAAAGGTGATGGAACACTTTCTCCTCAACTCTGTCTCCAGGCATATCAAGGATAAGGGGGTGATTAGGAACAGTCAGCATGGGTTTACCAAGGGGAAGTCATGTTTGACCAACCTGATAACCTTTGATGAGGACATAACCAGGTGGATAGATGATGGCAGAGCAGTGGATGTGGATTATCTTGATTTCAGTAAAGCGTTTGACACTGCCTCCCACAGCATCCTCATGGTTAAACTGAGGAAGTGTGGTCTGGATGATTGGGTGGTGAGGTGGCTTGTGAAGTGGTTGAAGGACAGAAGTCAGAGAGTCGTGGTCAGTGGGATGGAGTCTAGTTGGAGACCTGTGTCTAGTGGAGTCCGACAGGGGTCGGTACTGGGACCAGTGCTTTACAATATGTTCATTAATGTTCCAGATGAGGGAACAGAGAACATTGTCAGCAAGTTTGCTGATGACACTAAAACCGGGTGGAGTGGCTGACACACCAGAGGGTTGTGCTGCCATTCAGCATGACTTAGAGAGGCTGGAGAGTTGGGCAAGGAGAAACTGAATGAAATTCAAGAAGGCCAAGTGTGGAGTTTTGCACCTGGGAAAGACCAACCCCACATATCAAGATAGGTTGGGGACTGACCTGTTGGAGAGCAGTGAAGGGGAGAGGGATCTGGTGGTCCTGGTAGATGGAAGGATGATCATGAGTCAGCAGTGTACTCTTGTGGCCAGGAGGGCCAAAGGGATTCTGAGGTGGATTAGAAGGGGTGTGGCTAGTAGGTCAAGAGAGGTTCTTCTTCCCCTTTACTCTACCCTGCTGAGGCCGCATCTGGCATCTTGTGTCCAGTTGTGGGCCCCTCAGCTGAAGAAGGATAGGGAATTGCTTGAAAGAGTCCACCACAGAGCCACAAAGATGAGGTAGGGGCTGGAAGATCTTTTTTATGAGGAAAGGCTGAGGGACCTGGGTCTCTTTAGCTTGGAGAAGAGGAGACTAAGGTGTGACTTCATTTATGGTTTTAAAGATGTGAAGGGTGGGTGTCAGGAAGATGGGGTCAGGCTCTTCTCGGTGAGGCCCAGTGACAAGAAACGGAGTAACGGTTGTAAGCTGAAGCATAGGACGTTCCTTTTGAATAGAATAAAAAACATTTTCCAGTGAAGGTGCCGGAGCAAGATGAACAGACTGCCCAGAGAGGTTGTGGAGTCTCCTTCTATGGAGGTATTCCAAACCATCTGGACATGCTTCTGTGTGACCTGGTCTAGGGAAACATGCTGTGGCAGGGGGATTGGACTAGATGATCTTTCAAGGTCCCTTCCAACTCCTAACATTCTCTGATTCTGTGGTTCTGTGATATTGTGTCCAGTTCTGGGCCCCTCAGTTGAAGAAGGATAGGGAACTGCTGGAAAGGATCCAGCACAGCATCAAAAAGATGATGAAGAGGGTGGAACATCTTCCTTATAAGGAAAGGCTGAGGGAGCTGGGTCTCTTTAGCTTGGAGAAGATGAGACTAAGGGGTGACCTCAGTTGTGCTTATAAGTGTATGAAGGGTGGGTGTCAAGAGTATGTGGTCAGTCTCTTCTCAGTGGACCCCAGTGACAGGTCAAGGGGCAATATCTGTAAGCTGAAGTATAGGAGGTTCCTTGTAAATACAAGAAAACTTCTTTTTCACAGTAAGAGTGCTGGAGCACTGGAACAGACTGCCCAGAGAGGTCGTGGAATTTCCTTCTATGGAGACATTCAAGACCCATCCGGACACGCTTCTGTATGACCTGGTCTAGATCAAGCTATCACCAGTGACACAGATATATATTTTTTTTTACCGAGAGTTAGACAGCAGGCTTTTCTCTGCCAGTGGCAGAAAAATAACACTCTCTTTCTTCTTATTTCAAGTGACACTGGACAATAACAAGTTCAGGAATTGCTTATTCTAATATTCCAGGACAGGATCTTTCTGTCAAGATATTTATATGGCTTCTACCACTGTGGTATCTAAACCCTGTATTGATTTATTAAAGCACACTCATAAAGCTCTCTGTATTTTTTCCCTTGCTCTGTTATTTTATGTGGTATTATTGTGGGAAAGCGAGCTCAATGGAACAATGTTTTGCATTTTCTTCTGACAGTGGTGAGGTTTACAGTCGCTCTTGATGGGTTCCAGAAGCAACTATCACAATGTGGACCAGTAGCCAAGAAATGTCTCTCTTGCTTTCATGAGTTTCTTTCTAGCAGTTGTTTGTGAGGAGCGGAGCTGTTCTGTGTGATCTTTAGGAGTGGAGCTCTCCTGTGTGATCTCTCTGACAAGGCAGATAAATTGATCCAGGATTCTTGGAAATGAGGAGAAAATTCTTGGTTTTATGTAAGAAGTCTTCATTGTCAGCTTGAAAGCCAGTTTACTTTCAGCAGTTGCTTGTTCAGCAGATGGGCTGTGGTGCTTTCCATCAGCTGAAGGGTTTGTTTTGTTTGGGTTGGTTTTTAAGCTTGGCAGTCACTTGCCTATCTACAGTTTGGTATAGTCACCAGAGTCAGGAGGTGTCGGGGTGAGTAAACATATGTGTCACTCTTTGAAGCTGCAACTAGAGATGTGCAATAACACCCTGGTTCAGACATGCAGGCCACTTTAGGTGCCCATAGTATACATAGGGTGTACGAGGAAGCACCTTCTCTTTAGACATTTGAATAACAGCAGTAATCTTCTGTGGAAAGGAGCAACATGCATTGCCTTCTTTTTTCTGAGCTCTGGCCAGAACAAACTGTTCTTCATTTAACTGCAAAACTAAGAGACTAAATAGCTTGAATATGTTCCAGGAATGGTAATATTTGAATGAGGTGACCCAGAGGGAAAACCTGCTCTTGTGGTTTTGTTTTTCTTGTCCATAATATCTCAGATTTTTCACATCACAGCGAGGTTGGACAGGGTGGAGCTAAAAGCAGTGGCCAAGCAGAAACTTGCACAGATGTAGTCTGGAAAGAAATGGGCAAACAATAGTTAGGAGAAGGTGTAATGCATGGTCAAATCGTAGTTTTCCATCATCTAAAGAAAACAGCAAAAACTCAGCTCACCTGTGCCAGAGCACTGGAACAGACTGTCCAGAGAGGTTGTGGAGTCTCCTTCTCTGGTGATATTCAAAACCCATCTGGACACGTTCTTGTTGATCTGGTCTAGGGAATCCTGCTATGGCAGGGGTGTTGGGCTAGGTGATCTATCAAGGTCCATTCCAACTCCTAACATTCTGTGATTCTTTGTGATTTTAAACCAAATTTAACTTCAACTGGTATTTGTAAAGGCAAATAACTTGCAAATTAAAACCTTTATGAGAAAAGAATATGCCAGTGCCGGTTTTTTGTTGTTGCTTGCTTTGTTTTGTTCAAATTTATGTGTAGTAGCTGCAGCCAGCAGTTGCTCTTCACTGTGCTGTGCTACTTCTGGAACAGACATAAATACAATCAAATCCAGCAGTCTTTATTCCTGTCTCCTTCCTTTCCTTTTGGACCAATGTATTTTAATTCAGTCCATATGAATGAGGTTCAACCATTAATTTTGTATAACCTGATCTATGTCACAGAATAAATAATACACTATCTGTTGCCAAATTAGAACAGTCTAACTGAAATAGATACGTGCATTTAGTGAAGCAAGGGCATAATTTGCTTGAACCAATACTGGTACAGAGGCCAAAATATGGGATTTTAAACCCAAAGTACATTTGTGTTTGGGCTTTTAAAATGCAAATGGATATAAATTTTTTCAAACCACTGTATATTCACTAAAACCCAGTAGCTTGATACAGCAATAGATAACTTGCTATCTTTCCCTCCTATTTTCATGTTTGATGAACATCTTTCTAAAGTATGGGGGCATTTGAAATGTATTTATTTAATTATTTTCTGGTACAATCATCTTTAAAAACAGAATTCTTCCCTGTGTTTCCAAGTTCACTCTTCTATTTTTCAGTAACAGTTCATTATCATTGCTTAATCTGGATCAAAATATAGATTTCCAGTACATACCTGCAATTATTTTGTAGTCCTCACCATTCCTGGGAACTGTGCATTCTGATTTAATCATGGAATTGAACCACACATGGGAAAAGTTTTCAGAAAAGAGGCACTGTGCCAAAACTAACTGAGTTGGTTAAACAGGGTAATTTATTTAAAGTATTGACCTGCATAAACAAAAATGTTATTCTCTTTGCTGAATATACTCTTGTAGAAAAGTGCTTTCAGTGTTCATATTTTCAGTTGCTGAAAAGAGAGTTCTATTAGTGCATCCCTTACTGGTTCTGCCACCAGATGAAAAAACTTCAGATTGTTTTGATATGGTTTACCAAACCAAGAAACTTGTAGCTGATGGTAATTTTAGAGGAGGTGAGAAAAGATGTCAGTGACAATAGACTCTGTAATTGTATGGTTGCATAGAGAAACGGCTTCCTGGCTCCAGATGTTAACATTTAGTTCATATTTTTGATGAGAATAAATAGGAAAACCTCCCTGCATAAGTATTACTAACTATGCACAATATGATCATCCACTTTGTGCTTGAAGATACCTTTTGATTTTCTGTTTCCTGGAAGCATTGCATTGGGCTAAACACAGAAAATTGATTCCCAAATCGTTGGACTGCTTGTGCTGCAGGACCTTCTCCAAAAGTTCAGTGAAGTAAAATGTGAAACCTCCAACAACTCTAACCAGCCCTGTTTTTTCCCCTAAATTTTGGTGTCTGGTTCACGTTACAGTAGAGCTGGCTTATAGAGAGAAGAGATTTAAACTCAATTCAGTGTACAGACGTGTATTTCAGGTGCTAAATGATATTGTACTTTTCCCTCACTTTGAGTGTTGTGGAAATTTCAGCTTAGGGTAAAAAGCCTGTTGATATGTTTCATTAATCATGTTTTGCAGAAATGTTAAAGAAGATTTTTATTTCTAACATCACAAATTAGAAGTTTCTTGTGTGTGATATTGGTGCAGCTGCAAGAAGGGTGGTTCATTTTGCAGAGCTTCCTTGAAGGTAACTGCTATTTTGACAGTAAATCTATCAATACATCTCTACGAACTCCGTCACAAATCTCTTAAACTGTGCTCTCCAAGATCGTTACATATGTGTTATTCAACCATATCACACAGAATAGAATCACAGAATATTAGGAGTTGGAAGGGACCTCGAAAGATCATCTAGTCCAACCCCACTGCCGCAGCAGGATTCCCTAGACCAGGTCACACAGAAGCGCGTCCAGACAGGTTTTGAATCTCTCCATAGAAGGAGACTCCACAACCCCTCTGGGAAGTCTGTTCCAGTGCTCTGGCACCTGAACTGTGAAAAAATGTCTATGTGTGTTCACATGGAATGTCCTATGCTTCAGCTTACAACCGCTGCCTCTTGTCCTGTCACTGGGCTTCTGTCCTAATCATTATTTTTACACAAAATAGCTATGTGCTTAGGATATGGAAAGTTTTATTTATAGTCATCACAAACTTACCAGAACTGGAAACAACATAAAGAGTATTCCTTTATCCTTCATCTGCCCTACGTAGAAAACAGGTTAGTCTCCTGGTTATGAAAAGCATATATGTTAGAAATTATGTTCATCTTACATTGTCTGTGTGTCTACATCTGAACTAATTGACGTGATTCTCATTATAATCAGTGGAGATATAGTCAAATAGTAATATGACTTGAAACTATACAAACAGTGGCCTTTGCCCAGTGCAGGTGATCTCATTTTAGGATGGTCCTATTTTAGGGTGAGATGAGTCTTATTCTGACCAGACAGATTAACTGTTTTGATTAATTGATTAAACTTATGTCTGTAATGACTGCTGACACAGCACCCCAGGGTGGTGACTAAAAATCCTACAAGAGATTCACACTGTACAGGTGAGGTAGCTGAGTATCTCAAAGGTTATTAGATCTCCCTGTTCATACAAGGCACTTGTGCTTAGGCAATTGAGTCAAGCCATTAGCTAACATGTTGAAAAGAAGCAATGTGAATTAGTAGCTTTCTGTTTCACAATATTATTGAGAAACTAGAGTGTTAATTTTTTAACTAAAAGGCTGGATAACTAGTAAACTTGTTTTGAAAGATTAGGGTGAAATCGTGACCTCATGGTAGCTTGAAGTGAAATTTGTACTGACTTCAATTCCCAGGAATTCTTTATTTCTTAGAAAATATTACTTTTATGACTGTTGTCACTTAACAGTGCTACGCTGGCAATGCTGGACTATGCCAGTAAGCAAAAGGTGAGGATTTGACCCTGAATTACCAATTTATGGCATGAGGGCAAGTAATAATAACACAGATTTGCATTAAAGAGGGACATCTGCCCATGGAGGTGGTGGAGTCACCATCCCTGGAGGTTTTTAAGAAGAGGATAGATGTGTTTCTTCAGGGGATGATTTAGGGGTAAGAGTAGTGTAGGGCTGTCCATTGGATTAGATGATCTTGAGGGTCCTTTCAAACCGTAATGATTCTGTGATTCTGTGATCTGTTTCTTGTGAAATCAGTTAATGGTCCTAGAAACCATTTGAAATTAATAGAAAGTAATTAAAAGTAATGGAGAACTTTTTCTTTTTTACCTGAAAAAGTAACACAAGTAAATGAAATTAATAGAAAATAATTGATAGTGACTGGAATTAATAAAAAATTGAAACAAATTTGACTTAATTGAGATTTATTGAAACTGAATTAAACTCAGTAGCTCACAGCCTATTACATTTAATAGAATCTAATTAATATTAATTTTATGTAATGTTTAATAGTAACATAACGTTCTTAAAAGGGATTTTTATTAGATGTTTTATTTATGTGACACTATATTTATATAATAGTAAAAATAAATGTTAATAGAAAAAAATGCTGCTAAGTATAGAAACTTTAGGTTCCTTTTGGAATAGTTACATGGATGATGTGATGCTGATAACAGAAGCTCCCGATATGATTTGATAAGATAAAAAGATGAAGTCTCATGGATTTTATACCAGGGTTTAGGTTTTTATTAGAGTTTAGCGAGAACATTCTACTTGTTAAGATGTTGGCTTTGATTTGATAAATAACTGCTTGACCAGATATTGAATCTGTCTTCTTTATGAGTGTACCTTGTAGGGAACTCTTATTTGTTGTCTTAAACTATGAATTATTGTAACTCTTACAAGTTTCCTTACAGATTTCCTTCTGTTATATCATAGACGTTTTTATCAACTATACTCATGTCCCTCAAGCTTTGTCAGCTGAAAAAACTAAATACTTTCATAAGACCATTAATAAATGCAGTCAGTTTAATGTTTTATTATACTTTCCATGGACATGTATTCTTGCAGTAACTTGCAGGAAAGTAAGAGAAAATGTGAAATACTTTTTACTGAATTGGTGCTGAGATCCTATTATTTCAAGAATGTGAATGATGAAGAATACAGAAAAAAATCTGGAAGAAAATACAGAGATAGAATATATATTAATAGACTTTTTCTCAAACTAAAAACGTAACTACTTATTGTGTGTCTACAGCCTTGAGTTCTAATTTAGAGCAAAAGTGTAAGGTTATGTGGCGTACCAATACTTTTCAGGAAACCTGAAGCCAAAATCCATCCATCCCCACTTGTCATTGTGAGCGAACTAATGGCCAGCTCTGCCTGATGCAAAGCAGCAGACAAGCCTCTTTGTTCTATTGATTGTCTGGGTGATGTTTGAATTGATTACAGTGCTAGGTAACACTATGGATCGTTCCTGTCCCCTCCAGCCTATTAACCCATTTCTGGCTTCCTGCTGAGGTATGATTTTCTTTGATTAGCTGTTTGAGTTTAATTGTAAAATGGAAACAGATACATAAGACGCAAAGTTGAGAGAAAGCACCAAGTGACTTTTGGGTTTGAAAGAAAACAAAAAATTCATTTCCATGTCCTGTGCTTTTGACTGCAGCAGAAGCACATGGAAAGGCAAAGGAAGAGGACAACAAGGTGAATCCTTTGAGAGTTTAAATTTGTCTGTAGTCTGCTCCACTGCTGCACTGCCTGCCCACACCACAGCCTGTGGCTATCTTACCATCTGTTGTTTCTGCAAAGAGTATAGCAACATCATCTTTCTAACTCACATCAAACAGGCTGATGTTGGATAGCCCCTCAGGCCCCTTTTCCCTAAAATAAAAAAGCCTAGCTACGAAGTTTGTCAGAGATCATGTAACCCAGAATCCTGGTCATCTTGCTAACTCCTCATGTACTTTCTCTGATTTTTCAAGATGATGTTTTAACATGGGAGAAACCTGTAATGGTTTGACCCAGGCTTTTCCTGGTAACCAGTTTGTAACCAGGGAAGTGATCATATTTACCCAGTATTCCACACGATTTTACGTAACTGGGGTATAAATACAGAGGGGGAGAGGCCCTCGTTCTCTTTTTTGCCTTCCGGTGGATCCGAGGACGCAGGTTCTCTGCTATCGGTCTCACCCGTGCAGAGGAGTCAAGCCTTGTAGGCCTTGAGAGGCAGCTGTTGCTGGCGTCGGTCAGTGCGACTCTGCTATCTTAAGGAGAGTAGTAAGATTCTGTTTTTTATTAGTTCTATCCTGGGTTTCGAGTGTACATACCTGTTTTAGTTTTCCTTTTCCCTTTTTTCCCTTTTTCCCCTTTCCCCTTCCCTTTTCCCCTTCCCTTGGGGGTTCCCTCTACTGTGTACATAGTATTTTAATTGTATATAACTGCTATATATATAAATATAAATACTTTTGATGTAGTTCGGGTTGTTTCGGGCTCTTTAGTTTCTCTCGTAGTTTTTTTTTTCTTAAACTCAGAGAAGAAGGGAGGGGGAAGGATTTCACTGTGAGTTTGGGCATTTGGCAGGGAGCCAGGTCCAAACCATCACAAAACCCCAAAATGTACATAATAGTTGCCCATCCAGTTGTCCATCAGATTAGTCACAAAATTATCTTAAAAATAGAGGAATGGAGGATAATTGAAGAGACTTCTGACTCTAAAAGATGCCAGAGATGTGTCTAAACAGTTTACGCAAAAATAAGTCCATCAGTCAGAGGAAAATAGGATGCTAGATGCTGATGAAAGAAAAGAGGTTTTTTCCCCATTGTTTTCTGGGAGGAGAACCTCCATAACAGCAGCAGATTTATCAGATGTTCAGAATTCTATTAACAGGTCTTTATGGACATTTGGGAAAAGGGTAAAACCTTGAATTAAGAACATTCTAAATCACCTATAAATACATTCTGCAACAGTTTTGTGAGTACTAAAAGCATGTTACAATTTTAATGCATTTCTCAGTCCAGTCTGATTTTGCTCAAAAATAGCTTTGGTTGGCTAAGGAGAATTCTGAGCAGATGGGTTAACTTCTGTGATTAGCTAAGCTCATTTAAAATTACTGTTTAGATATTTGGAACTACCACATATTCTAGCATGAAAGTACACTTTTGTCTATTCTTATAAATCTTAAATTACCTTAGAACACAGGTCAAAATTATTCAGTATCAGCTTTTTTCCCCTTCTTCTTTTCATTGCATTTATTTATTTATATTCTGATAATAACATCCTTTGGAACATTGTAGAGGTACGACATGTGTATTGACCTCCTCCCTTTCCCAAGAGTTCAGCTGCCTTCCCATAATTGTAAGATGTCTTATGTTATTATGAAGGTGCCTTATTGCTCAAGCATATCAGGGATATCTGATAATGTAATTACTTCATCTTATAAAACAACTATAAATCATGCATGGGGAACATTTTTTTCCATAGCAAAGCTGTCTGAAGAATTATTACATTGCATTGAATAAAAGTGTCATGGTATGGTTACCTTCATGTTCCCTAAGCCCACAGAAAACAATGGCAGTATTAAAATAAAATATTTAACATAAATGCTTAAAGAAAACACGTTCAGATGCATGGCTATTTTCTTAAGGACTAAAAGAACATATTACTATACCAATTATCTAAGTAAGAAAATTCTGCCCTTGTGCCTTCTGAGACATAAATAGCAGCTTCAAACCTGCTGATTTTCTTTTTTTGAATTCCTCCCTCCTCCTCTTTGTCCTTCACAGCTTTCCTGAGTGAAGTGTAATTGTTATAAAAGCAAATCAATAAGCACTTGAAAATTGACCATTGTACAAAGAATTGTGCATCTATTGGTCATCATTGTAGTAACATCTAATGATTATTTCTGCCTCTTTCATCTTCTGAGGTTTCCTAGCACTTACTTTTTTAGAGCTTGTGACGGAGTTCTGATTATAATCAAAAATCATCAATGGGCAAACAGAATGAAGTTCTACTTATCAATAAACAAACAGTTTGTCTCTAGATTAGGTGATGCAACTACAAAATATTTCCAATGTACTAAGTTGTCCCGGTCCAGTTAATGGACACAGGGTGAATTCGAGGTTTATTTCCCAGAGTGAAATTAAGACACAAATGAGGTCAAATGCCGAAAATAAATTAGAGTTTATTGAAACAAAAGAGTTAGAGAGATAGGACAGTAAGACGGAGGAAAAGAGGGAAAAATTAGGCAGAGAGACAGAACAGAGAGCAAGAGGGGATAGTTACACCACCATGGATCGGGTCCAGTGATGTGTTGAGGGTCCCAAGTCCCCGTGCTTCTTCCATGGTGGTGGGTGATCATGCTCACATTCTCTCTTACACACACACCACTCACAGCTCCACTCACAACTCACCAGCACAACTCACAACCACAAGGCTTTTTCCTCAGGTTTTTATAGGAAAAGGTGCAGGACAGGTCCTACTGATCCTTAAGATAAAGGGAGTCTCCCGAAGGTTTCTCCAGACTTTTCTCATGAATAAATTCCTCATGAGATGTCCACACACCTGGGCCTTATCTCAATGTTTTAACTAGGCCTCATTGTCTGGCACAGCAGTTTCCTAGCCTCTGGCTCCTCGAGGTCTGGCATTGTCTTCTCCAACCATGATAATCAATGATCAATCAAGCTTTGAGACATTAACATGCAGTCTCAGCATAGCTAGGAAACCTTTTTTCCATAGCTGATAAGAAAGTGGATTCAAACAGTCTCTTACACAAGTAAAGAATAATTGAGAGTCAGTTGATGAGTTACAATTCAGAAGGACTTTAGTGATTGTTAGATAAAGGCTTTTTTGTCCTCAGTAAATAAGTGGTATTATGTGCTCTGTGTCACAGCTAGGGTTCTTGACTACAATAGTGGATCAGGTTTTTTGAGATTTTTGCCTTGAAGGTGGCAGTATACTCCTCCAGGATTCACTCAAAAAATGCAAGTCCATATCTGATGATATGGCAGCCAAGAGTACAGAACAAGAATAAAAAAAGGAGAGGAACACCTTTGGTGGTTCCTGGTAGTGCATGTGGTTCTGGAGGAAGGACCAAGAGGTCAGTCCAGCGTTCACCTATTATCTATACCCAGTTGTGCACATTGCAGAAACAGGACCTGATTTCCAAAAAAGTCAATCTGAAATGGCTGCTATGAAACTCTCCAGTGGAGCTAGAATCAAGTAAGATAAAAGTAGAAAGAAAAATTATAAGGTTGTTGTTAGATAGGGAGGACAAGAATAGGTTCAAGTATTTGGATTTGGAATGTGAAAGTTTCCGGAAAGACTCTGGTCAAATTCTTCTTCAAATTTAGTTTACAAACTGATATCTACACCACTAAGCAAATGGAAGCAATCTAGTTTTGTAAGAAGGAATACATAAATTGTCTAGAGAGACTCCAAGCACAAAAACTTTTTCTCATGTCTGCTGCTTTAAGATTTGAGAGCTTTTTTCCTGTACCCCTTAACTTTGTCCATAATAAGTATCCACACTGGAGAAGTTAAATTTTGAGTACTACAATATGAACTACATCTTTCATACAGAACAGTTCTTTTTCTTTCACATATTTAAAAGGCTGCAATCTAAGAGCCGGAAGACCTAAATATTCCAAACATTTTCATACAAAGCTCAACACAAACTGATTTATAAACTGCACTTGGAATTGCCAAATGGCTTCCTCTTTGTCATAATATGCTGAAAAGCTCAATTGTGTTCCTTCTGGTTTTTAAACTTGCACTAAGCTCAATTGTTAAACAAATATGAGGGAAGATGGTGATTTTAATTTTATGGCCTGCCTACAGTACTGTATGTCCTCTCCACTTTCGAGGATGGTCTAGTTACATCTGTGGAACTGGGCTGAGGAAATCCCATTTTTATCACAATGTATGCAGCCACTCTGGGAAAACGTTGGGTCCAATCATCTGAATCAGCAATATAACCAGTCACCTTGACATAGCTAAATTTTGTGCTTAAACTTAAAAACTACACCTTTCTTAAAAAGTAGGATATTTGTCTTTTGTTGTGAGGAAGTTAAATATATGGGACCTGCCATCAGTCTTCAGCCTTTGAAAGCTTGCTATATTATAGATTTTACAGACATTGCAATAATTTTCAGGAACATAATAAGGAGCCAATAAACGGCCTACTTAATGTTAATTTACTTATCCTTGCTGTTTAGCATAAGAGCCTATTATACATGCTTCTTTACTTCTACCCTTGCTGTGTCCAATTCACTCAGAACACAACAGCCATAACCCAGGAGCCACCCTGTGCCACCAGCCCAGCAATAGAATCTCGCTGATCTTTTACAAGTCTCTGCATGATGGAACTGTAAAATATTATCATCACTACCCTTCTCCTCCTCATTATCCTGAACAAATGGATGAAAATATTCCCTGTAATGTGAAGCTACACAGTATTATACTTAGACCTTTTCATTGTTATTAGCATATACAGAAATGCAACCATTTTCTGTTTTCTCAGGTTCTGCATAATCAGCTGGGGTTCTTTTTCTATTTTAGACTGCTTAACACATAATTAAGGATGAAGAGTACTGCATTTCTTTACTATTACAACATTTTGAAAGTGTTTTACTAGGGAATTTCTAGTCCTGGTAAGCTATATCTATTTACATATGCGCTTGAAATCTGCCTCCAGGGGCCTCCTTGTTACCCAGGGAAGAAGCAGAAGCAGTAACAAGCAAAAGCTTCTTAAATGGTTGCCGCACTCTGCTGGTAAGCCTTGACATGTCACAGAAATCTTGCCTTGTATTAGAAGGCAAAGCAGTAAGGAACTGTATGCAAATGGTCATGTGGAAATAGAGTAAGAAGCACTGTTTTTTCCCCCACATATTCCACAAAGAGCTATTTACTGCACACACCTGCGTACACATGACAGATGCTGAGTTTACCAATAGCTGACACAGTGTTATCAGTTAATGTTTGGGGTGTCTGTAAGCTACTGCTGAGTTGAATGTGCTGGCTGCTATTTATGCTGTAGTGCTGCTTGATCATAGAATCATGGAATCATAGAACTGTCAGAGTTGGAAGGGTCCTTAAAGATCATCCAGTTCCAACCCCCCTGCCTGGCAGGGACACCTCCCACTAGATCAGGTTGCCCAGAACCCCATCAAGCCTGGCCTTAAAAGCTTCCAGGGATGGGCCTTCCACAACCTTTCTGAGCAGTCTGTTCCACTGTCTCTCCACCCTCATGGTGAAGAAATTCCTCCTAATGTTTAATCTCAATCTACCCTCCTCTGGCGTGCATCCATTTACCCTGTTTCTGTCACTACCTGACTTCATAAAAAGTTCCTCACCAGCTTTCTTGTTAAGCCCCTTTCAGATACTGGAAGGCCACAATAAAGTTGCCTTGGAGCCTTCTCTTCTGCAGACTGATTAACCCCAACTCTCTCAGCCTGTACTCATAGGAGTTTTCCAGTCCTCTGATCATTCTCATGACCCTTCTCTGGAATCGCTCCAGCACATCCATATCCCTTCTTAAAATAGGAGCTCCAGAACTGGATGCAATATTCCAGGTGGGGTCTGACAAGAGCAAAGTAGAGGGTGAGAATTACTTCCCTTGACCTGCTGGCCACACTCCTCTTGATGCAGCCCAGAATACAGTTGGCCTTCTGGGCTGCAAGCGCACACTGGTGGCTCGTGTCGAGCTTCTCATCCACCAACACCCCCAAGTCTCTTTCTTCAGGGCTGCTCTCAAGCCAATCACTGCCCGGCCTGCATCGGTGCTTGGGATTGCCCCGACCCAGATGTAGGACCTTGCACTTGTTCTTGTTGAACTTCATGTGGTTGGCATGGGCCCACGTCTCCAGCCTGTCCAGGTCCCTCTGGATGGCATCCCTTCCTTCCAGCATATCAACCATACCACACAGCTTGGTGTCATCAGCAAACTTGCTGAGGGCGCACTCGATGCCATTGTCCATGTCGCTGACTGAGATGTTGAACAAGACTGGTCC
This sequence comes from Galbula dea, assembly GCA_013399015.1. Taxonomy (NCBI): domain Eukaryota; kingdom Metazoa; phylum Chordata; class Aves; order Piciformes; family Galbulidae; genus Galbula; species Galbula dea. Next base: position 39,062 of record VWZX01004382.1, on the reverse strand, counting down.
CAGTACTGATCCTTGAGGGACTCCACTTGTCACTGGCCTCCACCTGGACATGGATCCATTGACAGCCACTCATTGTGTGCAGCCATCAAGCCAATTCCTTATGCACCAAGTGATCCATCAATCAAACTCATATTCCACCAGCTTGAAGACCAGGATGTCATGTGGGATAGTGTCAAAGGCTTTGATCAGGTCCAGGTAAATGATGTTGGTTGCTCTTCCACTGTCTATTGAAGTTGTGACCTCTTCATAAAATGCCACCAGATTTGTCAGGCGCAATGTACCCTTGCTGAAGCCATGTCGATTATACCCAATCACCTCTTCATTATTCTTCTGCATCAGCAGTTCCTGCAGGAGGATCTGCTCCATGATCTTACCAGGCACAGAGGAGAGACTGACTGGCTTATATTTTGCTAGATCATCTTTCTTTCCCTTTTTAAAAATAGGGGCTGTGTTTCCCCTTTTCCAGCCAATTGGGATTTCACCAGACTGCCATGACTTTTAGAATACAATAGAAAGTGTCTTAGCAACCTCGTCTGCCAATTCTCTCAGTACCCATTGATGTATCCCATCAGGTCCCATAGACTTGTGAACTTTCAAGTTTTTCAGGTGGTCACGAAACTGATCTTCACTTACCACAGGCAATTCTACCTTCTCGCCCCTGCCATTATCTTCTTTGACTTTGGGGGTGTAGCGGGAGCCCTTGCCGGTGAAGACTGAAATGAAGAAGCTGTTGAGATTCAGCCTTCTCCAAATCACCCATCACCAGTTCTCCTGTTTCTTTTCTGAGGGTGCCCACACCTTCCCTAGTCTTCCTTTTAGCATTAATATATCTATAGAAATACTTACTATTCCCCTTGATCTCCCCGGCTAGATTTAACTCCCACTCAGCTTTAGTTTTTTCTAACAAATTCCCTTGCTCTCCTGACAGCTTCCCTGTAGGCCCCCATTCTAGTTGGCCCTTCTTCCATTCCTTATATAGATTCTTTTTACAAGACAGTGTGTCCAGAAGCATCTTGTTCATCCATGCAGGTCTAGCATTCTTCCCTGCTTTTCTCTTTGTTGGGATACATAGCTCCTGGACACGGAGAAGGTGATACTTGAAAAATGACCAGCTGTTGTGGGCCCCCCTTCCCTCTAGGGTTTTGTCCCATGGTGCCTTGACCGTCATATCCCTGAAGCGATCAAAGTTTCCATGTCCAAAGTTCAGGGTCATGAGCTTAGAACATATCCTCTTAGGAGCCCTGAGGATCTTGAATTCCAGTGCTTCATGGTCACTGCAGCCAAGGTTGTCCCTCAGCCTTACTTTGGTCACCAGTCCATTTCTGTTGGTAAGAACAAGGTCTTGCATAGCACCTTTCCTAGTTAGTTCTTCTACCATGGAAGAACTAACTTGGAGGAGGAATTTGTTGTCTATGCACTCGAGGAACATCCTGGATTGCTGGTGCCTTGCTGTGTTGTCCCTCCAACAGATGCCAGGGTGGTTGAAATCCCCCACAAGGACCAGGGCCTGTGACTGTAAAATCACTTCTATCTGTTTATGGAGGGCCTTATCTATTTGGCCGTGCTGGTCAGGTGGCCTGTAGCAGACCCCTACGGTAACATCACCTTCACCTGTCATTTACAGGTAAGATGTAAGACTGTATCATTGATCTGTCACTTACCAACACTGCGTAGTGTTACATACTTCTACTAAATATCTGTTGTCCACTAGCTACGATACTGGATCTTCTGGAGAAGACATTTTTACCTCTGTCTATTCTTCATATGCTCTGGGGAGGTGAAGCATGATTTACTCCAGTCCAAAACTGGTGAAGTTGCAATAGTCTTGCAGTACTCCCGAAGAGAGAAGGACAGCTAGACAGACACCAAAGAGGACAGTGGTACGCAGCTATCTTAGGTCATTAGTGCAGGGCTAGCTTTGTGTTGTTATTTTTATTCCCAAACTTCTGCTGCCCACTTGTTAGAACTGTTCTTTTTGTCTAGAAACAATATTGTCCATATTCCAGACCAGTCTAGAGTATACTTTTCATGTTATTTTTACTAACTTGAAGATAGACGGTAAACTTTATTACACACACACACAAGTTACATGTTTAAAGTCATAAAAGACACAAAATACAACTGAATGAAAAAAGCCATGTATAACCTTTTTAATTGCAAGACATGCTTGCAACACATCTTGCTGTGCTCACGAAGTTTTCACTTGAGGACAAACCAATGAGTTCTTAGATGTCATCTTTGTTGTAAATAACTTTTATATACTCCATCAACACATCACAGAATCACAGAATCACAGAATCACAGAATCACAGAATCACAGAATAATTAAAGTTGGAAAGGACCCTCAAGATCACATAGTCCAACCGATAATCCTACACTACTCTTATCCCTAAATCATCCCCTGAAGAAACACATCCATTCTCTTTTTAAAATCCTCCAGGGATGGTGACTCCACCACCTCCCTGGGCAGCCTATTCCAATATCTCACCACTCTTTCAGTAAAGAAATTTTTCCTAGTATATAATCTAAACCTACCCTGGCACAGCTTAAGCCCATTCCCTCTAGTCCTGTCACTAGTCNGGGGGTTGTTACGCCCAAAATGCAGGACTCTACACTTAGCCTTATTAAAACTCATCCCATTGGCCTCTGCTCATCAATCCAGCTTGTCTAGGTCCCTCTGCAGAGCCTGCCTACCCTCAAGCAGATCGACACTCCCACCCAGCTTAGTGTCATTTGCAAACTTACAAAGGGTGCACTCTATCTCTTCATCCAAGTCATCAATAAAGATGTTGAACAGGAGAGGCCCCAGCACTGACCCCTGAGGGCCACCGCTTGTGACCGGCCGCCAACCAGACTTGACTCCATTGAGCACAACCCTCTGAACCGGGCCATCCAACCAATTTTTGATCCAGCCAATGGTCCAAGCCATGAGCAGCCAGCTTCTCTAGGAGAATGCTGTGGGACATATGTTCTTTCTGACAGTGCAGAATGCTTCTGAAGGACGGTACTTGCTGCTTTGTTCTTAAAATCATAGAATGACAGAATGATTTGTGTTGGAAGAGACCTTTAAAGGCTACCGAGTCCAACTCCCCTTGCAATGAGAAGGACATCTTCAACATTTTTTCTTATGTGTCGTGTCCTGGCTTAGGTCTGATTACTCACTCAAGTTGCTATAATCAACAGCATGTTCTTTCTCAAATTACAGGCCTCATCACTCTTCAAGAAAGAAGATTTGCACCATTACTTGTTTTGTTCAGCAAGTGCCTGTAAAATTGCTGATACTTCCATTAAAAAGTCAGCAGTAACAGCAAGTCAAGAAGACTGGGAGAATACACAAGAAAAGGAGTTGCAATATAGTCTAACAGTTTGATGTTGAACAAAAAATGAAGTCCTGCCTAGCCTGAAGTCCACAGAACTCTACATGAATTTGTCTACACAAGAATTTATGCAGTGTCAAGGACAAGAAAAAAGAGTGACAAGAACATCCTGAATACATTGGTTAGGAAGGCTGCAGTTCACCATCTTTACAGTCTCTTTCTGTCTTTTTTTCTGGATGGTGAAAAGGATTGAAGATCTACAACAATATTGCATGTCACTACAAATACTAAGTCTTGTTAACAACGAATCTTGACTCTGACCTCCCATGCTTGAAAGTCTGGGCTGTTTTTTCCCCCTACCCCCGGTGTATCTAAATCTTAGTGTAAATTAGGCGAAGAACATAAAATAATCCTGAAACACAGGAATCACCAAACTGGAATCTAACAGAACTGCAATTCAGTAAGATTTGGGAGATCCTATTTTCTTCAGCAAACAGACAAATATTCAGCAGGCGAAGCATGTTTTCATTGTTCAAACAAGGTAGTTTGGTCTATGCCCACGTGTGTGTGTCATACATGAAATTAAAGGTGGGTCAAATTACCCGTAAATAATCTGGCTGGTCAGTCAACCACAGGGGCTGGCATTTCCCAGATGTCACAAATGTTTTCCCTTTCACTTCACTCTCATTTTATTTAAAATAAACTATATGACATCTATTTGGAGTTACTGCAGCTGGAAAAAAATACATGTGGAGTGTAAAGTCCTTTTCCCATTCTTGTAAAAGGACAAGATTTGATTAATGTAAACTCTTATGACATACAGGGTGAAAAATGTTTTACAAACTGAGTTTAGTGTATTTTTCCTGATCTTTCACGAATTACTCTAATATATCAACCAAATATATAGACTTAATATTGTCATATAATTATACATTTAATCCTGATAATACTATTGAAATCAGTGTAAAACTTTTGATTTATGGATAAGGTGTTAATTAAATTATAAAACCTCCCCATTTGTTTAAAATATGCTCGGAAGCAAGTCAAAGCAAAAGATTTTGCCAAAACCTTTACATAAGGCCTTCTTCACAGTGTAGGCAAAGTCAAAACTCTTCATAGCCTCTTCCCTTTGTGGTCTCTAATAAAAACATACTTGTGAATAGTCCATAATTAAATGAGAAGAGCATGGCATTAATTATTTTACTAGATTGTTAATCAGCAGGGTATTCTAAGCTCCCCTCTTCCTAGTAGGTAACCTGTCAGGGTCTAATAATTGTTGCCATGAATGGGGTTAGGTTAAGGTCTCCAGGGAATGCCAATTCTCTTGTTCCATTAGTGAAAGCACGTATAGATCATTTTCAGTGCTAATGTAGGGCTAAATCAATTATGCCTCTTGTATTTAAAAATTAAATTGACTCACCATGGGAGCAGGATAAAGCGAAAAAAACATTCCTCCTATTAAGTGTAATTACAATTCTAAAACGCTTTCCTTCGAAATGTAATGCTGCCTATAGAGACTGAAGCTGGATAGCCTTAACTGTTTAGCTGACACATTCAGTTGTCTTTCAGGTTTTTTGTTTGGATTATTTTATTAGCTGAAACAATTTAAAGACTTCTTGATTTTTAAAGGTTTTCAGAAACAGCTTAGAGTTTAAGAAAAGCTAAACTAAAATATGACAATTAATGCTGTTGTCATTAAAAAATACAATAAAAATAATTTATTCTTACAGGTACTTCACTCTTTTAGGAAGAAAAATGATCAAGACACCATAATCTGAAAGTTTCTATTTTCCTAAAAAGACTACAACTTCCTGCTTCTGTTTGACTTTTCATTATTGAGTTCTTTCAAAACCTTCAAGGACAGCTAATCAGTGCTATGCAATATACATGACCTGTCATTCAGGGACAAGACTTTGAAGATCACTAGAGACTACAACATTGGTCCTTTCCTCTGCTGGGACAGAAAACCCTGTTGTTCATATTATTATATAGAATGGTTTTGTAAGATACCACTTGCTCAACAAATTAAGTGCCATGAAAGTTTGGGGTCAGACTGCAGTCCTGCAATAGTCTTTATTGGAAGTATATGATTCTCTGCATGTTTCCACGTTGACCATTAGTATCAGGTCTGTGCATCAACCAATAATATATGTGAATGTTTCATGTAGCATAAGAAATTCCTGATGACAAAATGGGGCTTCCTCTAAAGGAATCTTGAACGTTAAAAGTGCAAAAATAATGCGTCACATTAATCACATTCAAGAAACTGCTTTAAAACATTTGGAAATTATCAGTACTTTCCATAAATCAGTTGAAAAATAGGAACATTTTTTTCCAGGAGAACTCCATCGTTACATTCACTGACAGTTTTCAAGCTTTCATTGTTTTTGCCAGCTTTAGAACTCCTTGAAAAATAGGATTAATTGTTTGCAACAGATATACAACATATCTCTGTTTTGCAATTTGCATTTTGTTCCTTATTGTATATTTGTCAAGTCTAGTTATGTGCATATTATGGATATGAATGGTTATCTATATAGTTACAAGAACCTTCTAGGATGATGGTTTCTGGTCGGTTTATTATTCATGTGGTTTATTTACCATGTTTATAAGTAAACTCTGACCTGTAGATTCTATAAAAATTGATTTGTCATTTATTAAGACACCTAAGAATCCATTATTCATCCTCCATAAATTATTTATGAATGTACTTCCAATTTGATGCATGACTGCTATATTTAGAGTACATAAATAAGTCAAGAAAGGCTAACTCATGCAGTGTCCTAGGATTGATAAAGACTGTATCAATAACCAAGTACAAATCCAATGAGAATTTTAGTTTAAATGAAAATTTAGCATTGAAACAATGACAAATTTTCTTCAGTCTTTGCAAGCAAATTATACAAGTTATTTTAAGTGTTTTTTAAATTATAGAAGTCTATCATTTCTATAATCCTGAGCAGAATGAAATGCTAACTTTTGATTGTTTGAAATAGTCAAGTTCATGATTCTAGAAATACAGGAATGGCACAGAGCATGGTCAAGACTTTAAACTTCAGAAAGGCGAACTTCCAGCTGCTGAGAGACTTGTTGGGTGAGGTGCCCTGGGAAACTGTCCTCAGAGACAAAGAAACCCATCAGAGCTGGCAGTTCTTCAAGGATACTCTTATTAGAGTGCAAAAGCTCTCCATTCCTCTGTGCAAGAAATCGAGCAGGGCAGGAAGGGGACTGTTGTCGCTGAGTAAGGACCTTCTTCTCAAGCTGGGGCATAAGAAGGAAATGCACAGGCAATGGAAGCAGGGACTAGTGGCCTGGGAAGAGTACAGGGAAATGGCTAGGATGTTCAGGGATGGGATCAGGAAGGCCAAGGCACAGATGGAGCTGAACTTGGTGAGGGATGCAAAAAATAATAAAAAAGTGTTCTATAAATACATTAATCAGAAAAGGAAGGTCAGGGCTAGTATTCCCAATCCGATGAAAAATGATGGAAACCTACTCACAAAGGATATGGAAAAGGCTGAACGACTCAATGAGTTCTTCATCTCAGTCTTTACTGGCAGCCAACTTTCCAGTACAGACCAAGACTTGGTAGCCCCAGGTGAGATTTGGAGGATTGAAGGACCTCCCACTATGAGTGAAGAGCAGGTTTGGGATCACCTGTTGAAACATGACAAGTACAAGTCTATGGGACCTGATGGTATACATCCCAGGGTCCTGAGGGAATTGGCCCATATAGTTACAGGAGCACTCTCCATTATATTTGACAAGTCATGGCAGTCAGGTGAAGTCCTGGGTGACTGGAGGAAAGGTAACATCACCCTTATATTTAAAAAGGATAGAAAGCAGGACAGAGAAAACAACAGGCCAGTGAATCTCAACTCTCTGCCTGGAAAGATCATGGAGTAGAAGATCATGTCATGGAAGTGATGTTAAGGCACATGAGAGACAAAGAGGTGATCCTAGGAAGCCAGCATGAATTCATTAAGGGCAAAACATACCTAACCAGTCTGATAGCTTTATATGATAGAGTGACTGCAACAGTTGATGAGGGAAGACCGACTGATGCCGACTACCCGGAATTTTGTAAGGCATTCAATATGGTTCCTTGTGACATCCTTATCTCCAAACTGGAGAGATATGGATTTGATGGGTGGACTACTTGATGGATAAGAAATCTGGCTGGATGAACATAGCCAGAAAGTTGTGATCAGTGGCACTTTGTCTAGGTGGAGACCAGTAATAAGTGGTGTCCCTCAGGGCTCTGTGTTGGGACCAGTCCTCTTCAATGTCTTTATGAATGACCTGGACAGGAGTNGACCAGTAATAAGTGGTGTCCCTCAGGGCTCTGTGTTGGGACCAGTACTCTTCAATGTCTTTATGAATGACCTGGACAGGAGTATTGAGCGCACCCTCAGCAAGTCTGCAGATGACACAAAGCTGAGTAGTGTAGTTGATATGCCAGAAGGGTGGGATGCCATTCAGAGGGACCCGGAAAAACTCGAGAAGTGGGCCCAAGGGAATTGGAAAAGTTTAATAAGTCCAAGTGCAAGGTCCTGCATCTGCGTAGGGGCTACCCAAGATATAAGTACAGACTGGGANAAAGAATTTAGCTATGTCTTCACTAACAGAGGAAACTTCTCTGCTCCCAGTCCCCCCACCTTACAGAAGAGAAATAAAAATCTAAGGTGAGAACATGATTTTCATCCTGAACAGTTTGCCCAGAGAGGTTGTGGATGCCTCTTCCCTGGCTGTGTTCAAGGTCAGGCTGGATGCAGCTGTGGGCAGCCTGGTGTAGTATGTGGCATCCCTGCCCATGGCAGGGGGGTTGGAACTAGATGATCTTTAAGGTCCCTTCCAACCTGAGCCTTTCTATGATCCTATGATTCTATGATTCTATGAAATTAATTCCATGTTTTCCAGAGAGCGTCAAATACTATTTCTTCACAAATTTTCTACCCAGACTTGGGAAGGTATTTACATTTTTCAGCACTGTATGAAAAGGCTAAACTGAATCACAAGCATGTTGAAAATACAGGAGTGGTTTGACATAGGCATGAGTTAATAAAATGAATTTTTTGAGCCTCATAAAGCATTAATGGATGTGAGATGGAAATGATAGCACCCCTGAGAAGCCAACAAACTTCTTGGCATTCATCTGATTTCTGTGCTCTCCTGTTCTGTCTTATCCCATTCTGAATCGTTATGTAGTGCCTGAGCTGGAAAACCACATATTTTTCTGAGTTGTTTGCACCATATCAGAAAAAAATGTTTTCAGTAATTTTTTGTTATCATCTGTTTTATAAAAATACATCTTTTTGTATAAAACTTCTCAGAGAAGAAAAAATCTAAAACGTAAGAAGCACTTTCTATGCTTGGAGTAAAAGGGGATGAAGTGGATATAGTTTTTTCAGAGGTCATTATCTAAACTGTGACCTGAAGGAAGAGGTAATGAAGTACCAGAACTATTTGACAATGTGGATCAAACCATGAAACATCTCAAAGAGCAAAACACTGAACTAAATTTCCGATCGTGTACCAAGCCCACATACGAAGTCTGGTGAACTCACAGTTTCTTAAATTCTGATTGAACTAAAATAATGGAGAGGATTTGTTATATTGCAATAATTTACTGAGAAATAATTAACACTATAATCAATGGAAGTAATGGCACATAGTCTGTAAAAATAGGGAATGAAAGCAAGTGGACATGATTGTCTGGCACATCCAGCTTCAAGTCAGGTTGATTTTCTTTGAATGTTTGTATTTCTAAGTTGTTGTGTGGGTTTTTTCTTCCAAGATTTATACATAAATATCCCTTTTCTCTTGGGCAAAAAATAAGAATGATCTTCACTTCACTCCTTACATCTCTGCCACACCAACATTCACGAATGAGAGTCAGCACTGCAAGTTTTACTGGCTCTGGCATCACAAAAAAAATAACGTGGTGGGTAATTTGAATAGTTTGTCCTTGATTATACAGTGCAAACTAGATAAAAGTACTGGGGTTAAAGAACAAGACCTGGGACATGATTCAAGAGAAAAAAAAAGTCTATGTTAGTGATAAAAAAAAAAAAGAAAAAAAAGTGTGATGTTGTGATCATAGATTGGCTACACAGAACTAGGGGGAAAAGTATTTTAATGCAGCTGACCTCAAACTCCTGCAACACTATATTTTACAGTCCGGATGCTCAGCTGGCTGAATTATAAGAGTATTGATGGCTTTAAGTGAAGTTCTGCCCCAGTTAAAATGTAACTTCTGACTATATGAAATGTTCTGAAAACATTTTCTTTTTTTACTGTCCATTACAAAGTGTTTCTGGGGCTGAAGTTCATGTGTTATTATAAGCGAGTATGATTCTGTATTTTCAAAAGTAGGAAGTAACAGAGGTGTTGTAAAGCCCAGAATAAATAAGAAAGCATCATCATTGCTTGAAAATCTACATTTAACACCAGAAGGTAGATGCTAGATAGCACAACAGAACTTCATTCTTTCTCTGACTGTGACCATTGATGAGATACAATTTGTGAAAAATCAAGTGAAGCACAGAAAATCCCAAATAAGAAAGGCAGCAAAAAAAAAAAGAAACCCTCTCCCCCTTCTCACAGGTGACGAGTCAGTTTCAAATCTGATCTACCTGGGCTTGTGAGAAGATGGGGAATATCATCAACATTCTCTGCAGATAACTATTGCTCTTCATTACTATCAATATGCAGGTGCCAAAGTAGATATTCCACAAATACAAGCTATAGAAATGCAGGCAGGCAGACAGTAAAACTATAAGATTATTTGTCTATAGTAAGTCATTTTAAAACTCATAAGATTGAAACAATTATTTTAAACCCCTTCTCTTTATAACTGATGCATGAAACAATGAAAGGGAGTGAGTGTACCTGTACACTTTCCATGAATCATTTCCTTTTACTCATTCTCACCATAGAAACAAAAACCATCATCTTCCAGTGACATCTGACTCCCTCACTATTTTTAAATGCTTCCCCAGACAACACATTATTGTGTTGTAGCATCTTTGTTAGTTTCCACAGCAGCTTCAAAACTGCTCCGGCTGGATGACAAAACAAATGAGTCTGAGACACCGCAACAGAGGACGCTCTGCCCCAGAGTTTTCACACAGAAAGGGCCACTGTAGTAAACATAAACATGCTGTTTAAATCACAGACAGAAGGAAGATAATAAAGCTGGGCAATTTGATCAGCTACAGACAAGGACTCAGAATCTTATTTGACTAGAAAATATCTGACTGACCTTGAACCTGAAACAAATTGTTAGGGTCGAATTTGTTGGTTCAGTTGCTCTCTGCCAGCTCATCTGCTAGCAGCACACAGTTTCTCCCTTTAGGATTTCATCTGCAAAAAATCAGGCTGATGGGAGAGTGATAGTGCTGGGTCAGTGTGGCAGTGTGATTACCTCCACTCATGGGCCACTTGATACAAGGTGTAACTCTTCTCCCAGTGCCTCACAACAATCTGTTGGATTGCTGTTTGATTGCAGAAGGCAGTGTACCAGAGAGTTAAGGCACCCCCTAAATGTACCTGGCTCCTGCCTCCCCTATTCTCTGGGAACAATAAGGACAATAGGACAATTACTTCCTGCAGTGGACCAGAGCACTGTGGTTCCCCCTCACTGACTCCTACTCTTCTCCTTGTTGTGTCAGATGATAAGTTAACCCTATCGCGACCCGGTATACTTCTATTCGGGTCATGGTACAGAAAAAGGATAGCAGTTAGGCTGAAATGGAAAAGTACATGACAAAAGTCTGTTATCTTGGACCCTTTAATTAGTGTTTAAAAATGAGACACTTTGAGCTCTCCTGGACCACAGCAAGTTGCATCCAGCACCTCCCCTGAGCTGGGATGACTCTCAGGACCGTCTGCCCCAGAAGCTGACACAAGGCCAGGGCAAGACTGAGTTTTCAAGACTCAACACTTGTCCATTAAGAAATGCCAGTTCATTGTGAGCAGATACTCTAAACTCAAAGAGGGAAAATTGGATTATAGGCTAGCCCCTTTTACCAATCTTTCTACCTATCTAGGTGTTTGATTTTATGCATTTACTGTTGTAAGAGTGGGCATCTACCTATTTCACTGGCCAAGCATTTCTGTGTCCATTATGTTTTATGTTTATACATATACACATGCTTTCATGGAGATACTTTGCAGTAAGTTAGCATGATTCTTGTCATTCTTGAATCTGTAATTAAGTAGTTGTTTTACTGAAGCATTTGTTACATTAACTGCTGCCAAAATCTTTTAATCTATCTAATTTTATTAATAATTCTTAAACTACTGATAAATCAAGCTGTGTCAAACATGTTTATCTGTGACAGCCTAGGAAAGAAAGATTGCATCTTTAGATTGGAGGAGAGTTTATTTACAAGACATTTTTGTATTTCCTTTTACAAAAATCTACTGACACACACTGATTTAAAAGATGCTAGATCTGAAAAGGAGGGTAAAAAATCTCAAAGGAAATTTTGTGGGAAAAGGTCATCTAATGTGAGTGAACTTAAATGAAGAGGCAACTAATATAAAGATATCTATGATCAAAGAACAATGCACAGAGCTAAATATAGGTTCAGCTAATTAACTTTGTGACCGACTGTAGCATCATTCACAGTATACAGTGCATTACTGTGTGAAGGATCTTGATTTGTGCAGCAGTTTATGCAGGCAAGACGTGCAGGGAAGGTGAACAGGGAGGTGCTGTTCCCCTTCAGGTTTCAGAGGTGAGCTACTCGAGTAGCCACCACTTGCCTAGGAAACACCTAGTAATGGTTAACACTAGGAAGAAAGCCACAGCTTATTGGGAAGTGGAGACCCAGATGGAGTTCCAGCATAAACAAGCACTCACCCAGGTGTCTGGCTATAGAGAGTGCCAGAACCTGTTGCTGATTACAGAAGGTTGTTGTGTGAGGTGTGAGCAACTAGATGCTCTCCTCAGCCTGGTGGCAGACCTGAAGGAAAAAGTGGAGAGAATAAGAACTATCAGGGAGTGTGAGAGAGAGGTAGACTGGTGGAATCACTCCCTGACACTCCCCAGGTATTCTCGGCAGGAGGTCTCACCTTGTGAAAGGAAGAACTCATTAACCTCTCACCACCAGGTGGAAGGATGAGGATTAGATGACAGGGGAGAAGAGAAACAGGTCACTGCTTGGTGTGGCAGGCGAGCCCTTTCCAGGCTTGCTTCAGCTTTCTGGGTGCCTATATACAATAGAAATGAGGCCCTGGAACTAGATGAGAAGACACAGGACCAAGGGGACATTAGTCCTTCTGGGTTGCAAGGGTTGCCCAAGGCAGGACAGCCTGCCTCTCACATTAGTACCACCTTTGTTAAAAAGAAAAGACCAGTTATTGTCATTGGTGACTCCACTCTGAGGGGAAAGGAGGGTCCAATATGCCGACCGGATGCAACCCTCAGGGAAGTCTGTTGTCTCCCTGGGTCCAAAGTAATGGAGGTGCAGGAGTCAGATTATTATCCTTTTTTAGTTATCCAAGTGGGCTCTGATAAGGTGGAGGTGAGTAATCCAAGGGCCATTGAAAAAGAGTTCAGGGCCTTGGGCTGCTTAATAGAAAGATAGGAAGCACAGGTAATATTTTCCTCGCTTTCCACAGTAGCTGAGGAAAATATTGATAGGAATAGGAGAAGCCAATCTGTCAATGTATGACTGCAAAATTGGTGTAGATGTCGGAACTTCAGGTTCTTCAATTGTGGAAAGGTCTATTCATCTCCTGGTCTGTTGGCATACAATGGGATGCAACTTTATCACGGAGGTAGAAGAGTCGTGTCTTATGAGCTGGCAGGGTTGACAGTCAGGGCTTTAAACTAGCTTGGAAGGGGGAAGGGGACAGAATAGGACATGACAGAGATAAGGGGTGAATCGACTTCCCAAGAGCTGAGGGGTTGAGTGCTGTTGAGATACTTGTTCTTGACTCAAGGGATGGTGAGTATAAAGAGTCACTCTTGAAATGTTTTTACAGTAATGTACACAGCATGAAGAATAAACAAGAGGAGCTTGAAGTGCTGGCCTGGTCTCAGAGTTATGATGTTATTGGTCTAAGTGAAACATGGTGGGATGAGTCCTGTGACTGGTGTGCCATGACGGGTGGTTATAAGGTCTTCAGGAAAGACAGGCAGGGTAGAAGATACAGGGATGTGGTGCTGTGTGTAACAGGGGGACTGCAATGCACCCAGCTTGCTACTGGTAATGACAAGGTTGAGAGTCTCTGGGTAAGGATTAAGGGGCAAACGAATAAAGGCAATGTGGTTGTGGAAGTCTATTATAGGTCGCCCAGTCAAGGTAAAGACACCAACGAATTACTCTTTGAGGAGCTAAAGGATGCTTGTAAATCATCTGCCCTTGCTCTTATGGGGTACTTCAACTTGTCAGGTTGCCACTGGGAATATCACACTGTTGGCACAAAAAGGTCCAGAAGATTTCTAAAACACCTAGATAATAGCTTCCTGGTACAGGTAGTAAGAGAACCTACAAGGAAAGGAGCCCTTCTTGATTTGTTGCTTGTCAACAGAGAGGGTCTTGTGAGTGACATGGTCATAGGTGGCCATCTTGGCCACAGCGACCTCGAAGTGAAAGAGTTTAAAATCTCTGGAGACAGGAGGAAAACTTCCAGCAAAACTTCTACTCTGGATCTGAGGAGAGCTGATTTTGAGCAGCTCAGGGCACTCCTTAGTGTGGTCCCCTGGGGAAAAACTTAGAGCACAGGAGCAGGTGATCCCTAAATGTCGGAAGTCCTGCAGGTAAGGCAGAAGGCCAGCTTGCCTGAGTAAGGAGCTGCTTCTGGAGATTAGGTGAAAAAAAATGTGTATATGGCCAGTAGAAGCAAAGTCTGGTAACGTGGGAGTTCTACAGAGAAGCTGTTCGCCACTGAAGAGAGAAAAAATGTGTAGATAAGGCCCAATTTGAGTTGAAGCTGGCCAGTACTGTGCGAGACAGTAAAAAGAACTTTTTAAAATATGATAATAGTAAGAGGAAGATGAGGAATTACATTGGCCCATTACTAAATGAGGATGGTCACCTCACAAGCAGAGACACTGACAAAGCAGAGACGTTTAATGCTTTCTTTGTCTCTGTCTTTAACAGGATGGGACCTGGAGCACTCAGTGCCATGAGCCAGTGACCAATGACAGGGAGTTGGTTAATATTCTAGTTTTCCCTGAAGAGTGCTGGACTTGCTCCTCCAACACTAGTGCCGGACTTGCTCCTCCAGCTAGATCCCTATAAGTATATAGGACCTGATGGGATTCACCCAAGGGTACTTAAAGAGCTAACAGATGTCATAGCAAGTCCTCTCTCGATGACTTTTCAACACTCTTGGGAATCTGGGTAAGTCCCAACTGACTAGAAGCTGGCAAATGTTCTGATTTTCAAGAAAGGCAACAGAAATGACCCTGGTAACTACAGGCCTGTCAGTCTCACTTCTGTGCCTGGTAAAATTATGGAGAAGATTATTCTGGGAGCTATGGATAAGCATCAGACAACGCTGTCATTGGTCGTAGACAGCACGGGTTTGTTTATGAAAGGGAAGTCATGTTTAACAAACTTGATTTCTTTTTATGACAAGATTACCTATCTAGTGGACCAAGGGAGACCAGTTGATGTCATCTTCTTGGACTTCAGTAAGGCTTTTGACACTGTCTCCCACAGCATCCTACTGAACAAAATGTATACAGCTCCATAAGAACATCACGAAGGTGGGTACGCTACTGGCTGAGGGGTCGAGCTCAAAGGGTTATAAATGGAACTACAAATGTAAATGGAGCTACATCAGGCTGGTGACAGGTGACAAGTGGGGTCCCACAGGGATCCCTCTTAGGGCCAGTTTCGTTCAGCATTTTTATAAATTACTTGGATGTTGGACATGAAGGCCTAATAGGTAAGTTTGCAGATGATACTAAGCTGGGAGTTGCTCTTGATTCCAATGAAGGCAGAGAGGCACTGTAGAAAGATCTAGATAGATTAGAGGACTGGGTGGTCACAAATCATACGAAGTTTAACAAGAGCAAGTGCTGGGTTCTGCACTTGGAAAGGGGCAACCCAACCTACCAATTGGGGAATGAGAAGCTGGAAAGCAGCACTGCAGAAAGGGATCTGGGAGTTTTGATTGATGATAAGTTGAATATGAGTCAGCAGTGTGTGCTAACAGTCAAAAAGGCCAGCCAGGTCCTGGAGTGCATCAAGCACTCTATTGTTAGCTGATCCAGAGAGGTGTTAGTCCCTCTTTACTCGGCACTGGTGCGGCCTCACCTGGTATATTGTGTGCAGTTTGGGGCACCACAATACAAGAGGGACATGAAGATTTTTGGAGAGCATCCAGAGGAGGGCCACAAAGATGGTGAAGGGAACGGAGGGGAAGACTTATGAGGAAAGGCTGAAATCACTTGGTCTGTTCATGCTGGAGAAGAGGAGACTGAAGGGAGACCTCATTGCAGTTTATAATTTCCTCATCAGAGAGAGGGGGTGGGTGCTGAACTCTTCTCTGATGACCAACTACAGGACTAAGGGAAACGGCATGAGGCTGTGCCAGGGGATATTCAGGTCAAAAGTTAGGAAGTGGCTCTTTACCCAGTGAGTGGTGGAGCATTGGAACAGGCTCCCCAGGGAGGCTGTCATGGCCCCAAATCTCATGGAGTTTAAGAAGCACTTGGACAATGTACTTAGGCACATGGTGTGACTTTGAGGTTGTCCCGTGCCTAAATAGGAGTTGGACTTGATGATCCTTCTGGGTCCCTTCCAACTTGGGATATTCTGTGATTCTATGATTTCTATGAGATTATGAGATTACAAGATTATTTATGCATTAAAATACCAGTAATATCATATTGCTATTCTGTACTTCAAAAGATCCCTTTAATTCACATCAAAGTAAGAATATTTGTATATCATTTCTGTGGTTTGAGTAACTCAGTCTTACATTTTTTTAGTATGGGAAACTTCAACATTTCCAAAGTCTCTTTCACTGACCTAGTATCTTAATTGGTGCAAGCTTCCTTAACTCCCACTTTCTCTTGATGGAATTATCTGTTACTCTACCTGCCAGAAACATCAGTAACAGATTTTTCTCTCTTCCTCACAGCAGTCTGCTACAGTTGTGTAGACTACTATCAACAGCACTCCCAGGCTATCTTCTCTAGACTAAACAATCTGAATTCATTCAGTCTTTCTGCTTGGTCATTTTATGAGACCTCTTCTGACCTCCCTTCTTATTTATCTTTTCTGAATTCACTATACAAAGACCATACCTTTCTTGAAATTCTACGTCCAAAACTGCTTCCAGCACAATATTGAAGTAATGTCTTAAAAATTTGGAGGTACCAGAAGACATAGGAACTATTAATAATATGTTTCATCATTGAAAAATACCCTTATGACATATAAAATCAATTAATCTACCCCAGAAAAAGCAGTTATATCATTTTGCACAAAGATCAAGGCAGCTACACAATGCCAAACAGTTTTCTTAGAGGCATAAACTAGTTTAACTCAATCAACTTGAAACAAAAATCAAGTCCATCCACTATATAATGCCTTCAAATCCATTTAATTTTCTAGAATAACACAACCACAGAATAACATGCCCTCCTTCCCGCAGTGATGTCACTGCTAACGACTTCTCTTCACCGTGGGGTGCTGGCCCCCAAAAGAAAAGTGGACACGAGTGGTGAGACTCGAGCCTACAATAGAAAGTGGAAGATGCTTGAACCCACGGTGGGACACGAGTCCGCAAACTCGGCCCACAGGAAAACCAGGCTTGACACACACATGCACACAGAGATCATGCAGTGGCGGTAGATTTATTTGCAATAGGCCAAGCAGAAAAGTAAAAGTCACAAGTAAAAGGCTATATACAAGAATGGCTACCAAACTTCTATTGTTAGCAAGCATCTTTACCTTTACAGAAAGGATAATGACCAATTAGTAACTAACACCTTTATACACAAAGTATACTCACGAATTAGCAAGTGACACTTACATAAACAAATTATACTAACCAATTAAGAAGCAACACTTACTAGGTAAAAACAACTACCATAAATGGGGATAAAAACAGTGCACTTCAAAGAAATGTGAATGTGATAAGACTGGCATAGTGTGGTGTGGGAAGGATAAGATATTAAGACTATGTAGGGCGTCAAGGCCTTTCTATGCAGCTGCAAANTGTGTGCAGTTGCAAAGCTCCTGCTAGCTGACTCCCACTTTCTCTCCCAGGCTATCTAACTTCTTTCTTGTGAGAAAATGACCTCGGCCTTGTTCAGCTTCCCCTCTGCTAGGACCTGGACCCTACAGCCTACAATAGCATACCACAACACAGTGACAGTAGGAAGAATCTAATGGACTTAGATAGCCATCCTTCAAATGTTTGAAGATAGGCAAAGTGAGACTTATTTTCAGCCTTTGTTTTTGTGCTTTTTCTAGTGCTGTTGCAGAGTAGGGGAAAATACCTTGACACAATCCTTTGACACTTCCATGCACTGTAAAAAGATTTGCCTGCATAATACCTGTCATTTGGGTTTTTTTCTACTGTTTGTCCCAGGCATTTTGGAAGGCAAGAACTCTGAGAGATGAGATGGTTAAGTTACTGTGTCTTAATTATTATGTCATATCAGCTGAGCCACAATCTGTGTTCATTCTCTCACACTGCAGCAGATAGGAAGTAATTTTATTTACCACATAAGAGAAGGGGTTAATCCCATCTGAAAACTTTTAAATTTACTGATGTTAAAACTGGCATATACGAAGATACTCCTCCTTGGGACACAGTTTCAGAGCAAGACTCTCTTAAATGAAACAATTTTATCAAAAGTCTGAGACAAAAGAAGATATTTCTTGAAGTTAATCTTCCCCAGTGTTTCTAATGATTCCTTGGAAATAGCCAAATGATAATAACAGCTCAATTAGCTAATTAATTTTGCTATTAAAAGACACAGTACTAGTAATGATTAGCTGCAATACTTCACATTTATTATTGTTGTTACTGTGATGTCATCTTAAATTCAGATATCATCAAAAATAATACTATCACCTACTTTTCTTAATTGGGAAAATTGTGGGAGTAAGTCAAACCAATACCATTTCTGAAAGATGATATAGCTTTCTTGCTTATAGAGAGTGTCTGGCATCCAATTCATGACCTATTTTTAAACAGGTATAAGAAAGGGACTGCATCTTATCTGAAGTTATGAGAAGGACTGTTGAGGAGAGGCTCTGCTTGTAATGAAAAAGCAAGAAAACTTCTTTCTCCATCTGAAGGTACTTTAAGAGATTTCCTTTGGGATGTCTAACTGCTTGTGTCCAGATATGTTGATTAATGCTTTCCTCTTGAAAAGTCAATTGGTCAAGAGATGTCCAATGAAGTATGATTAATGACCTAGTTACCATTACTGAAATTTGATAAGACAAATCCCATGACAGGAGTGCAACTATCAAAATACTCAGAAGGGACAGACAAGGAAGCAAGCATGAAGGTGTTGCCCCCTACATCAAGAAACAGATACAGTGTGAAGCACGTCAAAAGCTTACAGACAAGAATTGGAAACCAATGCAACAAAAGAAACCTTGTGGTTGAAGGCTATTACAGTCTGCCTGACTAGGGGGAGCCTACTGATGAAGGCTCTTTTCTCCAGATACAGGAAGCTCTACACTCACAGGCTCTAATCCTGCTGTCGAACTTCAACCACCCCAATATCTGTTTGAAAAGCAGCACATTGAAGTGTAAGTATTTCTGAAATCTCCCGGAGTACACCAATGACATCTTCTTAAGCCAAGTAATAGACTGTCCTACCAGAGGGGATGAGATAGTAGATCTGAAGATTTCCAATACAAGTGAAGTCATCAGTGATGTCAATATCAGAGGAAACCTGGGCTGTAGTGATCATACACTGGTCAATTTCATAGTCCTGAGAGATATGTGACAGGCAAGGAGTATAGTCAAGAACCTGAATTTTAGGAAAGCAAACTTCCAGCTCTTCACGCAAGAGGAAGAGCTCTTCAAGGAATCTCTTTAAGGACTGGAGCAACTCCCCTATGAAGACAGACTGAGAGTTGGGGTTGTACAGCATGGAGAAGAGAAGGCTTCAGCGGGACATTACAGTGGTCTTCCAATACC
Source organism: Galbula dea (assembly GCA_013399015.1). NCBI lineage: Eukaryota > Metazoa > Chordata > Aves > Piciformes > Galbulidae > Galbula > Galbula dea. Next base: position 19,605 of record VWZX01004382.1, on the reverse strand, counting down.
TAAAGGGGATCTGTAAAAGGGCAGGAGAGAGGCTATTTACCAGGTTAGAAAACAACAGAAAAAGGGAGAATGGCTTTAAACTGAAGGAGGGAATATTTGGATTACATCTTAGGAAAAAATTCTTGACCCAGGAAGTGGTGAGGCACTGGAACAGGTTGCTCAGAGAGGAAGTGAATGCTCAATCCCTGGCAGTGTTTAAGGCCAGGTTGGATTTGGCACTGGGTAACCTGGTCTACTGGGTGGTATCCCTGCCCATGGTTAGCTGACCTTTAAGGTCCCTTTCAACTCAGGCCATTCTAAGGATCTATTAATTAGTCAACAGGACTCCTCCAGGAAACGGTCATCAGGGACAAGGAGGCAAAAAAAATCTGGCAGACCTTTAAGGATGCTTTCCACAGAATACAAAGACTCTCAAGTCCCAGGTGTAAGAAATCAAGTAAGGAAGAGAAAAGACCAGCATGGGCAAGAGGAAATTGCATAAGCAGAGGAGGTAGGGTAAGGTATCTCAGGAAGAGTATTGGGGAATTGTCTGGTTGTGTAGGAATGAGGTCAGGAAGGCCAAGGCATTGCTGGAGCTGACGTTGGTAGGGGATGTTAAGAACAATATGAAGGGATTCTACAGGTACATCAACCCGAAAAAGATGGTCAAAGAAGGCATACCCCTACTGGTGAGCAAGTCTGGCAAGTTGGTAACAACAGATGAGGAGAAGGCTGAGGTGCTCAGCAACATTTTGGCTCAGTCTTCACCGGCAGCTCCTCTCCTCACACCTTCCAAGTTGCTGGACTGCAAGATGAGAAACGGGGGCAAAACCTCTTCCACTGTAACTGAAGATCAGGTTCACAACCATCTCAGGAACCTGAATTTATACAAGTCTATGAAACCTGATGAGATGCATCTCAGAGTCCTAAGGGAACTGGCTGATGGAGTTGCCAAGCAACACTATACGATATTTGACTAGCCCTGGCAGTCTGGTGAAGTACATGGGGGCTGGAAAAAGTAATCATTGCACCCATTTTTAAAGAGAGTAGCAAGGAGGACTCTGGGAACTACTGACCTGTCAGTCTTACATCTCTCTTTAGGAATATTATGGAACAGGACATCCTTGAAGATACGCTGTAATGTACTAAGGGGTTAATGTCTCAAGAACATTGCAAAGAGGCAAGGGACCAGTGGGACAAAACCCCCCTGTCCTGCTGCTGGCAGCATGAGCCAAGAAAGACTGTGTGAGGCAGAAAGACTGTCATAGCTGCACTGTTATGAATCAAATAAATATCTAAAAAGTGTGAAACAACTGACCAATCAGGAGAAGTCTCCAGGACGGAAACTTTGTCATCCCCAGAGACCACTTACCACTGCCTCCCTCCCCCACCCCCACGGTGACACCTGCACCAAAATTCCTGAGAGATGTGACAAGTTCAGCAAGCAGGAATGGCCAGCACAAGAAAAAGCTGGAGGCAAGGGTAAAAAAGGGAGTTCCCAGAGCACCCTAGTGTGCGTACCCACTACTCAGGTACTCTAGGAGGAAGAAGAGGTCACAGTGAAAAGATGACGATCCTGAATGGTGAAATTCCTTTTGTATCTTTTGTTTGAACTAGACCCCTCACTCTTTTCTCTCATGACTTTCTCCCACTTCCCTCTTTTTTTCCCTCATATGTAAGATTCAAGAATTTCCTGTCTGTGCTGTTAATGAGTCACTGAGTTGATTGTACTGGTAGTGGTTGCTGAGTTGCCAAAGTTAAGGTGTTGTTATTAGTTGATTCCTTCGTGTTAAGCAAAGTATTGGTTACCAGAGTCTGAAATCAGTTTTGTGGTCTCTCCTAGGGTTCAGCATATGAGGCACTTAACTCCTTTGCACCTAATAATTTAAAAGATCACCTCTCCTTCAACCCATCACATAGACCAGGACATATGCTAAGGCCCAAGGACAGAGAGGTGATTCGAGACAGCCAGCATGGCTTTTTGAGAGGCAAGTCCTGCTTTATCAACCTAGTGGCCTTCTGTAATGCAGTGACTACAACAATGGACAAGAGAAGAGCTACAGATGTCATCTATTTGGATTTGTGTAAGGCCTTTGACATGGTGCCACACAATATTCTTTTCTCTATATTGGAGAGATATGGATTTGAAGGGTGGACTCTTCTGGAAATAATGAATTTGTTAAATAGTTGCATCCAGAGGGTAATGGTGAAGCCGAAATTATGCCCCAAAAGGCATAATGGAACTGCTCAGAGACAAGCTTTAGTCCTTAGGCAGTGAGGTATTTATTTCAGGCAACATTGGGGAACTCCCTGCTCGCACTGGACAGAGTTCCCAAAAGTCAGTGAAAAATCAGACTATTTATACATTTTACAACATCTTTACATGCATATTCATATTATCGCAACATTTAATTATAATATTCATAGCAGGTGGAGTTAGGGCAGAGTCAGGGGCGGAGTCTTCATTTTGGGGAGATTCTTGGTGGTACATCCTGTTACTTCCTCTTCAGGGGGAGTGTTTTTGCTCTTCTTCCTCAGGCAAACTTTCAAACTTTTCTTGATTCTACTGACTACAATGTATATTTGGCAATAGTCTCTGGACTCCTGCCCCTTATCTCTCCTTGTTCCTTTCCTATCTCTATGTAAGATTTATGATAGTGTATTAGCATCTTCAGTGCTCTTTATCTTTCTGTGTTCTTACTGTATGTTCTTTGTGTCAATATGTTAGCATTCTTTGGCTAGTTATTCTTTGCCTCTAGTCCTTGAATCCTAGTTCTATATCTCTTAGCCAAAAGCATGCACTCTAAGTTAGTTCTTCAGGCCGTGCTCTGTTTCAATGGTGAATGGCTCGATGTCCAGATGGAGATCAGTAAAAAGTGGTGTTCTTCAGGGGTCTGTATTGGGACCCGTGTTGTTCAATACATTTTTTTCAGTGATATTGACATTAGGAACAAGTGTACCCATAGCAAGTTTGCAGATGACACCAAGCTGAGTGGCGCAATTGGCATACCTGGGAGACAGGATGCCATCTAGAGGGACCTAGACAAGCTTTAGAAGTGAGCCTGTGTGAACCTCAAGGTCCTGCACCTGTGTCAGGGCAATCCTCAATATCATTACATGCTGGGAGATGAAGTGGTTGAAAGCAGCCCTGGAGAGAGAGACCTGGGAGTTCTGGTGATTAAAAAGCTTGATATGAGCTAACGATGTGTGCTTGCTGCTCAGAATACTAATCTCATACTGGGCTGCATCAAAAGAAAAGTGATGAGTAGGTCCAGGGAGGTGATTCTGTCATTCTACTCTGCTTTGGTGAGACACCACCTGGAGTACTTGGTCCAGCTCTGAAGTCCTCAGCATAAGAAAGATGGCAACCTGTTGGAGTGGGTCCAGAAGAGGGCCTCAAAAATGCTCAGAGGTCTGGAACACCTCTCCTATGAGGTAAAGCTGAGAGGCTTGGGATAATCCAGCCTGGAGAAGAGAAAGGTCCGAGGTGACCTTATTGCAGCATTTTGGTACTTAAAGGGAGACTATAAGAAAGATGGAGACAGTATTTTTAGCAAGGCCCTTTGTAATAGGACAAGGAGTAATGGCTTAAAACTAAAGGAGGGAGATTTAGACTGGATATAAGGAACACATTTTTCACAAAAAGGGTGGTGAGACATTGGAACAGGTTGTACAAAGATGATGGGTGCTCCATCTCTGGAAACATTCAAGGTCAGGTTGAACTGGGCACTGGGCAACCTGATCTAGTTATAGGTATCCCTGCTCACAAAAGTGGAGTTGGGCTAGATCGCCTCTAAAGATCCCTTCCAATTCTAACCTTTCTATGATTCTACTCTGTAATTCTAAAAGATAAAAGTTGTAATGGTTTGGCTCAGGCCTTTTCCTCNCTTCCCTTTTCCCCTTCCCTTGGGGGGGGTGTCCCTCTGCTGTGTACATAGTATTTTAATTGTATATAACTGCTATATATGTAAATATATATACTTTTGATATAATTCAGGTTGTTTCAGGCACTTTAGTTTCTCTCGTAGTTTTTTTCCTAAAACTCTAAGAGGGAAAGGAAGGGGGAAGGCTTTCACTGTGAGTTTGGGCATTTGGCAGGGAGCCAGGTCCAAACCATCACGCTCATGAATGTTCAACCTTTTAAAAATTAATAGAAAGAAGGGAAAAAAACCACAATTCCTTTCCTGCCCTGTTCTGGTCTAATTAAGTGTTGGACCAGACAGTTCTTGCATTTGGAGAATATTCTTTCTTTAAAAGGTTTTTATGGAGAATTTTAGTTTAACAGAATGTTAACTTCTTCATGGAGTAGTATGACCATTATTTTAGCACTGTATGTGACTTTCTTGTAACTCAAATGAACATTGCATTTCTAAAACATTCTCTTACAGCAGGTTGTTTCTATGGCAGTACTGGCAGTAAATCAGCAGAGTGAAGACCAGTGCTAGTGACTGAGTAGAGCATTGCAGTTGCAGTTACATGTAAGTTATGGAAATCAAAGTTTTTGCTACTAGTCTGTGATAATTTGATGGTGTAGCACCATGGCAAAGAGTACACTTTGTCTCAGGAAGCCAGAGACAGACCTCTAGGCAAGGCCTGCTGAGATTTGCTAATTACTGCAGAGGTGGAGAAGTTATACCCAAGGGACTTGGAGACTTTAGAAATATGAGCAGGAAAGAGTGAAATGAAATTTAGTCTGGAACAGTGGAAAACCCCTATCATCTAGTACCTCTGGAGAGAGCTGTGCAAAGAGATAATCTGAAACAGTCATTCTGTAAATGGAAAATGTGCTATCTAGGTTGCAATAACAGTGAAGGAAACCTCTGAGATGACAATCAGCCATATCTCTGGTAGTAAAAGGCAGGCAAAATGTGAAACAGAAAATGTGGAGTCCTGCAAGGAAACATGACTTCATGGTCCAAAGAGGAGGCTCATCTCTTGTGTTAGACGCACTGGAATCATAATCATCCAGAGACCACAGAACCACAGAATGTTAGGGGGTGGAAGGTGCTCGAAAGATCCTCTAGTCCAACCCCCCTGCCACAGCAGGATTCCTGAGATCAGGTCACACAGAAGTGCATCCAGACATGTTCTGAATATCTCCACNCTTTACAGCAGTTCCCTATCCTTCTTCAACTGAGGGGCCCACAACTGGACAAAAATTCCTGATGCAGCCTCAGCAGGGTAGAGTAAAGGAGGAGAAGAGCCTCCCTTGACTTAGTAACCACACCCCTTCTCATACACCCCATAATCCTATTGGCCCTCCTGGCCACAAGAGCACACTACTGGTTCATGGTCATCCTTCCATCTACCAGGACACCTAGGTCCCTTTCCCTTTCACAGCTCTCCAATGGAAAGAATGAAGATAAATGTTTGTTTACAACAAAAGTGATTAAAAAATAGAAAGTGACTTAGGCAGAAATGTCTGATGAACCAATCAAGAATCACAGTGTAGAAAGCTGTTGATACTATGAAGGAAAGATGGTGTAGAGGGCCTAGGCATGAGCAATAAAAGAAACTAAGTAGAGAAAACAAAAAAATAAGTTGAATTAAGTAATTAACAGTTCTTAACAGGGTGCATTGACAGCATGTTTGCTGATGACACTAAATTGGGTGGAGTGGCTGACACACCATAGGGTCGTGCTGCCATTCAGTGTGACTTAGGCTGGAGAGTTGGGCAGGGAGAAACTGAATGAAATTCAATAAAGCCAAGTGTCTGGTATTGCACCTGGGAAAGACCAACCCCACATATCAGTATAGGTTGGGGACAGACCTGTTGGAGAGCAGTGGAGAAGAAAGGGACCAGGAGGTCTGGTTGTCCCAGTCCAATTAATAGACACAGGGTGAATTCGAGGTTTATTTCCCAGAGTGAAATTAAGACACAAACGAGGTCAGACGCCGCAAATCAATTAGGATTTATTGAAACAAAAGAGTTAGAGCAATAGGACAGTAAGAGAGGAAAATTAAGCAGACAGGCAGGACAGAGAGCAAGAGGGCATAGTTGCACCACCATGGATTGGGTCCAGCGATGTGTTGAGGGTCCCAAGTCCCCCTGCTTCTTCCATGATGGTGGGTGATCACGCTCACATTCTCTCTCATACACACACCACTCACAGCTCCACTCACAACTCACCAGCACAACTCACAACCACGAGGCTTTTTCCTAAGGTTCTTATAGGAAAAGGTACAGGACACGGTCCTACTGATCCTTAAGATAAAGGGAGTCTCCCGAAGGTTGCTCCAGACTTTTCTCATGAATAAATTCTTCATGAGATATCCACACACCTGGGCCTTATCTCAATGTTTTAACTAGGCCTTATTGTCCATCACAACAGTTTCCTAGTCTCTGGCTCTGTGAAGGTCTGGCATTGTCTTCTCCAACTATGCTAATCAATGATCAATCAAGCTTTGAGACATTAACATGCAGTCTCAGCACAGCTAGGAAACTGGTTTGCTTTAGATGATTGAACAGTCTCTTACACTGATGTATGGAAGAATGACCATTAGCCAGCAGTGTAGTCTTATGGCCAGGAGGGGCAATGGGATTCTGGGGTGGATTAGAAGGGGTGTGTTTAGTAAGTCAAGGGAGGTTCTTCTCCCCCTTTACTCTACCCTGCTGAGGCCGCATCTGGAAGATTGTGTCCAGTTGTGGGCCCCTCAGTTGAAGAAGGATAGGGAACTGCTGTAAAGAGTCCAGCACAGAGCCAGCAAGATGATGAAGGGGGTAGAATACCTTCCTTATGAGGAAAGGCTGAGAAAGCTGGGTTTCCTTAGCTTGGAGAAGAGGAGACTAAGGGGTGACCTCATCTATGCTTGTAAAGATGTGAAGGGTGTGTATCAGGAGGATGGGATCAGGCTCTTTCTGTGAAGCCCAATGACAGGACAAGAGGCAATGGTTATAAGCTGAAGCATAGGAGATTCTGTGTGAATACAAGAATATTTTAGTTCTCGATGAGGGTGCCAAAGCAGTGGAACAGACTGTCCAGAGGGGTTGTCAAGGCTCCTTCTCTGGAGGTATTCAAAACTCATCTGGAGGCATTTCTGTGTGGCCTGGTCTCAGGAATCCTGCTGTGGCAGAGGGGTTGGACTAGATGATCTTTTGAGGTCCCTTCCATGTCCTCATATTCTGTGATTCTGTGATTCTGTGATCTTTGTACTGGTCACCTATCTGTTTTTTCATCAGACAGCAATGCTCTGTCCAGCTGTAGGACTCTGACACTATCATCCTAATGGATGAACTACTTGTCTCTGTGGAGCTGGATAGGTGGTTCCTTTGGCTTTGTTAGGCTTATCTATATATTTGCTTAGAGACAAGCATGTTCTTAAATGATTCTTAGAACAGGGCCTGAGGCAAATATGATACCTGGAAAAGAAAAAAAAAATTAATTTCTAGAGAAATTGCATTCTAAATGACTACAAAGTCAAAGAAAATAAAACAACATTTTCTATTTTTTCTTTAAAACTTCTGAATAACTTTAGACAGGGATTCTAAGAAACCATTTCAGCTAGGAACAAGACATTCGACAGGAGTCAAACTTTAAGTTGCAGCCCTTAGTAATCAACAATGGACTTAAGGTTTAATGAACTAACTTTTCCATTTGAGAGCAGTGAATAGATTGCTGCAGTCTTATGTTGTCTTGGTGTTCAAATATCCTAGTTTTCTCCAACTGCTAATTTAAAATGCTCTTCACTGTTACAGAAACTGTAGTTAACTGCAATGATTTTATTGCCCTAAGCCAGTAATATATTTGCATTCATTACTATGAGTCTTATACATATTACCAATATAAAAGAGGGGATAAAAACAAAAAGGGTTTGAAGAGCAGTAGATAATAAGCTGAAAAGAGCTCTAAAATGCCCGAAGTATCAGACATGAAATAGGAATGATAAACAAGTTCATTATTTGTTAGTGATGGTTATGCTGGAGGGAAAAATTTGTACTTTTTTCCCCCTTTTTAAAGTTTTATGGAGAATGTATTTCAGTCCTTAGCTGGGAATAAATTGAACATGTTTTACTCAGCTGTTGGGTAAAGAAAGTGCAAGAAATAATGAGCTGTATAGTGGCAAAGTTGTTAAGCTAATGCTAAAAGGACTCTACAGGTAGTCAAAGAGAGAAAAGTCTACTTTATCATAGTATAATAATATCATAGTACTGTCTGAGTTAGAAGGGACCCAATAAGATCATAGAGTCCAGTTCTTAAACTCATGGAGGACAGCCCAAGAATAATGCTATGTGCCTGAGAGCCTTATCTAGACACTTCTTAAACTGTATCAGGTATGGTGCTTAGACAACTTACCTGGGGAGGCTGTTCCAGATCCCAACCACCCTCTGAATGAAGAACCTTTTCCAAATCTCCAGCCTGAACCTCCCTTGACTCAACTTCATACTGTTTCCCCCAGTCCTATCGTTATCCACCAGATTGAGAAGATTGGTGCTTGCCCCTCTACTATCTTCTGTGAGGATGTCGAAGATGGCTATAAGGTCTCCTCTCAATCTCCTCTTCTCAAGGTTAAACAAACCAAGTGACCTCAGCCACTCTTCATAAAGTTTCCCCTCCAGACCCTTCACCATCTTTGTAGCCCGTCCGTGGATACTCTCCAACAGCTTAATATCCTTTCTAAATTGTGGAGCCCAGAACTGCACACAATACTTGAGGTGCAGCCGCACCAGTGCAGACTAGAGAGGGACAATCACCTCCCTTGACCGGCTGGCATTGCTGTTCTTGATGCGCCCCAGGACACAATTGGCCCTTCTGGCTGCCAGAGCACACTGCTGACTTATATTCAGCTTACTGAATACTTACTCTCAGGTCCCTCTCCGCTCTGCTGCTCTCCAGCCTTTTACTCCCCAGACTATACACATCTGGGGTTGCCCCATCCCAAGTGCAGAACCTGGCATTTGCACTTGCTAAATCTCATTCCATTGGTGATTGCCCAACACTCTAATTTCTCAAGGCGCCTTTATATAGCCTCACTGCACTTGAGGGAGTCAACAGCTTCTCCAAGTTTAGTGCCATTAGTGAATTTGCTCACTATCCACTCAAGCCCTGTGTACAGGTCATTTATGAAGATGCTGAAGTGTACGGGGCCAAGGATAGAACCCGTGGAACCCCACTAGTAATGGGACACCAGTCTACAACCCTTTGCACCCGACCCATGAACCAGTTGCTCACTCATCACATGATGTGATTATCAAGATAAACACTGGACGTTTTGTCCAAAAGGATACTGTGAGAGACAGTATCAAAAGCTTTTCTTAAATCTAAAAATATATACATCAACTGGTTTACCTTTACCTTTCTATTGCCATTTACTCCTTCTTTCAAGGAAGGAAATCTAGTCATGAGGGATATGGACAAGGCAGAGCTGCTCAATGAGTTCTTTGTCTCAGTCTTTACTGGTAGCCAGGCTACCTGCAATGACCAGGACTTGGTAGCCTTGGACAAGTGTTGGAAGAGTGAGGGGCCTCACTCTGTATGTGAGGAACAGGTTCAGCACTACCTGTGGAAGCTTGACCAAAATAAGTCTATGGGCCCTGATAACATACATCCTAGGGTCCTGAGGGAATTCGCTGATATTATTGAAAGACTTCTCTCCCTCATATTTAGTAAGTCATGGAGGTCAGGCGAAGTTCCGGGGACTGGAGGAAAGGTAACATCACCCCCATTTTTAAAAAGGGTAAAAAAGATGACCCAGGGAACTACAGGCCAGTGAGCCTCACCTCTGTGCCGGGGAAGGTCATGGAGCGAATAGTAATGGAAGTGATGTTAAGGCACATACAAGAAAAAGAGGTGATACTGAGTAGTCAACATGGATTCACTAAGGGCGAATCATGCCTGACCAATCTGGTGGCCTTCTATGATGGAGCGATTGCAGCATTTGATGAAGGGAGACCGACTGATGTCATCTACCTGGATTTTTGTAAGGCCTTCGATACGGTTCCTCATGACATCTTCATCTCAAAACTGGAGAGATGTGGATTTGATGAGTGGACTGTTTGATGGATAAGAAATTGGCTGGAAGGACGCAGTCAGAGAGTCATGGCTAATGGCTCTTTGTCCAGGTGGAGAGCAGTGACGAGTGGTGTCCCTCAGGGTTCTGTCTTGGGACCAGTGCTCTTCAACATCTTCATTAACGACCTGGACATGGATATCGAGTGCACCCTCAGCAAGTTTGCAGATGACACCAAGATGAGTGGTGTGGTTGATACGCCAGAAGGGCAAGATGCCATCCAAAGGGATCTGGATAAACTTGAAGAATGGGCCCAAGAGAATTAAATGGGGATTAATAAATCTAAATGTAAGGTCCTGCGCTTGGATAGGAGTAATCCTGTCTACGAGTACAGACTGGGTGAGGAACTCATTGAAAGCAGCCGTGCAGAGAAGGACGCGGGGGTCCTAATAGATGGAAAGCTGGATATGAGCCAGCAATGTATATTTGCAGCCCAGAGGGCCAAACGCATCCTGGTCTGCATCAGCATAAGCAGTGGTGTGACCAGCAGGTCTAGGGAGGTGATCCTGCCCCTCTACTCTGCCCTCATGAGGCCCCATCTGGAGTACTGTGTCCAGTTCTAGGCTCCTCAGCATCAGACATATGTGGACCTGTTGGAGCGAGTCCAGAGGAGTGCCACAAAGATGATTAAAGGACAGGAGAACCTCCCCTATTAGGATAGGCTGCGAGAGTTAGGGTTGTTCAGCCTGGAAAAGAGAAGACTTAGAGGGGATCTCATAGCTGCTTTCCAGTGTTNCCTCATGAGGCCCCATCTGGAGTACTGTGTCCAGTTCTAGGCTCCTCAGCATCAGACATATGTGGACCTGTTGGAGCGAGTCCAGAGGAGTGCCACAAAGATGATTAAAGGACAGGAGAACCTCCCCTATTAGGATAGGCTGCGAGAGTTAGGGTTGTTCAGCCTGGAAAAGAGAAGACTTAGAGGGGATCTCATAGCTGCTTTCCAGTGTTTAAAGGGGGACTATAGGATAGAAGGGGAGAGACATTTTAGGTGGTGGAATTGTGATAAGACAAGGGGGAATGGTTACAAGCTAAACGAAGGGAAATTTAGATTAGAGAAAATGCGGAATGTCTTTACCAGGAGGGTGGTTAGGCACTGGAACAGGTTGCCTAGAGAGGTTGTGGATGCCCCATCCCTGACAGTGTTTAAGGCCAGGCTGGATGTGGCCCTGGGCAACCTGGTCTAGCTATTGGCATCCCTGCCTGTGGTGGGGGGGTTGGAACTAGGTGATCTTTAAGGTCCCTTCCAACCTGTCCATTCTATGATTCTTACACATATGAGTTGCTCTCAGCTCTATACCACCTTGAGGTATGTGTGATCAGCAGACACAATCCTATCTTGACTGTTTGACAACCATAAAATAAAAATATAACTATAATATGAAGGGACAAAGAGATTCCTTGAATAAAAAGTATATTTCCATATCCTTCATTCTGACAGGCTGTTCTGATCAATTCTTAAGTGCCTAATTTTTTATATCCTGATCAATTATTACTCTTGAAGGCTTTATGCAGGGGTAGAGCTCCTCAGTAACTCTAGAAATCAAGCTAGTGAGTGTATATGTCCTGTTGAGAAACTAGTATTTAAAGACAGCTTTACTTTTGGAACACCTTGTCATAGATTGGTGGTTTTCAGATCATGTTTGAAACTGAACATACTCATACTCAAATACAGACTAGTCTTCTTTGCTTGGAATTTTTTTCCTCAGATATTGGCTGATTCATTTGTTTTAGTAGTAATAATCCCAACAATATTTAGGATTTCCACACAAACTGTTATGTTTTAAACATAAAAGGAAATAAAAAGTACAGTCTGAAGATACTTTCCGTGCAAAATGGACATTCTCATTGCTTTTTTTATTAGTTCCAGTGTGGATGGTTGAATTCTGCGTATTTTATTTTCTCTTGTAGTTCAAATTGAGAAGCTATCTAAACTATTTTCCTAAACTATTGCACAGTATTGTTTCTCAAATGGTTACAGCTTCAAAGTCAATAGTTCATCCAATCTTTACAAGTTCCTTTGTTTTGAAACTACAGACACTCAAATAAACTCCAGCCTTTTAGCTCTTCATGGAAAAAAGTTGAAAATACAAGTCTACAGAGCAATTTTTCTTGAAGGCTGCTCTGTAGACATGGGCAGAGGTCTTTTGATTAGCTCATCTTGAGATGAGGTACCAAAAGCTTCACTATTAAAAATCTGAATTAAGCCAGATGCTTTATCAAATGATTGGAAGCATGTACTTCACTTCCATTTCAATCCTTGAAGATGAAGAATAAACTCATATTTTATTAAGTGTGTTTTAAAACTGCTGGTGTGTGTTTGAAACCATAGCCATTTTAAACCCTGTGAAACTGAAACATATAGTAAGTTGGCAAGATGGCAGCGGCAGCAGCGACTGAGACCAAGGTAAGTCTGACAGTGATTTTTAGATCACGCTGTACAGAGGGGTTCCTGAACACAGGGATAGTCAAGCAGTCCAGAGCCCCATTTGGAACTGGATGTACACAATGCACGATCAGGCAAGGAGAGGGGTGAAGCCAGGATCACTGTAGGCACTTTAGATGACTCTAAGGAGCGTGAGTAACGTGGAGTGTGGCAAATAGTAGTGAGCAAACAGGGGCTTGGCACAGCAGTTTGCACAGGCAGGGCAAGCAGGTGGGGTGAGCAGACAGATGAGCAAAACAGACTCCTTTCTGACCACCCCAGAGTAGCCAATAAAGGCAGCAAATGGATTCGGTAGCGGCTGAAGAATAGTGCTGAAGAATAGATCTCCTCAACCCACAGACAAGCTGTAGGGCTTATTCCCCTGTAGCTGTGGCAGCCACTGAGCCAACAATGTCTGAGGCCTCCAGACAGACAGACTTGTTAATGGTTATGTAGCTCTCCAGGTCACAGGATGCCAGGAAGGCCTCATGCCTTTCTGTGAGGCTGGGGATGACAAACTGTTCTCTTGCAGAAGTTGTGCAGTGGTTGATGAGCTGTATCAACAGATGAGGCAGCCATAGTAGGAGGTAAAGCAGCTACAAAGTATTCAAGTATATGAACAAGAGACTGACCAGTTGTTTTCAGAGGTGCTAGAATCTCAAATCTCTCCTCAGTCCTGCACCTCCATTGCAGTGGGGAAGCAGGTGGACTCAGAACTCCACAAGACAATTGAAGAGGAAGGCTGGCAACAGGTCATCACATGTTCCAGAAGGGAGGTATCTCATCCTTCTGTTAACATGACAAGTAAGACACGCACTTTCCACAACAGGTGTGAAGTCTTGGAACTAGAGGGCTAAAAAACTGTTGATGCAGGTAAAGGTCCTTCCAAGGTAGAGGGGCCTCCTAGAGCAACACCATCTGCATCTCACATCAAGATCTTCTCTGTTAAAAGGAAAACAAGGATGGTAGTAACAGAAGACTCCCTTCTAAAGGAAATGGAAAGCCTGATATGCAGACCAAACCAAACACACAGTGAGGTCTGCTGTTTCCCAGGGGCTCAGGTAAGAGACGTTAAAGGAAAACTCCCCAGTCTGGCAAAGCCCCCCTACTACTATCTGCTAGTGGTTGTTCTATCTGGCACTGGTGAAATAACAAACAGAAGTATGAGGGCAATGAAAAGAGACTTCAGGGCTCTGGGATGAGTGGTCAATGGACCAGGGGCACAGACAGTGATTTCCTCAATCCTTCTGGTAACAAGGAATAGTATTGATAGGAACAGAAAAATCAATCAGGTTAATGCATGGTTTCAAGGCTGGTGTAATCAGAATAATTTGGGTTTTTTTGACCACCAGACAATCTATTCATCACCTGGTCTACTAACATCTGATGGGATGCACCTTTCTCAGAGGGTAAAAGTGTTATAGCACAGGAACTATCAGGGCTCATTGACAGATCTTTAAACTAGCTTGAAAGTCGGATAGGGAACATCCAGGGTTGCCAATGATGCACAATGAGATGGTGTGCCAAAACTCAAAGGAATGAGCACTAAAAAACTAGATTTGGGCACAGGGATTAACTGGGCTTTCTAGGGAAGAGCCTGGGTGTATGAACTCAGTACTGGTTGATCAGTGTGCTAGTATTTTGGAGTACTAGAAGGTCTGTTGCCCCTCAAGGGTGAAAAAAACATGCTAAACTCCCTCCCTGAAATGTTTATATATCAATGCATGTCGCATGAGGAATAAACAGGAAGAATTAGAGATCTGTGTATGATTGCAGGACCATGATCTCACTGTAATTACTGAGATATGGTGGGATAGCTCTCATGACTGGAATGCTGCCATGAATGGCTATGCCTTCTTTAGGAAAGATAGACCAGCTATATGAGGTGGAGTTGCTCTTTATGGGAGAGAGCAACAGGAATGCAGGGTGCTCTTCCTGGAGGTGGATGATGAGAGAGTTGAGACCATGTGGATCAAGATGAAGTGGCAGTCTGGTATGAGTAAAATTGTTGAGGGAGCTTATTACAGGTCACCTGATCAGGATGAGGAAGCTGATGCGGCCTTCTACAGACAACTGAGAGTTGCTTCACAATCACAGGCCTTATTTCGTAATGGGGACTTTGATTTCCCTGGTACCTGCTGAGAAGGTCACACAGCCAGGCATTTACAGTCCAAGAGATTCCTCCAGTGTATTGATGATAACTTTTTGACTCAGGTGGCGGAGGAGCCAACAAGGAGAGGTGTACTACTGGACCTAGTACTAACAAAAAAAGAGGGACTGGTGAAGGATTTTAAGGTTGAGAACAGCCTTGGCCTGAGTGATCATGAGAAGACAGAATTCACTATTATTTGAAGCATGCACAAGACAATAAGTAGGATTGTAACCCAGGACTTCAGGAGGGCTAAATTTGGACTCTTCAAGAAGCTGTTGGGAGAAGTCCTATAGGTTAAGATTTTGGAAGATATGGGCGCTAAAGAGAGCTGGTTGACATTTAAATATCACTTCCTTCAAGCTCAGGATTGGTGTAACCCTAAGAGGAATAAATCAAGCAAGGGAAGTAGAAGATCTGTATGGCTGAACAAGGAACTTCTGAAAAAGCTCAGCTGGAAGAAAGAAGTTAACAGGATGTGGAATAAGGGGCTGACCAATTCGGAGGATTATAAAAGTGTTGTCACAGTGCGCAGGGATGAAACAAGAAAAGCCGAGGCATTCTTGGAATTAAACCTGGCTAGGGATATCAAGGTGAACAGGAAAGGTTTCTTCAAGTATATTGGAGGTAAAAGGAAAATTAGAGAAAATGTGGGCCCACAGCTGAATGAGGCAGATGCTATGGTGACAGAGGATGCAGAAAAGGCAGAGTTGATGAACGCCTTCTTTGCTTCAGTCTTAAAAAAAGATGTGGACCTCTTGGAGCAGGTCCAGAGGAGGGCCACAAAGATGATTGAAGGGCTGGACCACCTCCCCTACGAGGACACGCTGAAGGAATTGGGGTTGTTCAGCCTGGAGAAGAGAAGGCTTAGAGGTGACCTTATAGTGACCTTTCAGTACCTGAAAGGGGATTATAAGGCAGAAGGGGAGAGACTTTTTTCCTGTCTGATTGCAACAGAACACAAGGGAATGGCTACGAGCTGAGGGAGGGGAAATTTAGGCTGGAGATTAGAAGGGGGTTCTTTACCCAAAGGGTGGTGAGGCACTGGAACAGGTTGCCCAGAGACTTTGTGGAGGCCCCATCCCTGGCAGTGTTTAAGGCCAGGCTGGATGTAGCCCTGGATGACCTGGTCTAGTGCATGTGGAGTCCCTGCCCATGGCAGGGGGTTGGAACTAGATGATCTTTAAGGTCCCTTCCAACCTCAGCCATTCTATGATTCTATGATTCTATGATTTACTGCTCAGGCCAGGCCCCAGGAGTCCGTGGAGACCTTGAATGTAACTGAGAAAGCCTGAATAAAGGAAGACTTTCCTTTCTTGGGGGAGAATAAGGTTTGAGAACATTTAAGTAAACTGGATATTCACAAGTCTATGCGTCCTGATGAGATACAGCCCTGAGTGCTCAGGNCCTCAGCCATTCTATGATTCTATGATTCTATGATTTACTGCTCAGGCCAGGCCCCAGGAGTCCGTGGAGACCTTGAATGTAACTGAGAAAGCCTGAATAAAGGAAGACTTTCCTTTCTTGGGGGAGAATAAGGTTTGAGAACATTTAAGTAAACTGGATATTCACAAGTCTATGCGTCCTGATGAGATACAGCCCTGAGTGCTCAGGGAGCTGACAGATATCATTGCTGGGTGACTCTATCATCTTCTAAAGGTCCTGGAGAACTGGCGAGGTGCTTGAGGACTGGAGGATAGGCAGTGTCATTTCAGTCTTCAAAAAGGGCAAGAAGGAGGACCCAGAAAACTACAGGCAGGTCAGCCTCACATCGATCCCTGGAAAGATGATGGAACATTCTGGACATCATCTCAAAGCATGTGGAGGAAAAGAGGATTATCAGAAGTATTCAACATGGATTTACCAAGGAGAAGTCATGTCTGACTAATGAGATAACCTTCTATGATGGCATAACTGCATGATTAGATAAAGGGAGTGTGGTTGAGATTTCTACCTTGACTTCAGTAAGGCTTTTGACACCATCTTTTACGGTATCCTCAAAGTCAAGCTTAGGAAGTGGGTTAGATGAATAGACAGGGGGGTAGATTGAAAACTGGCTGAAGGACAGAGCTCAGAGGGTTGTGATCAATGGTGTGGAGTCCAATTGGAGGTCTGCAATGAGTGGTGTTCACCAAGTGCCAGTACTAGGTCCAGTGCTATTAAATATCATGGAATCATAGAATGGCCCAGGTTGGAAGGGACCTTGAAGATCATCTAGCTCCAACCCCCTGCCATGGACAAGGATGCCACTCACTACACCAGGTTGCCCATGGCAACATCCAGCCTGGCCTTGAACACTGCTAGTAATGAGGCAGCAACAACCTCTCTGGGCAACCTGTTCCAGTGCCTTTCCACCCTCTGTGTAAAGAGCCTCCTAATTTCCAGTCTAAATCTCCTCTCCTTCAGTTTATATCTGTTACCCCTTGCACTAGTGCAATCTGACCAGCTGAAAAGTCTCCCCCTCTATTTTGTAATCCCCCATTAGGTACTGAAAAGCTTCTATAAGGTCCCTTCGAAGCCTTCTCTTCTCCAGGCTGAACAATCCCGACTCTCCCATCCTATCCTCGTAGGGGAGGTGCTCTACTCCTCTGATCATCTTTGTGACACTCCACTGGACCCACTCTAAGAGGTCCACATCCTTCTTATGCTGAGGACCCAAGAACTGGATGCAATACTCCAGGTAGGGCCTCACAAGGGCAGAGCAGAGGGACAGAATCACCTCCCTAGACCTGCTGGTCATTCCTCCCCTGTTGCAGCCTGGATGGCTTTCTGGGCTGCAAGTGGACATTCACAGACTCACAGAACGTTAGGAGTTGGAAGGGACCTCAAAATATCATCTAGTCCAACATCCCTGCCAGAGCAGGAAAGCCAACAGCATCCGGTATTCCCAGACAGTCTTTCATCCAAGTACTATCCGGACCCAACCCTGCTTATATTTTGAGATCAGACATGATTGGGCGTTCTCAGGGTGCCTGTGCCCAGTTCCTGGCTCATATCCAGTTTTTCATCAATCATGGCTCCCAAGCCCTTCTCTGCACCACTACTCTCAGTGAGCTTCTCTCCCTGTCTGTACTTATACCTTGGATTGCCCCTACCAGGATGCAGGATGTCACACTTGGAATTATTAAACTTCATCTGATTCTCATGGCCCACTTTCTGAGTTTGTTCAGGTCCCTCTGGATGGCATCTCGCCTTTTTGGCATGTTAATCACACCACTCAGTTTTGTGTCATCTGTGACCTTGCTGAGGGTGCACTCAATACCCCTGTCCAGGTCATTACTAAAGCCATTGAAGAGCATCGGTTCCAAGACAGAGCCCTGAGGGACACCACTCATCACTGGTCTCCACCTAGACAATGACACATTTACCACAAATCTCTGGCTGCGTTCATCCAGCCAATTTCTTATCCAACGAATAGTCCACCCATCAAATCCGTAACTCTCCAGTTTGAAGATAAAGATGTCATGAAACTGTATCGAAGGCCTTACATCCAAGTAAAAGACATCAGTTGGTCTTCCCTCATCACCTGTTGCAGTTACTCCATCGTAGATTAATGACCTAGATGAGGGAACAGTGTGTGCTCTCAGCAAGTTTGTTGATGACACTAAACTGGGTGGAGTGGGTGATCCACCAGAAGGTTGTGCTCCCATTCAGCAAGACTTAGAGAGGCTGGACAGTTGGGCAGGGAGAAATTGAATGAGATTCAACAAGGCCAAATGTGGAGCCTTGCACCTGGGAAAGACCAGCCCCACATATGAGTATAGGTTGGGGACTGAGCTGTTGGAGAGCAGTGAAAGAGAAGGGGATGTGGGGGTCCTGGTGAATAGAAGGATGACCATGAGTCAGCAGTGTGCTCTTGTGGCCAGGAGGGCCAAAGGGATTCTGGGGTGTATGAGAAGGGGTGTGGCTAGTAGGTCCAGAGAGGTTCTTCTCACCCTTTACTCTATCCTGCTGAGGCCACATCTGGAAGATTGTGTCCAGTTCTGCGCCCCTCAGTTTAAGAAGAATAGGGCACTGTTTGAAAGAGTCCAGAACAGAGCCACAAAGATGATGAAGGGAGTGAAACATCTTTCTGATGAGGAAAAGCTGAGGGAGCTGGGTCTCTTTAGCTTGGAGGAGTGGAGGCTAAGGGGTGGCCTCATCTATGCTTTTAAATATGTGAAGGGTTGTGGT
>VWZX01004381.1:1352882-1806994 GCA_013399015.1 Galbula dea | reverse complement strand
ACCAAACCAAACAGCAAAACCTATAACCCAACCCACAAAACTCCTCATTCCCTTTGCTATTCATTGAATTGCTTTTAATAATTTGGAAAGATCAAATTCCTACTAAAGTTTGATGGGCTAAAATGCCGTGAATTAGCTTTTAATACAAGGAAAGCAAAGCATTTTTTTTACCTGCTTATGAAGCCTTGATTACTCTGGATGCATTTACAAAATTTTTATTTTAAAGAGAGTGACAAAATTCTGGTTTTCAGCTGTCTTATAAAGATTATTCTGTGTGTGTCTAAGGGCAAATATATTTTCTGAAGCTTGTTCTTGAATGTTTTTTTTATTGTGCTGCATTTGAAAATGTTTTTCATAGACTAAAGAAGAATTTTAAGAAAGAATTAACTTGTTCCTAAGCTTTTAACAGGTCCAATTAGATTGGCAAAAGAAAATGTGCCATTGAAAAGAAAAAAAAAAAAAAAGAAGATTTTGTAAAGCATTTTTTAAAATCAAACTGACAGCTAACTTGAGAATTTGTCATACAGGACTGTGACACTTCCTTTCCAAAGTCTCTAAAGAATACGGGTCTGTGGTGATAAATCCAGTACAATCCTTTTTCACTGTTGTTTGAGTTAATGTAAAGTTGATGTATGTTTCACAGTATTAATGTGATAGATTAGATGCTATTATTTATTTTTATTGACTAAGGAGCGCTCATTATACTTCTGTTAACATATCAAGAATGCTTTGGATTTAGAAATTAAAAACCTTATTGTGGGGACATTACTGTTCAAATGCAAAAATATGCAATTGACTTGGTGAGCTTTGAGAGATCCATGCAGTGTAAATTGTATAGGTGGTCATTTGGAGAAAGGCTTTGTTATGTGTGCACACAACATAGCAGGTGGTACCTGTGCAGTTCAGAGACGCACACGAGACCAACATTCTACGTTCATTCAAGCACAAAACACTTGTGTTTTATTGATGTGTTGAATATTGGTGAAGCAGGAGCTCTGATAGGGGAGAGTGGCTCACTGTAACATAGACAAAAGTCAAGAGAATCTATGCAGTAAAGATAAATCTTAGGAAACTGAAGTTTACTTGTGAAGGGAGGTGAAACTCTCTTCATTATGCATAAGGTCAAGAGCAAATGTGAGAGTTTGGCCATTCTCTTAGGAGAAGCATTCATTAAAACTGATGATTATTAGAGGAACGCTTCTGTTAGTTTGCACACTGGGTTCATAAAAACCATAATGCATATGTAAACCATTGCACTAATTATGATGCCACAAGCAGGTTTAGAAGAAGATGGAAAAAGCCCAGGAAACTTGTTTATGCTGACTTGATTTTGTTTATTTTTTCATAAGATAACTGAAATAACATGCTAAGAGGCAGGTTTTGGAAATGTCATTCTCTTCCACTGATTCATTTTGCTTCCTCTTTTCCCTTTTCTCTTAGCAGATCCTCAGTCACTCTTTTGAATCTGTTTACCTCTAGCTACCGAGACGGGAGAGTAGCTTTAACCAGTACAGAGGTCTGTGCCATATAACTGATAGACTATAACCAGTTGCTGTTGAATAAGCTAGAAAATGCCCATCCTTTGCTGCATAAAGAGTTTTAGGTACATCATTTTGTGCAAGTTCACATCTTCACCTTTTAGCAGTAGGTTGGTTGTCAGTGTTTCGGTGAAATAACAATGTAAAACCTTTTAATAGATTAGTTGTATTTGTGTTATTCTAATCTGGTGATTAGGCTGTCGAGTCAGTTTTTCTTGTTGGTCATAGTTATGTAAAACCAGATTTTGAACTTTGCAGATACAACAGAAAGCAAATTCCAGGTGGCATTCTCTTCCTGTGTTCCAGCCAGGCTGTACATACCTTCCCTGAGGTACTGCTGGGCTGCAAAACTTTCCCGTGCTGGGTGTGTTGCATTTCTGTGTGTTTGCTTGAGCGGTTTCATATTTCAGTGAAGATTTTAATTTGGCAGACTTTTAGATAAGAATTATTTTTTTATATAGATTATTCTTGAAAAGTAGGGAAAAGATCAACCATTTAAAGACATCTTTTAGTTTATTTACTATTCGTTATGCAGAGACTTCTTGGATGTGAAATTCATCTTCTTCTGTGCAGATCTGGAATAAATTACTTATACAGGTGATCATATGGTGTGAGGAGGGCAGAATCTGTCTTGACCTCAAGTCTTTTTTCTGAAGCAGACTGTGGGACTTCACTGTATCCTCTTTAGGATGTGTTCTTTGGGTTGAAATAGTTATTGCAGCTCCTTTTTGTGAGAAAAGTGTTAGGCAAACCCTTAATCTGAGAGTAATTGTTGTCTGTGTATCCTCTTGGAATGAACTGAAATTTTGTGTAGCTTTCCTTCCCTTAGTATGAAGAACTTGGGATGGTTATAAGCATTTCAGGCTAGGGACATGTTTACCTTTTACAGATATTTTTAAGCCTCTAATACTGCTGATTCTTTATGGCTTGATTTTTTCCCTCCTTTCCCCTCCCACCACCTAGAAGTGGTAATTTAGGGAACAGTATAAAGCATTTTTCTTAGGAAATGTAGAAACAAAAACAAAGTAAGTGCAGCAGTTCTGTTTCTGGGAAATATAAATTATGTATTCAAAGAAAACCAAACCTCAAACACCTAAACCCCTATCCTTTACTTTCTCTTCTTACCTCCCATGTGTCTTGTAAGAACAGCAATATCTCAGGTAAACACAAAGCTCAAGATGTCTCTATCTCACACAGGTTCCTGCTGTTGAAGTCCCAGCTGAGGCAGACAGTTATAACCACTAAGTCACTATGCAGCTCAGGTCAGCAATAACCAAATGTGCATTGCCCTCTGGCAGTTTCTTGTTTTTCCAGCCCATGCAAAGGAGCTGGGTGACTCCACTGCAGAAGAGCTCTGCACAGGACCTCGTCCCTTGCCTTCCTCTTGCTCTCAATTATATCTCTGGTAATGACCTTTTGCTTGAATTCAGCCATTGGTGCAGGTGGTCCTGGTGCTTAGCAGTCTGAAAACTAATAGTAATTGCACTCTGGTGACCAAAATCTTACTCCCATTGCAGGCATGAGCAATGTGATGGCCAGACTTGACTGCTGCCAGTACTGCAGTATTCCTTTTGTTTTAAAGGAGTGTGCTTGAGAGGTGCACAGATACTAATGAGTTGCCTGCTATGGAATAGTTTTCTCTGAGGGTTTTTATGGTAATGGTAACACTAGTGAAACAAAACTACTCAACAACTGAAGCAGATTGTAGAATCTCTGTCTTCAGAGGGCTCAAATGTATCTGGGCAGGTCCCCACACAGCCTTAGCTTGCTGGACCTGCTTTGGGTAGGAAGCTGGACCAGGCTTCTCCAGAGAGCCCTTCTGAAGCATGTGATTCTGTTGCAACCTCCAAAAAAGCAGCAGCAGCAGCAAGTGCAAAATGCTCCTGCTGGGAGGTGAAAAATAGTACCATCAGACAAAAAGTACTGACAAGTTGTTGGCTTTTTTTTTCTGTTGTGCAAAATATGATGCAATAATTGGGTTTACTTGGTTTTAGAAATTTCTGCTCCAGTGGTTGAACAGAACAATGTGTCCACTCCACCTCTACTAGCACCCAGGAAAGAGCTGACTTGATCCTTTGGAGGAAGTATCCTGTTGTGAAATCCTGGAAGTAGGTGGATTTCTCTCTGCCTTATGAGTTTGGCATTCAAGATAGCCCTATGCAATCTTAACACTTCTAGTTTGTATAAATGCACTGATGTACAGAGGGAGATCACTTGTTTTCATTAGAACTCCTTATTTTGGCTTAGTTTGGTTTAGACTGTTTGGCTAGCTGAATTACAATCAGTGATCTTCCATGTTACAGAAGCTTTGGCATGTTAATTTTTGGCATGTTAATTTGAGTGAGTTTGTTTACCCTACTTGTTAGGGGAATGTGTTGTGTCTTAATCTGCTAGAAGTCATAGAAACTTATGCTTCCACCAAGAAATCCATCAGTACTTCTGATCTTTGTCTGGGCCCCCAGGCAATGTTCCTTGATTGTAAAAGTAAAAAGGTTGTGAAGGATTAGCTTTAGTTCTGACTCTTATCAATAACTCCCGCATCCTTGGTCCATTTTTAACCTAAGTTTTGTTCACATCTTACTGGATCATTTTTAGAACTAAGACAAGAGAATATTTCCACAAGGAATTTAAGTTTGAACTTTAAAAGGGTGGTTATGAGGGGTTGGGTTTTTGTGTGCCCAGGCTACTTTCCAAAAAGATGAAAGTTTTTAATGGAGTTAAGATCCTTCTCCTTCTGAAGCTTTTATCTGAATTCATAGGTGTACATGCAGAAAGGCTTTCTGTTAGATAGAAGATTGCCATCTGGAGGGCTTTGTTCCTTGCTGCCTACACTGTCATCTGTACTGCAGCAGTAGACTCCTCAAAATACAGTCAGCATGTGCATCCCACTTGTAGGAACCCAAATCTTTCTCATGCCAGTGAATCTCTAAAATTTACCTGAGAGCAAGGATAGGAGAAGTGTCTGTGTTAACACCTCCCTAGCCAAATTTAGTGGCTTACTCTTAATGTACATGCAGATTGTTTCTTGTTGAGGAAGAATGTTGGTATTTTGAAGTGAGAACAGGTTGGTTCTGCAGGTCATGCTTATTCAAGACCACAAGTAGTAGAAATGCAGGACTGGGACACTTGGAAATGTAGATGGACATGCTTGCCTCCTGACATAATCCAGTAAGCATCTCTGGTGGCTTCTGGGACTTTTGGGCTTCTTTTTTCTATGAAATCTTTTACACATTAAATAAAGGAATGTAAACCCAGTTCTCACTCAGTATTTTTCACTCTTGATACCAGTGTAATAAAGTCACATTCTTTCCTATTATTTTTTTTACTATTCTCCTACAGTAACATCTCCTTTTGTGTGTTTGTCCTGCCAGTGTGGCTTTCTCAGCTTCTAGTGCTTGACAGTGCATGGTTTTGGTTCTACTTTTCTATGACATGTGGTGACATGCTTCTTGCTGCATACATGCAATCTTTTCTAAGGAAAACTTCCAAGTCGAAGGTAATTGCACTGATTTTATTTTGAAACTCCCTTTTTACTGTAAGACTTCTTTTTTGCATCTGCTGTAGCTGTTTGAAAATACTGTAAATACTGCTATGTATAGCAAATACTGAAATTCTGTGGATGCCATTCCTTGGTCTCATATTTTTAGGAATACTGCCATATTTTACAGAGCTGAGATATGAGCTTTGGGTTTAAACGTTGTTATACTTTCTGTTTGCATTATGGTATGAGCTCAAGGGTGCAGTTGCTTTATTACAGTTGCTTTAGAGTTCATCTGTATTTATAAAATACTTTTCTCCTCTATGCACATTTCTCCCACCCTGTAAAGATACAAGGAGTTTTTAAGCTACCACTGTGTGTTCTCTATGCAATGTTGAAATGCCAGTCTTTGGTATCACAGCTGAGCACTAGCATTAACACAATATCCAGACTATCAGCTGTAGCTGTCACATGTTTTCTGTGCTGCTTCCAGCATCTGATTCTTGTGTCATTTTGTGTGGCAGACTTAGTGGAATAGTAGGGATTTGGGATCCAAGTTAGGATGTCTTGTTCAGTGTCCTTCCACCTGTTTGGGATTGTTGAGTGCAGTAGATGTTTTAGTGCTCTGAACTAAGAAATAGTGTTGTCTCTCTGCCTGCAGGAGAGAGCCATTGGGCTCCTATCCATCAGTAATTGCCCTTTGCTTCTGTAACCCTCAGTGACAGGAGACCTCAACTCCAGCCTTGCTGTCTAGTGTTAGGGTGCAAACCAGTAAGTTTTGCCTTCTGTTTCTGAGGGTTCCTGACTGGAAAGATGTGTTCCTCTGAGATGGTTTTAATCCCAAGGATACAAGGGTTGGGAGGGTGGAGTTCTGTGTGCTTGATGTGGCACGTAATCCATTTGATCTCATTTAGTGTGTTTCAGTTGCTTGTTCTGTGTTGTTTCTTTGCCTAAAGTGTTAATATGAATGTAATGGCTTAGCCAAATCACTACAAAAAGTGGTTTTGTAATCCTCTTTATTTAGCAAGCAGGTGCAGTTAAAGGCTACCTCCTCTATTTCTCTGCAGACAAATTGATTCTTAAAGTGAACCTACTACTAAGCAGCCAAATTGTTCCCAAATGAACTGTATTCTTAACTATTTTGTTTCTTGATGGAGAGCTAGCAGTGCCATACTGTGAACTTGGGTGGCTGCTTGTCACTGCTTCTGTGTTCCTAGGGCATAGATGTGGCTTGTGCTGATGCAGAGTGGTGAGAAGGTATCCGAAATGGTGAGGCCAGTCGCATAGTTGGCACGGGCAAGAGCAGTGACTCTGTCTGTTAGTTGTCCCTTCACTCACTCAGTTTCATATACTGTTGTTTCCTAACAAATAATGTTTTCATGCTTTAGCTGTTGGCTGAAAAATGTCAGGCTTTCACTGAAAAGGACATGAAGGTGCTTGAAATATGTTTTGAAATGGAGGCAAAAAGTATGCATTGAAATATTGGGTTTAATGTGTTTTTAGATAAGTTGATGTGAGACTGTAACAGTGAAAATACTTTTCCCTGCTCAGATCATTAGAGACTTTAAAATGGGGGGGAAAAAAAAAATAACAAAACCCAAACAAACCCAGAACAAAACACCAAAAAACATTCCTCAACTTGAGTATGTTCATATTGTGACTCTTTAGTGTTAGTTATGTGCAAAGCCTTTGCTGTAACTCAACCTTGAAATAAGTGCAGGCAAACTAAAGGTGCTTTAAATGACCTGAAATGAAACTGTAGCAAACTGTCTTGATACATCATACTTTGTTTACAATGAATCCAAACAAGCTTCCTGGTTTTATGATTAACCACTCTACTGGCAGAAATACTACCTGTTTGAGCACACCATGTTGGTGTGGTTTCCTTAGCAGTGTTAGTGGTTTGTATTTAAAAGTAACTGTGCTTTATGCAGTGGATAGCAATATCTCAGAAGCAGCTTTCCTGGGATTATATGCTGCCTGTAGTTTCATTATCTTATCTTTGGGTGTAGACACTAATGAAGCTTACTGATGGCAGGGAGAATTGCTGAAGTTCTGACTTTCTGGAAGTTAAATTCTTGTTGAGCAGTGGTGAGTGACTGAATGACTAAACTCACTAAGAATAGGGTAAAATCCTGGAGATTTTGTTCAGCTCTCAGTTACATTACAAGCAAGCTCCCCCTAGTAGCATGAAGTACAGGGTTTTGCTCCAGGGTGAACAGCTGCTTTTCAGAAGATACTTCACTACATCTTGTCTTAGGGATCCTTAGACACTATTGATGTTGCTGTGGCGTGGAAGGGGTTTCAGTGTGCTGGTGTGCTGAACACACTTCCCTCTGAGCATATCCTTGTAAAATGACAAGAATAACATTGTGTGCTTTCTAGACTAGGTCTGTAAACCCAAAGGAGCATTGGGAAGTTTGAAGGAGGAAAGAGCCCTGTGCTAGGTGCTTGTTATGCCTAGGTGGAAGTAAAATACCATCTGTGCTATGTCAGCTACCCCATCTCTCATGGAAATGAGGCACAGAGGCAAGGAGAAACATTTTCTTGCAAAATTACTACTTAAGCACTTGTTAAGGTGACAGTTAAGTAGTCTTCTCTTGGTTTTCCTTCTGGCTTCCCTAAGAGGGGCCCCTGAGTGCAGCCAGAGCTGTGGCATAGCCCCTTGCAGGTTCCCTACGCTGCATACATCTGTCAGCACCTGCCTTTTAAGGGGAGTATTTGTAGGCAGTTCCCTCAAGTTGACTTCTGGTTTCTCCCCTCCACCTTTGTCTTGGTTTGGCAAGGACAGGGGGTATTTGCTGAATTTGGAGCTGAGAGAGGTTGTCAGGAGCTAGCCTTGGGAGTTTTGCATGTGTCAGTGCTAAGAAGGTGGACCCACAGCACAAGATGCAGGCTAGCTACTCCCTTTCTCCCTTCTAAACAACCTCAGAAGAGTAATTGCTTTTGATTCCTTCATGGACTGCCTCAGCAGATGCATCTTAAAACTACCTGTGGCTACTCTTCAACCAACCAACTTATCTGTGTTGTTTTGAAGAGCCTCCTATTTGCATTATAAATCTGTATTCAAGTGTGTATTCATTTTTATATGGCTGTTATGAGTACACTGCCCTGTGTTCTCCTCTGCCTCACAAGCACACACATTTTGGATGTGCTGTAGTTCTGGTCTGCTTTAGTTTTACTAATAGTTTCTCTCCCTGTTTTGAAGGACAACTGAAATACTTGCTGGAATAACTACTAATCATCAGCAGAGATCACAGGTATTGACTAACCTGAGAGCAAGCCTAAGTATTGTCCCTGAAATTAAACTTTTCTGGCCATTTTATGGGTTTTTGAGTGTGCTTGGCAAGCATGAATTGTGAAAAGGTCAGCAAGCAAGCT
Source organism: Galbula dea (assembly GCA_013399015.1). Lineage (NCBI taxonomy): Eukaryota > Metazoa > Chordata > Aves > Piciformes > Galbulidae > Galbula > Galbula dea. The sequence continues at coordinate 1,798,597 of VWZX01004381.1, read as the reverse complement.
TGGGAGTTTCTAGTCCCCTGGCAGGTGCTCTTTGTATTAGTTCTGTTAGGTTAGATTTCCTGTTATTAAGAAAAAGTAAGTACAATAATGCATTTAATGTGGACTTCGTTTTGTAGTTATCAGTTTTGCCAGGTTTTAAAATCCATGAACAGAGGAAGTTTTGCTTGTTGCACATTTTTGCTTGCTGTGTTCTTGACTCAAAAGCAGATCTGTGCTGTCTAGGCCTTCAGTGGGCACTTGTGTGCTGTGTGTAGGATAATGCCCATCACACATCACCATAACATAACCATACAGAGGAGTTTGTTTCTAGATGTTACCAAAGTTTAACTCTACATCAACTGTGAGATGCTCAAACCCCACTGGTTCTGTGCTTTTAAAATAGAAAAGTATATCAATGGTAGTTTTGTTGTTCCTGATACATTTCCTCATGGAACTTAACAAGAGTGAGCCCTTAAATTGCTTATCTCATTTATAACTGAGAACTTCATAATTTTAAAGTAAATAACATGTCTATAATTGCCTGAGCAACTCCAGTCTTTAACAGTTGATCTTCAGTTGTCTGTCAATGTTGAATCCCCAGAATGTCTCCAATCAAGAGACTGTGTTGCTTTTCTCCAACTCTTTATTACCTGGTTTGAGGTAGTAGAAAAAATTTGAGTACATGGTGAGGGAAGAGTTAGATATTGTGTGCTTTTCCTTAATGAAGTTTACATAAGGAATAATTGCCAGTAGAACATTTGGGAAAGTAAGGTGTTTGTTCAGGGGGGAAGCAGGGGAAAAAAGGGGCAAAAAAACCCAAACCAGAACAAACCCAACCAACCAAAAACCTAGTAAGGAGAAAGTATTAGAGTTATGTATCTTGGAAAAATCAAATTTTAAACTATGTGCAATGAGGAAGCATATCTGGCAAAGTTATGTGCTGTCCTGAAGAGTGTTACCACTTTTTTCTGTGATGTGTTGATAAAGCTTAGCAGATCTTATCCCTCTCTCTCTGTATGGGTATATATCCATATGTGTGTGTGTGTATACACACCTGTGTTAGTGAAAGGAAAGCAGGACTGTTTGTTAAAGATATAAAGGCAGTATTTTGCTGGAATTAGTAAGCACAATCTCACTGGCTTCTGCAGTCACATCTCAAAATTTGGGGTAGTTCATAAGGAAAGAACCAGTCCTGGATTTCTGTGCAGCAGAGTGGTTAACTTGATCTCTCAGGAGGGTGAGATGGAGAACAGAATGTATTGATTAAATCCATAATTTTTTTTTCCTTCAATTTTTGGTACATTGCAGATTTAACTGAGGTCTGTTAAGGTCTTAATCTTTTGGGGTTTAGTAGTTTTCTTTTTTTTTCTTCTATTATTTGTATAAAATCACTAAAAAAGAACCAAAAATCAATTCAGAGATTCCATATTGTAAATGTTCCCTTGAATCCAAATGTTTTTATGACCATTTAAAGTTTGCTATTTTTTTGAAAGGTAAAAAATAAAGTAGGTAAGATGTTAAGGGCCTCACTTCAAGTGGTACTAAATGTATGTTGCCTAGTTTGTATGTGTGTTGCATCTGTATTTAAATGTCTTGTGCTTGCAGTATATAAATGATGTCGCTCTGGTTGAGTAAGAGTAGCACTTGTAATACAAAAAGCAGACACGGAGATCCCCTCCATTGACTTTTCAATGCATCAACAGCATTGTAGAATTGACTACATAGATGGTGAGTGTTGCTTTATGTTACTCAAGTGATGAGGGTTCCTGTAGGTGTGTGTAGTTGGCAGTCCAGTGTATGTACCTTGCTGATGTAGTTTAACCTTTGCATGATGCCGGGTGGCGATGCCACGTTCAATGAAGCCTTAACGCCACGATCAATTTGTCAGATTCTTCTCAGAGTATGCAAAAATGCTGTTTAGTGAGAGGAGGATGTTCCTGTAGGGCTGAGCTAGTAGGAAAGGAAGTTTCTCACCTGAGAGATGAAGGGAAACTCAGTGATCTGTATACTGTGACTGACCTCTTTAGGCACTGGCTGTCACTGTTGCTCTACACAAACTGGGCTCTTGGGCATTTCTTTGGCAGTCTGCTGAACACAGGCTATCTCAAATCTCACCTCTTTGGTTGGTGGGGTTTTTTTGTTGTTGAAGATATTTTCCTCCCTCCCCCTGCTAGGAAATCTGCCTGAAGGAGGATTGTGATTTAACACTTAAATTTACATCAGTTCTTTTGCATCAGTTCTTGAGTTCTGTGCTTGCTTCAGATAGTGCCATCGTTTTCTCTTCTTACGACTGACATATAATCCTTAGAACATTTTAAATAGAGGCAAATAAAGTGTTGGGGACCCAGCTTGCTTTCTCTCAATTTGGATCTACCTCATTTGAACTAACAGTTGGGTGCTATTTCCTCAAATTGAACCTCGATGAGATTGGCAAAAGTGACCAAACTGCATGTTGAGACTGACCTCTTTGGAGGCAGCACTTTGTGAACCAAAACCTCTGGGTTTCTTGTTCAGAGACAACAATATTGTATTTGAGTTTTATTCTTTGTGCCTTTGTGTTTTGTTTTTTTTTTCCCAGTGCATAACAATCAAAAGTCATATTCTTAATGAAAAACAGCAAATTAATTTTAACCACAAAGTAAAAAAGAAGAAAAAAGGTTTAAAAAAAGCCACAAAATACAAGTTTTAGCAAATCTGAAAATACTTCTGAGTGTTGTATCAAGTCCAAATGTACAATATCACAACAGACCTGGGCAAAGAGAAATACCCAATAAAGAATTGTTTAAAATACATAATCCCAAGCCTACATCTATACATCTCTGTGAGTATCTATAGAAACATATATGTGCACACACAGCTCAGTTTTGTGTGTGTGTGCATGTGTATAGATAAAATGGATACATGGGTAAGGGAATAAAATGTCATTCACTTTTCCACAGTTTTGTATGTAACAGTTTACAACTATGTGTAAGTTTTTCTACTATGTGAACCTTTTTTACTTAAGAAGAATTCCTTTTTGGAAAATTTCAGTTGTGATATGCTATCATTTTGTGAAGTTAAAGGAAAAAAAAAAAGAGAAAAAAAAAATAGACTTTTTACCAGTCCCTAATAGAGAGGAGAAATCTTTTCTGTAAAACTGTATTTAGTTTAAATGTTTAAGAAGAAATAAATAATCTATATTTGGAATTGTAAAAGTGCTGACATTCCATCATGGCAGGACTTCAAAGCTGTTTCCTAAGGCTTTCTGCTGCAGAGAGACTCAAACAAAAGGAAGATGCCTCTGTGAAATGTTTTTATAAAACTGCTCCATCAGGTCTATACTTAAGCTATATTTTCTAAAGCCTAATCATCCTTTAATATGCTGCATATAAATTATCAGCATGGTTGCACTTTCTCAGTAATAATGTATGCCCTGCAATTGGCTCATGATAAGGACTTTAGTTTTTTAACAAAACAAGTAGTACTTTGGGCAGAAGGTAATATTTATATAGGTACCTCAAGAAAAAAAAAAAAGCCTGAATATGCTGCATTTTGTTCCTTTAACATTTTTCATGTAGCATTTGTTTGCTTTTATTTTTGGGTTGGGGGGTTTTTGTTTGTTTGTTTTAGTAGATTACTAGCTACCTGTTTTGCTTTGGGGGACCCTAGTAGCATGTTAGACTGTTGTGTTCTGTTGATCTCCTAGAATGTAGTATCCTTCCTTGGTTTCCTGCAGTAGTTCGGGATGGGATCTGCCCTGTATCATGTACACAAGGGGGAGGGGGACCACGAAGAAATAGGCTTTACACAGGCTTCAGGAAAAGGATACTAGTGTTCTGAAACAGACAATACATGTTCCTCATTGAGAATTATTTTACTTCTTGCTCATCCTGCTTTCTTGACTCTCTTCTCAAATATGAGGATGGACAAGGGGCAGCTTATTAACGGAGGAAAAGCAGACTGACCAAACGTGCTCTGTTTGTTGATGGTTTGGGGTGATGGAGAGGTGGCAGGACATGGGCTTGGCCATGCTCTGCCATACTGCCCCAGGGCCAGCTTTGGGAAGAGTTGTGCCCCATGTTAGAGCAGGATCTGTCCTGCTCTGGCCTCTTGCTAGTGTGGATGTGTCATCTGCTTCTTCGTTTCCAAGTCAGTAAAAATCTGAACACGGGCAGAGATTGGGAATTTCTTTGTTGAGAACTGTTGAAGGAAGCTTCAAAGGCTGTGAAATTGAGCATTTATTGTCATGTTTTTAAGGTTAGGTGGGTCCTTTTCCAAGTTTGTTTTACAGCTTGCAAGGTAAAATAGTTTGCACTACTTTTGCAATAAACTCATGAAAAACCTAACAGTTTTTGGTTTGGTTTATAACTGTATATATACAACTAATACTAAAGATTTAGCATAGTGTTTTTCACCTCAAAACAAAAGACTTGTAACAAGCTCCAAATGCTGTAATTCCTGACAAAATAATGATGTGAATGATATTTTATAAAGTTATTTTGTATGGTGTCAATTTTGTTTTGCCTCATAGTATGTCAATAAAATAAAATTCCTCATCTTTACAAGTTGTTGTTTGATGTCTTTCTGTTGAATTCAGCCATTTCCTCCAGTGACTTGTGCACTAGGAGACTGGTTTTCTTTCTGTGAGCACACAGCAGAACATACTCATGGCCTAAATCATTTACCAGAGTGAGTAGAGCAGAGCAGTGGGAGAGGACATGACATGAGAGGGGAGCTGCTGAATGCCACTAAACAGAAAACTCCCAAGACGTGGGTAAAATGTTCCTGTGTACTATGCAAATAGCAGTTACAGTGCAGCATTGGTGCTGTCTTGTTCTTGCTGCCAGAGGTTGGAATAGAATCTCAAATTATTGCTTAGTCTGTGGCTCAGAAACAGTTGCAAAAAGCCCCAGTAGTAGATTGGAGACTGTACTGAAGTACAGAGGCAATATGCTCTGCTTTTAACTGAGTGTCTTACAAGTTATAATCCTGAGGCTATTTATAGAAGGTCAGCATTTTGGAAGCCTCTTGCCTCAAATCCTGCCTTCTGTTGCTTTCTGAGTGAATACCTACAGTGATCAATCTTTAAATAGCAAAGAGATAAGCACTTGTTTCCCATAAAGCATCTAGTGAAAAGGGATGTCAAAGAGAACTGCACATGTGGTGAGGAGCTCCTGTTGGGAGCCCAACCCTGCAAACAACAGCTGAGTTTTACTCAGCAATATGAAATGAAGTCAGTGCTCCTTTCCATTTCAGGCAGGGCTTTATTATTTCCCTTGGTTTTGAAATCCTACTTTGAACTGGATGTGGTTTTGCTCTGTGTCATGCTCTTGGGGAAAATAAGTAACACTGGGTTTGATGGCAGCAAACTTTGGCAGATGCAAGGCCTTGGGGGAGATGGTTATGACAAATTTTGGCAGCTCTGAAGCCCTCATCAAGGACTCTGGCTGAATGAATCCAGAAGGGTGTTCAAATTCTTGTAGCCTTGCTAATTAGCAGAAAATACTCATCATCCCACAGGAAACTTTTAAGAGGAATGAAATATGGTAATTTATACTTGGTAACCAGACTTTTTTTTTTTCTTAATAGTGCAACATACTTGAATCTTTTAAAATAATAAGAGCATTTCTTGTGTGGCTCAGCAGCTTCACTCCTCTGCCAGTCTCTGATCTTGCCTAACCCCCATAGTTGCTTGCTTAGAAGAAATCTGGAGTGTGCCAGATAATGGGAGCTGTGTTTTAAGAGCAGCTTAGTGTATGTATACCTTCAACCTAAGAGAAGGTGTTAACAATATCCTGACAGGGAGGACAAAGTTTCTTGGTAACTCTTTACCAGGACATCTACAAATTAGGGTGTTGCTTGAGACATCTCCATTCCTGATTTGATTTAGGGCAGCTTGCTGCACAAATTTTTGGATTGGGAAGTTTTGTTCCTTAGTAATGTTCCTGTGCTTACTTAGGGCATTCTTCACACCCAGGGAGAAATGGTGACTTCTCTCTCACTCTGACCATGATACTGTACAAGTGTTAGTTGTGTATCAGCAGAGACTGCTGCTTAACACAGCTAACACTCACAGCAAACTAGATATAGATAGTAATGCTGACAGAGACTATTCAAAGCATCACATAGCAGTTTCCCCCCCCTCTTCCTTCCTAGCAAGATAAACTTGCTATGTACTGACCAGATGTGTGAGTGAAGCTGGAAAGAACTAGAGAAAGTGTCTGCAACAGTTTCACTTTTCATACAAAACATTTATTTTACAAAGTTGCACCTGAAGTTCCAGACAGGACGGGAACCATTTCTCTGTAAAAAAAAGCCCAACAAAACAAAAACACATGAAAACTCCAGCTGTGTCACTCCAATGGTCAAAGGCTTGCTCATTCTCAATAATCCACATGTAATAGAGTTCAGTGTGCATTCTGGCAGAACACCACTGCAGAAGCTGAGTTCATTAGACAAAAAACGTTCTAGGTGTCCATATTTACACTGTTACCTAACAAGTCCTTTTGACCACCACAGAACTACCACAGCTCTTGGACTGGATCTCATCCTCTACCCTGTTTCTGTGCTGCCATGGCTATTTCAGCTGCATGACAGAGGTTGCTAGTCTTACAGAAGACTTTATAATGGGCTTGGTCCACTGCTAATGCCCTGGCACTGTACCAGAATCCTGAGGGAGGGTTTGATTGGTTATTGGCCCCCTAAGGAAGAGAAGGCTGAGGATAGTAGACACTGTGTAACGCCTCCCCTCACCTCATCCTCAGCACTGAGGAGATCACAGACTGGGAAGGCTGCCCTTCCAGTCAGAGGGCAAGCTTTTGGACTGAAAGCTGCCAGTAAGAAATTTTTAATTTGGATAATGATTGTCTGAAGAAGTCATTATAAATCATCTGAGCAAGTTCAGCTGTCAGATTTACATTGGCTCTTCTTACCCCACCATGTTTCTGAGGAAGGATTCCATTCTTCCTGAAGGATAAAGTTCAATTTCTAAACTTCTTAAAGCAAAAGCAGATGGCTCAGTGTATCAATATATCCAGCATCTGGATTCTCAGTCACAAAAACAACATCCTTTATAAAACAGGAAATGGATCAACTATGAAGCAATCCTCCATTGGTCTTAAGATCCAACATCTTCATCAACAGCTTCATCTTCATCCTCTTCATCATCTCCCTCCACTTCTCCATCCCTCTTCTCTTTTTCAAGCATTTTTAGGTATTTGCTAGCAAGGATCTTCTTTGGCAAGATATCTAGAAAGTAGGATTGTTTATTTTGTGGTCAGTTTGTATAATTAGATTGTCTCATTAACACTGTTGTGTTTGTACCACTAATGAAATGAAGCTGAAAAGTGGCTTTGTAAAAAACATTCTTTATGTGAATAACCAGGTAAGTTAGCCTGACCTATACAGCTGTAAGAATCAGAAAGAATTACCCATTTCTGGTACAAGTAACCAAACATAAGAAATCTATTTTACAAATGATTACAGGCAACTGTCTTTACTACCTGCTATATGTACTATAATGTACATTATTTATTGGATGTAGAATAGAGCACTCAACTACTCAAATGCCTTGAATTCAACAAGCCAGTTATCCCATTCGTGTCCTGGAGAAACAGGTTTTCTGCATTAAGGTAAGATACTTGTTTGGAGCAATAATGATGGGCCTGAGACAAAGCAGCACAGCTCTGAAAGTATGTCCAGGGGGAACCCAGAGAAAAGCTGAGATAGGACTATGGTACTTTGGATATATCATATGCCCATACCTTTACTGAGCTAAGTCTTACAACAAAATTTCAGTAAACAGTGTGCACACACACACGTGTCTACATTAGACATACCATGTGATGAATCACTTTGACAACCAGGACTTACAGATTTAAATGTGTACTGGGGGCCACATAATTTATTATATAAAGATGTGCAATGATCTTGTTTTATAAGCTGAAAGCTGTCAGATGGTGTTGCTGGAATTTAAGAAATGCTTAAGGCAATATGCTGAGAACTAATTAGCCTTCCATAACTCTGAAGCACCAGAAAAATCCCTGTCCAGAAAGACACTTTTTCAGTGATGTAGTTTATGAGTTCCAGTGGAATGTTATAGAGATTAATGACCAGCAGGAGAATTGTGTCCTCACAAAACACTAAGAGCAAGATTTCCAAATTACATATCAGATTTACCATCATGCTATAGGTACCTGCAAGGAACTGAAAGGTTTCACACTCTTCTGCAGTATGAGACAGGTCACTGTAAGTTAGTGCGTCCTTCTCCTTGCCTCTGCCATGTTTGTAGGAGTATGCAGCCAAATACTGAACAAAAAGCTCCTAAAAAATTAAAACAGAAAGGAAGAATCAAATGATGAATTACTTATAGAGTTGTCGGCAGTTTACTTGAATCCCTATTTAAAGGCACAGGCAGCGTGTTTAACTGTCCATATAATGGACACTGTGCAGAGACTCAAGTCATTTCAGAAAAGCTGAAGGCCAGGATGGGGTCGTGGTACCCAACAATTTGTGCTGCTGTTCACCACTTTCCAGAGCCCAGCACAGGACAATCGGGATCAGAAAGCAGCAGAGTTATCACATACACCTGGATTAATTTATCCTAACTGATAGTGGCGATGGTGAGAACTTCCGCACGGCTCAGAGGCTCTGGGGAGCTCTGCTAGACGGGACGATACCCAAACCCCTTTTGCACCGCGGGAGTCTGAAACCTAAATCTTTATGTCCGACGAGTGACAGCCGCAGGCAGGAGAGGACGAGACGTGAGAGTCGCTGGCTAGGGAAGAGGCCAGCAGCGACCCAGCGCGGCTGCGGCCGATGAGAGGAGCGAGTGGGGACCCAGCGCGGGGGTAGCGGTACTTCAGGGAGGCACAGGCCCAGCGGGATGGGGGTCAGCTGAGAAGGAAGGGAAGAAGGAGCTGGTACCGTGGCCTTAGCCGTGAGGAATAGCGCGTCCTGGTTGATGCTGGAAACCTCCGGCGAGCTCTTCATGATCACTCGAATACGCGACAGGGGTAGCGACACCAGCCGGTTCTCACCACCACTCAACCTCGCCGCCATCTTGCAGCCCTTCCCCCGCCCGTCACCCGGTGGGAAATGGGCTCTGCTGCGCTCGGCCCGTCGGGAGCTGTAGGCCTCGGCCGGAACCCTTCGCGCAAGGTACTTGTGCTGTTAGCGGCGTCTCTCCGCCGCGGAACTACAGCTCCCGCCAAGCCCCGCGCTCCCCACTCGCTGCAGAGTGTCAAAGAGAACTCCACGTTCCGCGGTGCACCTCGCTGTCAGCTCCGCCCCTTCCCTCGCTTCCTGGCAGCGGGGGGACCGCGGTTCCGGGAGGGTTCCTGGGTGTCTGGTTCCGGGTCTCTCAGGGAGGAGGAGAACTCTACTCGCGGGTTCTGCTGTCGGGCCCGACACGCTCCCACGGGCCGGAGGGGCCTCAGGACCTCCTTGGCTCGGCCCATCGAGGTGGACCTGAGCCCCAGGCTAGCTCCTGAGTTTTGGGAGCTTGTTTTTAATGGTAAACAGGCTCATCATGCATATATATATATATACATGTATTAATTCCAATTATAGGCCAGTGGCTACAAAATTGTTAACTCCAGCTGTAATTACAGGCCGCTAAATAGTTCTTGTTGCTGCAGTACAGCAAAGGGAAGGGAATGCTGTCTGGTAATCCTGATGCTTGTCGGAGGTATGCTGCGGTGTGGAGTGCACATGTAAGCTGTTAAGTGATTATGGGGCTCTGTCTTTGTTATTAACGCATTCCCCACAGAGTATTTACACAGTGTGTCTACTATGTAGGTAGCTTGTAACGTGCTTATAGATGACGTGAAAGCCTAGGTGCTGAAGGCAACGGGAGCTTTGTTACTGGTAGTGCTCCTCCAGAAGTTCCTCTCTGCCTGTTTGGTGAAGAGCCACTGTACTCCCACTGAGAGTGAATTGGCACTTCCAGAAATGATGACTTACAGTTTACATTTCATTAATGGCTTAAATAACAAGTTTCCAATATGCTTTACAAACAATATGCCTGGTCATTTGTATCAGTAATAAGTCTGCCAGGGTTTGCTTGCTGCTTAGCATAAGAGGGAAGAACAGTTCTACCGTAGTACACAACAATAATTTACACAGAATTTAGGTTGCAAAGGGATGTACCCATAAAGAATCCTATTATATGGTTAATGGAATTTTACTAGCTTATGTAGACTTTGCCCAGTACCTAAGGACAAAGCTTTCCTACAGGTCATACTGATTTATCAACTGCACCCTAAGCAGTTGTAAGCACCTTAGTACAAGGCTAGTACAGTGATACATTCACTGGCTTCAGTTCCAACATTACTGTAGCTATTGCAGATAATCTACATCTCTTAGACTGCATAATTCCCTTGAGCATACAACTTGTGAGGCCAGCCTGTGTAAGTTTTGTCTGAAGAGAAGCATAATGGCCTGTCATGCTCTAGGGAGAATCTAAAAGGCTGAGTTTCTTCCTTGATCCTCACTGTCTTCTGACATCTCGTGGAAACAGTTGACACTACTATGACAGTGAATTCCTTAAAAATACTGAGGTCTTTCGTGACTTCAACATACATATGAACCTCATTCTACTACTAAGACTTCTTAGGGTGCTAAACTATTTGGATACAGGCTTAGAATCAGTATAGATCCCTAGGACCTAAGGACTTATACTCATTTTATTCAGCTGTGCCAATGCACTTTAAGGAGTTGCCCTTTCTCTTCCTGTAGGTCCTATCTCATTGTCAGAGGTTTAGTCTTTTCCCATGAAATGCTTCCTGAAAGGGCACATCTGAGACAGCTGGTTTTTAATTCAGAACCATGCTGGGCAGATGATGGCTTTCAACTGATAGAGGAACAGGATGCAGGAGCACAGCAAAGTTAAGGCACCTCTCTATGCTGCTAACACAGCTTTAGTTTGTGGGAGACAGACTCCCAATGGAGCTGCTATGGCATAAGGTGGGTATGCACATGCTCTGAGAATACCATGTTATTGCAGTATTACTGATACTTAGTAATTTAACATTTTGAATGTATTTTGAAATTGCAAAATTAATGTTGTACCACTAATGGAATCGAACCTGTTTCTAATTTAAACAAACAAACCCACAGAGCAGTTCATACTAGGGAAGTCATTGTCTTAGGGAATCCTGCTCTGGCAGGGGGGTTGGACTAGATGATCTTTCAGGTCCTTTCCAACTCCTAACATTCTGTGATTCTATGATACTAGAATTATTTCTCTTGAATCAGAAATGAATAGGTATTACGAATTCTTCATTAAACCTAACTGGGAACACAGCTAAAATAAATCTCTCCCATGGTAAATTCAAAACAACAGCTGGCCTACAAAGTAGTTAAGTCCTGTTCCATATAGGGACCAATTACAAACTGCAAAACAGCATCACATCTCAGCCTGTCCTTTTCTGCTCTCAATGTATTGACTCACCTGTCTGTGCTGAAGAGTCCTTTTTGCTATGCTTTGCAGGCCTGAGTAAGAAACTGCTCAGTGAAGGTATTTTTGAGCTGACTAAATTAGGTCTCATAAAGGAATGACCAGAGATGCTACTCTTGTTCGATAGTGAAGATTTGTTTCTTGTTACTGATACTTGCAGCAATCTTTTTTAACCATTGTGTAAATATATGTCTCTGGGTGATGTATGCACATGTACAAATTACCCAGAAAAAACACGGAAAGATGAGAACGCTCCTCAGTGCTCTGAACCTGAACTAACACTGGAACAGATTTATTCATGGGCTGAATGTGAAGAGGAACCTAACTCACCAGGTATAGGACGCTTTTTGGGATCACTCTATGACTGTATGAAACGCCAGACCGGAACAGACTCCACTAGCTGCAGAGAAGCCCTCAACAGGCCCCGCCTCACCCAGCCCCCCGAGCCTGCTTCGCGCATGCTGTGCCCTCCCTCTGCAGGGAGGGGCTGCGACCGCCCATTGCCGTCAGTTCCGCCGCGCCCCGCCCCTGCCCGCCCAGCGCGTCCGGCTGCAGGAGGAGGCGGGGCCGGTTCCTGTCCCGGCTGTGAGTGCTACCCCCCGCAACGGGTACCCCACCCAGGAGTCCGCCCGGGTCCTGGAGCAGCTTTCCGCATCTAGGGATTCTGCTCCTCCTTCCTTGTCCCCATAACAGCTCCCCCCGAGGACTTCCCCGCTCCTCACGCTGTCCCTCAGCCCCTTTCCTTCCAGGGAGGTGTGAACCTGCTGCCGTGCCTCCTCGGGGCTTGGCTGTTCGTATTTATTTCTTTTCCCCTCCTAAACTTCGTCGCGCCCAGTGTGTGAGATCTCGCCGGGGAGAGGGAAACGGGGGAAGAGGAGAGGCTGCGCGGGGTGAAGCTCTCCCGTTTTCCTTCCATGCCCGACTGCTGCGGCGGAGGGGCAGTGGGGGCCGGGGCTGCTTAGCTGCTGTGTAGGGCTGCGCTTCTGGCTGATTTGGGGCAGTAGGATGGGGGATTTACATTGCCGGGTCTTTTCGCTGTCAGGACTTGTGAGGAGCCTTTTCTCCTGAAGCAGCTTCTGTGATGCCATCTGTGCTGCTGGGTTCAAAAGTCTTGTTTTTCGTCCCCTTTGATAAACCCAACAGTGTCAGTCTAAAGCTGTGCTGTGAGGTGTTTTTGTTGGTTGGTTCTGTTTTGCTTTGTTGGTGCTTTTTTGTTTTGTTTTTTTTTTTTTGTGGTGGTTGTTTGGGGTTTTTTTGTATGTTTGTAGGTTTCTTTTTAGTTGTATGTATCTTTTAGTGTGTGCTTTGGAGCTGAAATCTACCAAAGGCATCTGTGTGGTCCAGGAGGTCTCAGAGGACATCTGAAGGCTTAGCTCTGCATGTCTTAATTTAAGACACAGCCACAGTACTTTCATTTTTAGATTGCTCAAGGGAGAAGGAATTCTAAATATTTACCTATAAAAGCAGAAAACATTGTCTGGTGCTTCTGATAACCTGCATGTGTTTTGAGTAAAGAATGACTTCCCCTTTTCTCCATCGTAAGTGTTTTGGCCCTCATTTTCCTTTGCCTAGCCATATGAGAGCACTGACAGCTGCGTAAACTTTGCTCGTTGGGATTTGGTGTCAGTTTCCATCTCGCCTCGCACCATTCTCCTTGTTTTCCCCAAGGCGTGTTACCGCGATGGCCTGGAGAAGCCTGAGTCTCGAAGATCTCCTCTTCGGAGGTGGTGCTTCAGCAAGCATTTACTGTGAAGCTGTCGTAGGGAGAGACTCTCTACTACCCCACGAGTTAGGTTGGCTTGTGTAGTTGCACAGGGAAGATGATTCAGTTGAGAAAACCTAATTTACATTGGTTTTTTTCTTCTTTGTGGCCATCCTGATAAGTGACTAAGAACGCTCCTTTTTCCTAGGCTGCATGGTTGAAGATTTAGTTAAATGATGAAATAAAGTGTTAGTATTGTAGCACACATACGCAGGATGCAGAAGCTTTTAGCATCAAAGTCCTGGTTTGGTTCGGCAACCACGTGTTGAAAAATAACACAAGTTTTTCTTTCACTAGCTTGCAGTTGATGCAAAATGAGTGTTCCTGACTACATGCAGTGTGCTGAGGATCATCAGACTCTTCTGGTTGTGGTTCAGCCGATTGGCATTGTACCCGAAGAGAGCTTTTTCAGGATCTACAAGCGAATTTCAGCAGTGAGTCAAGTGAACGTGCGTGACTCTCAGCGCGTCCTGTATATCCGTTACAGGCACCATTATCCCCCAGAGAACAACGAATGGGGAGACTTTCAGACACACCGGAAAGTTGTGGGGCTGATAACTCTTACAGACTGTTCTTCTGCAAAGGACTGGCCTCAGACCTTTGAAAAATTCCATCTTCAGAAGGAAATGTATGGTTCTACTCTCTATGATTCCCGGTTGTTTGTCTTTGGGCTTCAAGGAGAAATTGCAGAGCAGCCCCGCACAGATGTGGCATTTTATCCCAGTTATGATGAATGTGAAACTGTGGAGAAGAGAATAGAAGATTTTATCGAGTCCCTCTTCATAGTGTTGGAGTCTAAGCGGCTTGACAGAGCCACTGATAAGTCTGGAGACAAGATCCCACTGCTTTGTGTTCCTTTTGAGAAGAAGGATTTTGTAGGTCTGGACACCGATAGTAGGTAAGCAGCTATTTTTGTCATCTCCCAGGTCTTGAGAAAACATGTGGCAATTGCTAGCCTTTAGAATAAGCCTATTAGAAAGGACAGAGAGTACTTTGTTAAGACAGAGGTCATGCCCCTATCTTACTGTGTGTGTCTGCTGTAATTTAAGAGAATTTCATTTGTAGTTTGACCATATTTGCTGCTTTGAGTTTATATGTGTATATATATTTAATTGATGAGGCTAGTCAAAGAGTAGGAAGATGTCACAGGAAAGATTTTACAGATTCTGCTATAAAGAGACATTTTGCTGGAAAGCCTCAAATGGTTTATAGTAATAAAGAAATGAACATCAATTGAAAATAATTTTAGGTTATGTGAAGTAGTATTTGACTAATCCTACTTGCTGTGTTTTGTTGATTTCTTTTATTGTTTGTTTGTTTTGTTTTTCCCCTAAGCCTCTGTCTACTTTTTCATCACATGAGACAGTGACCATTTGTCTTGGTGCCCAAGTTCTGCATTTTCCCTCTCTTTTGTTTTTATTGAATTACTTGCTATTCTTGACCTGTCTGGTTTTGCAGCCATTCTGCTCACAACTGTTCTCTTTGGGTTTGTGTATGTTACAGGGTATTTTATTTTTTTTCTCCAGATTTCCCTATTTTGTTCCTAATCATTTGCATGCTCAGTTTTCAGATTTAAGTGTTAGGTGGTGCTTGTAATTAGGGATTAGTAGTTCTGGCTTGATAGCCAGGCTGGTGAGAAATCTGTTTGACTCCTCTGTTGACAGTCAAAGGATGGAAGCAACTGTCTTCCTTGTGTCTTGGAAAACAAAGAGGTGTGGAAGCTTTATCAAATATCTAATACACATGGGAATAGCATCTTCCATATCTTTCATGTACTGCTAGGTTTGCCAGCAGTGGTTATTGTGTGTAAAAGCTCAGAGGTGCCCAGGCAGGTTTGCAGAGCCTCTGATCATGTTAAACAGCCTGCATAGTTGGTTCTAGCCTTAGAATCTTTCTCTAAGGATGTGATATGCTGGAAGAAAGTATTTTAAGTTTCTAATGAGTTTGAAGTCCTCCATGACTTTTTGTTGCTTTAAGGACCAACAGTGCCTTTCTCCCCTGCTCTTGGTCATCTTTTCTGGTGAGCAGTTGAACTTGGTCTGACTTGCTTACCCAAGGGTGTTCCCTACAAGAGCTATTCTTGCAGTGTTTTAGGCCCTGCACTATCCAGCTTTCATTAGCAGTGTAAATTATGATGGTACTGTTTTTATACTTTGCATGGTTGGTAGAGTTTTGTAGACTAGATGAGTCCTTTTTGAACCTTGGCTTTAATGACTCAGTTTGGATGAATTTTGGTTGAATAGAATCCTCAAGACTTCCTGTTCCAATTAGCTAAGAAAACTATGAGTTTTGGCCAAGAATCTCAAAATCAGAATTACTTATGCTGATTGTGCCTTCTAAATAGCTGCTTCCAAGTGGCACTTTGGAATTCAGTGCCTTATGTAAATTCCTTATAAATAAGTAGTGGCTGTGTTGTAGCTAATGGCTAAATGTTTCCTGGGAAGCTCTGAACTGGTTAGGAGCTCAAATAACAGCTGAATGATTTGAATACCAAATAATTTTTCAGTAAATCTAGGTCAATGGATATACTTGAAATGTTTGCTGCACTTAATTGCTCAAAGAAAAGGTGTTAAGTATTGTGATCTTTCATCTTTCAATTCAGTAGTAAGAAAGCTTTTCAGCTTTATCTTGCTAGGGAGTTAGTACTTCTGAGTGTTCTAAAACTTAGGATTTATATATATGAATAGCATAAGCAAGCTGATCTTTATATTCAGTTTAGTGTTTTGCATGGGTAAGATAATACTCCAAATACCTTGAATTTCCATAGTGCTGAGTTCTGTAGTGGAATAAATGTATGTAATCCCAAGTAAATGTCAGAATAGGAGTTATCCTTGATTGAGATAGAAATACATGTGCATAGTGTACCTGAGCTTCTCTGCACAGGACAAGGACCTTTTGACAAGGACATTTTTAGGCACCCTTCATGTAGCAAGAAGCATCTCTGCTTCTGTGTTCTACTGGGAGGGCTGCAGCACCTGCCCTAGGAGGACAGGCTGACAGAGTTGAGGTTGTTAAGGGTATAGAAGAGAATGCTCTGGGGAGATCTTATAGTGGCCTTCCAGTATCTAAAGGGGGCCTACAGGAAAGATGGGGACCCTTTATCAGAGAGTGTGGTGACAGCCCAGGGATTAATGGTTTTAAACTGAAAGAGGGTAGATTTAGGCATTGGGAAGAAATTCTTCACCATGAGAGTGGTAAAACAGTGGAACAGATTGCCTAGAGAGGTTGTGAATGTCCTATCCCTGGCAGTGTTCAAGGTCAGATTGTATGGGCTTTGAGCAACCTGATCTAGTGGAAGTTGTCTCTGCCCATGGCAGGAGGGTTGGAACTAGATGACCTTTAAGATCTCTTCCAACCCAAACCATCCTATCATGCTACTTAGCAGAAATTCAAGAGCATGAAAGGTGGTTGTACTAAGATCTCTTTATTAAACTAACCTACACTTTCAAGCCTAAGCCTGTAGATGTGGTAGTATATTACATTTTATTACTTGAGGTGCACTAAAACATTTCTACTGCAGCATGTTCTTTTGCACTGGTAAGATTCCCTAATTAAGGGGAAAGCATTGTGTTAAGTGATAATGGGTAGATACAGGGCTAGAAAGGACCTTCTTCAATGATACCCACTTTTTGTTTCTGCAAGATTAGATGCTGTTTAATTCTGTGCAGATAGAGCTCAAGGTAGAATGCTTGGATGCCTATGAGGACATCTCATAGAATAACTTTTGCTACTTGGTTGGTTTTGAGTCTGTCAGCAAAGTGAATTTAAAGAGTGAAGTGAGGATAAAAAAAAGATTATGTTATTGAGGCAAATGAAAGATTTTTCTAGAATAGGTAGAGATTTTGAAAGGTTTAAAGGCAAATAATATCTCCTTACTCTTTTTTTATATACCCTCTGTCCAGTTGGGGTTTTTTTAAGCTTTTGGTCTAGACTGCATCCTGACCTCCCAGCCAGAGTGCCATGAACTGGTGAAAAGCACAAATATTTTTTATTAAATAGCTGTAAGAGAAGTCCCACTCTCTGTGCTTACAACAGAGAATATGTGTTTTTTGCTGCTGTAGTTGCAGATGTCTTAGGCTAAAGAAGCTTATCTTTTCCTAGAACTTCTAAAACTGAAGTTAAATTTTGCAGTGTGTAGCAAGGGCCTCATTAGATGTAGAGTGCAGCTGTAACCTTGAGCTAATGGTCTGGGTTGATATGTTGAATGAAAATATATGAAGAAGTTATGTGTGACATGGTAGTTATGATCACGTGATTGGAAGACTAATTAAAGCTAATTAACTTTTTTGTATCTTAAAAGATACTTTTCTCCAAAGAATTTATTGTAAAGTATTAAGGTTAATACTTATGATCAGGACTAGATACTAGAACTGGTCTTTTCTCTCACCCATTTAGTAAGACTAGCATTAATTTGGTTTCCTAATAATTACAACATGATTGCCTCTTTTAAGATGCTGAGTTCATAAATTAGGAAGATGTATTATTATGCTGCATTTCAAATAAAATAATTCTTGGAGGAAGTGGAGCTGATCTTTGTCTTTTTCAAGTTGCTTGTGTGATGTGCAAAAGAGACAACATTCCCAGATCTCCTACTGAGATGATTGAGATGTTCACAAACCTAGAAAACTTTATGTATGATAAATAATGGGATTAAACCCTAAGATGTTTTGAAGAAAGGTTGTCCTATAAAATAGAAGTTATATGACCTTGCTTTAATTCTGAAAGCACTCAGCCAATAAGTGATCTTGGTGAATCTGTTAATTTTAATTTCTGTTTCCTTCAGCTGTAAATTAGGTAAAATGTGATCACAGGGCTGCTGAAGAGAACAGAAAATGTTTCTGAAATCAGTTGCATGTGATAGTAGCACTTGTAACGGCATGTGAGACTGACTGAAAAGAACAGAAATGCATGTTCTCACAATGAACAAAGTTCCTATAAACCTGGAACTAGAAAACATACTTCCCAGAAATCCCATTTGTTTGATTTCTCTATTTTATTTCTGTTGTCAGCTAAAAAACTAAACATACTCATGTATGGTTATAAATCAACTTCGATAAGCTCATTTTAATGGTATTTACATCAGTGTGTGTCTTAGATTCTTTTCTTTCTAATACTGATAAGGCATCTGCTTAATACTATTGAGTGATGACACATTAGGGCTCTTTCAAGCCCAAGCCTGTAGATATGGTAGTGTATAGAGTAAATAGAGGTAGCAGTAAACAGAGATGTGTCTTTATGCAGTATTATCGATGGGATGTGTTCACTGATTATCAACATTTATATCAGTATGTGTATGTGGCTGTTAATTTTCTTTCTGTTCTCTGTCTTTCTAATTTTTGTTTTGTTCCTTTCTTTTTCTTTTTGATTTCTCTTCTTCTCTCATACTGCCCTGTGAGTTTGTTATTGGGTCTAAAAAGGTAGGCTGTGATTGCGTGTATTTCAATAGTTAGCTTTCTTCCATGTCCTGCCTTTCCACTCCGCCTTCATTGCATATTTTAGTGTTGCTTTTCTATGTTTATTTTTTTTCAGTACACACAAAAAGAATTGCTGCCTGGAACCTTCCTACTGTGGTTGCCCCCTTTTGGTGCACTTGGCAATTATATTTGGTAGAAATGCTGAATTTCTTTGTAGGACACGTGTGATTTGCTTAGATGGCTGCTGGCCTCTGGAATTTGCTTTCTTTTTTAAACTCCAAAGCCATGAAGCTGTTGCTGCCTGTGTTTTGTTTCCAAATTCAAAAATTCTGGCATTTGATCAAATGCCATAGCTGTGTCTTTTTAGTCTGGGTAATGTTCTGACTGGTGATACCTCTAGTTCTGCATGTTCCTTGGAATTAGCAGAATTTGGTGGAAATTTTGTTGAAGCATTTTGCATGAATACTTTTGCAAAGTCATTTTGCATGTTTCTTGTCTTTAACTTTAGCCACTTTGAAGTTTTGAGGATCCAGAAATTCCTTCAAACCTGTTGCTGGATGGTTTGTAGTGAAAATAAATTCTGTCTTGAACTATAATCTTGTTGCTTTGAATTTTCCATAGAATTTTCCTGGGATCCTAGAAAAGAGTTGGGGGATGAAGGACTATGGCATCTATTGTATATGGCAAATGAAGCAGAAAAGGAAATGGGGAGAATAGTGTATTTTGATTCCTGGAACAAATATCTTGTCCTTCAGTTTGAAGTAGTGGTGGTGGTCACTGATGGTAACAATTATGTTTTTTTTTCTGAGGAGAACAAATGGAGTATGTTAGGTACCAAATGAACACCATTGGCTTAAGACAATAAGGTTTTAAACTAGTTTTGTAGTCAACTCTATGTGAATGTGTGTTGAGGAGAGGACCTGAAACTCTGGAGTATTCCACTTGTGGTCCTGCACTATGGGGCATTGCCTTCCTTGGGGCTGTTTCTGAGTCCATTGCACTCCAGAAGGGGTTTGTGGTGTGTCTTTGGGGTAGACTTAGATGTGTCTTTGAAACTTCATGTCTTAAATGATCTAGAGGCAAAATAAATAGAAACAGCTCTTATCAGTGGGATATTCCAAGGAGCTGAACTAGAAGCAGGATGGCATCTTATCCTAGAGAAAGTAGGATCTGGACTTTCTGTCATCAACTAGATTAGGATTAAGCAGTAAAGAGCCAAAATACTTAAACAGTGTTTTAAAAAAGAAATAAATTAGAAGATACCTGTAAGCTTCTCACTTTCAGTTTTGTGTCCAGATTCTTCAGATAAAGCTGTGAAGCAAAACTTGCTGGGTATTAAAATGCATAATAATAATTTTATAGTAATATGTCAATATGTATAGATGCATGTATGACTTTTTCTATTGAATCTACAGCCCAGTATGCATTGAAGAAACCATCAGTCAAAAATGCTTTTAATGACCTCATATTGGAGATCTTAGATTTCTTTTTTTTTCCTTTTCAAAATAGGCTTCCCAAGTAGAAAGTAAGTTGTTTTGCTGTCTGTGGAGAGTGGATTTTATTTTAGTGAAATCTTGCCCTTTGTCTTTTTGGACACATTTACAGTAATTGGGGTAGAAAAATCTCCTGAATTTATGATACTTAATTGTGAGCACTAAATTAAGATCAAGCTTATACATTTGTGAAGTGCAACCTTACTCTATAATTAGTGAGAAAATGTTTTCCAGGAGGGTAGTGAAGGCTTACAGGAACTGTAGGAGATAGATCCTGTTTTGGCACCACACTGAAGAACCTAAGAGTACCTAGGAAGAATTCAGGTTTTCAATAATTAATAGTAAATTTCTTCATCAGCCAGGAGCAAATGATCTGTTTCTAAACAAGGAGAGTTTTAAGAGAAAAGTGTTTTATTGGAATAATGTTTGTTGATGTCTTAAGCAAATAAATATATTCATGTTTGTATATATTGTCATATGCCTAAATCTGCAGCAGAATTAGGTTCTAGTTAAGAAGAGCTGTCGGTGAGGCAGTGGGATTAAAATGATTCTGTGATTAGGTTCTGATCTAGGAGTCTGGCACCATCTCCTTTGCTTTTGCTGTATGACTCATATTTATGAATTTAATCATGTAATCTGGAAAAACACTTAAGAAATAAAGTTTTGAGAGAATAAGAAATGCAGTTTGTCCGTGAACATAAAGATTACATGAAAATGTAGAGAAGTTTGAAGTGTTAGCATCTTTGAAAGGAGAAGTTATAGCTGTGTAAGGAAATGATTCTCCCATTCCACCACTTAATCTGTGTAAAAGAAATTTAAAAGCAATATTACACTGATAATCTTAATTTTGTTCTGGAATGTGGAGGTGAAACCTGAATTACAAACAAATTATACTCTCCTATACAGTACAGAGTAAGCTTTTGAGGGACATATTTTTCTGTAAGCCAAGTCTCAGACAGAAAACTCTGTAAGGTTTGGTGCTCTTCCATGCAGAGCAACTTCAGTTTTCACTTTGAATTTTCTTGCATGTTTCTCTTAAAAAGGGGTGTGAAGTACATGCTTGTTGAGAAGGAAAAGAAATATTGCCATTTCTTGACATAGCTGAAGGATCAACAGTCGTACTTAGTGTCATTTAATGTCTTCATCTTCACATCACTGGTGAATATGGTGTGATGGATCAGAAAAGTGGGAATGTTTGTAAGGCAGTTATTTGTAGCTTCTTAGATGGAGAGCAGCAGCAGGAGACATGCTTCTTGCCTCCTTGTATAATTCCTGTTTTTTCTTGTAAACAATGACACTGCTTCTGATTGCTTTTGTATTTAGTTTTTATAGGGGCATTGTATGTGCTTCCATATATCTTCTCTTTTTGAAGTTCTGTCCTCCACCCATATAAATCAGTTACTTTCCCTTCATCTTCTTGAGAAATTACTCTTTTTTTTTCAAACAAACATCAAGGAACAAGTCATTATTTGGTGGCTGAATGTGGTGGTTATCTTTTGGATTTGATACTTCTCCTTGGAGTTAAAAAAAGCCCACCCCAAAGCAAGGACCTCAAAAGGAAATAAACCAGTAACATGGAATTGTTTTTGTTACTACCAGTTCTCCTGGCCTTTCTGCTTTAAAATCTAAAGGAAATAAATGAAAATATTTGTTCTTACCCTTAATACTTCACATATTCTGTCCCTGTTGTACTTTTTTTCCACATTGCCACCTTCATGAAGCCTGTCTATTCAGATGTGTTAAGAGAGGTTATTTCAGTCACACTTGGATTAATCTCTAGGGTCCTCTGGGAGGTTCCTTTCTGGAAAAAACCCCACCCCTTCAAACCCCATTTCATTCCATACTCTTGGCATTTCCTCATACATTCAAGTCTTGCTGTATGGCATGAGTTCAGCATCTGGAGATGGTTTGGGGTTTTTATGTGTTTTTGTTAGGCTTAAATATGCTAGGTAATTTTAAAAAAGATATTCTGTTGATCTTACTTTAATTGTAAAAGTGTCATTACATCTGCTAAAAGCTAAAAATGCCAAACTAGGATAGTCTGAGATGGTTCTTTGTTTTTTTGTAAACCCCTTTGAACCAGATTCTTTTGAGATTCTCCATGTATGCACTAAAGAATGACATCTACAGCAGTTATTTTAAGTAAAATATCTTTCTTGGGTAACTTTGATTTTACTTTAAGGCATCCAAAGATAAAATTTTCTTTTTCCCTTGTTGTGGTTTGGATAAGGACATTGTATGCCTCCTACTTTTGAAGTACTCAGAAGATATTGTTAGAACTACTGTTAGAGTAATGTAGCTCATTTAGTAAAACATAGAAGCTGATCTTAAAAGCCAAAAAGGAGCATACCAGCTATGGAAAGGCAGCTAAATACCTATTGAGGACTACCAGAACCTTGCTTTGTAGGTTTTCAAGATGTGACTGGCAGGGAGCTAGATAATCTCATTGAGGCTGCCTTTGCCACTGAAGATTGAACCAGGTGGTCTTTGGAGGTGATCAACCTGGGTCAGTTTATGATTCTGTTTTATTTCCTTTGTGACAAGGCTATGTTAAAGTGCTCAGAACTGCTGTCTGGTAACTTTGTGATTCTGTGTAAATGCTGTGCAGCCAAAATCTGTGATGCATCAGGGAATTTTTTCAGTATTTCCTCCAAATGTTGGTTCCTTTGCATGTTTATGCTGGTTAGAATCCATAGAGGACGTTTGCTCAAGAGAGATAGATGTGTTTCTTCAGGGGATGATTTAGGGGTAAGAGTAGTGTAGGGCTACCGGTTGGACTAGATGATCTTGAGGGTCCTTTCCAACCCTAATGATTCTGTGATTCTGTGTGATCTGTTATTAAGGAGGAAAGAAAATGGACTTCAAGTGCTTCTTACCTCCAATCCATGTTTCATGGGAGTAACTGCAAGCTGTACCTTCTATTTTCCAGGCACTATAAGAAGCGTTGCCAGGGTCGGATGCGGAAGCATGTTGGTGACCTGTGTTTGCAAGCTGGCATGTTACAGGATTCCCTGGTGCACTATCACATGGCAGTGGAGCTTCTGCGCTCAGTGAATGACTTCCTGTGGCTTGGAGGTAAGATTCATAGTGATATTCATCAGTATTCATATCATAGTGATTCAAATAATTAGTTGCTAAAAATCGGTTAATAAGAGATGAGAGAGAATTGTGTTTAAGGAAACCTGCAGCCTAAACTTTATTGCTGTAGTAAAGCATATACTTGAACAAAAATAACAAAATATTGCAGGTGACTCTTCTAATACTTCTCTGGAAGGTGTTTGTTTTAGTGGACTGTATGGGTGTTTTAAAAGGCTTTCTTGCAAATATCTGCTGTGGGCATCTACCAAAGCCACGTGTGTTTAACTTGTGTTTAACTGTCACAATCCTTTGAGCCTGGCCATCCAGCCTGTTTTCTGCCTGCTTTATAGGCCAGCTATCCAAATCTTGCCTCATCAGTTTGGCTATAAGCATGCCATGGGAGACCATGTCAAAAGCTCTGGTGAAAGTCCAAATACACAACATCTGTTGCTATTTTTTTGTCCATTGAACTAATCATCTCCTTGTAGGAGGCAGTGAGGTTGCCACGGACTGATTTATCCTTGGTAAATCAATGTGTGCTGCTCCCAGTCTCCTTCTTGTCTGCCATGTGTGTGGAAATGGCTTCCAGAAGGATTTCTTTATAGCTTTGCCATGGAACTGAGATTGACCTGCTTGCAGACCTCTAGTACTTCCTTCTTGTGATGTTTCCCTTTGTCCACCTGTTAGAATATCTCCCCCAGTTGGCATGACCTGATTTTCCTGCCAAGAGTTGGCCTAACATTGGCCAGTTCTCTTGGCATCCATGGATTCATCTTACCTGGTTTTGTGGGTTTATGTCCAATTGGCTTAAGCACTTTGTCTGTCTTACTCCCCTGTGGCTAGTGCATGCTTCTACAGGTTCTGCTAGTAGTCTTGGGGACCTGGGAGGTCTGAGGGTAAACTACCAGTGAAGACAGAGCTAAAAAGGACATTGGATGTCTCAGGCTTTTCCCTGACCTTTGTCACTATGTCAACAATTTGAAGCATGCTTTGTGTTTGTGTAAATAGACTTTACTACATGATACTTCACTTCTTGCAAATATCTCTGCAAATTTGTTGGCTTTTCTCTTTCCTCTGCAGCTGCTCTTGAGGGGTTATGCTCAGCATCAGTCATCTATCACTATCCTGGTGGTACTGGAGGTAAAGTTGGGTCTCGCAGGGCACAAGGAGGTTCTCTTTCTGCTGAGGCAGGCAACAGGCACAGACCAGGTAAGGATGGGATTTTGGTTTTGTTTTTCTTTTTTTTCCCCTGTTTGCCACCACTGAACATCTGAAAATTTCCTCCCTACTTTTCTAACTGTAGAATTATACTAATGACAGGGTAAACTGGAGGAGAGGGGGTGGAAGGGGAGAGCTGTCTTAAGATTGTTACGTGAATGTCTTTTCTAGTCCTTTGGTGTGAATGCTGACATTTGTGCTTTGCAGAGAGTTGCCAAGCTTTTGGTCTCTTCATCTGCTTGTTAAATCAATCTGTTAGTTTTGGTTTTGCTGCAGGAGATGCAGTTTTCATGAAGTACATACCATGTGGCAGAGCTGCACGTACTGAGAACAAGAAGCTAGGTACATTTTTTCAGAGGTGTTTTGCTATTCCAAAGTCAACATTTAATGAATAGGTTTGGTTGGCTAAATACCAATAAGCCAACATAATTCTGAAAGTTCAGTAGGCTGAACTCTTAGATTGGGTAACCAATATGAGGATTGTATTAACATTGGTGTGATAGGCATTCTTTGAGAAATGGCCTACTTAAACTATTTGGGGAATTATTAGGAAAGTAACAAAGAGACAAAACCAGAAAATATCATCAAGCCTGTGGTTCACCTGCATTTGGAATATTGCATGCCATTTCCATGTCCTAGCTCTAAAGGGTGTTCATGTTCCCAGTCTCCCATATTTTTCCTGGGAGGAGGCTGCAGATGGGCATCAAAGATGATTTTGGTGTGGTTTCTGTACAAAGAATAATTGAATAGCCTGGAACTCTGAAGTTGTGCAACAGAGGTGGCTGAGGAGAGCTCTGTAATATGGTGAATGTTGTGGAAAAGGATGGATAGGGTTCAGAAGTTCAGTGCTGCTTCTAATAGTAGAACTAGAGGATATCAAACACAGCATATGGAAAAGCAAATGAATTACTGGGTCTGGTAGCATGACAGAGGCCAGACTTATGCAACTCCATGTATCTGTGTCCAGCCAGTCATGAGGCTGGCCATGCTTTCCCAAGAGGTGTACAAATGCACACACATACAAAGTAATACACTCACAGCTGGCCACACAGACCAACATAGAAAGCACAGAATTTGTATAAACACAGACCACTAACAGCCTGATCCTGCTTCTCTCTCTGGCTGATTAGTGTAAAAGCCTGTCAGTAGCACTGATCCATCCAGCAGCTGGTTTTAGTCAATTAGTCTGTACAGTTGCTGGCTGCTGGGCTTCCAGATCTTGCCAGTTACTGTGACCTGGACCAACAAACCTCCAAGACTCAGAGCCAGTTGTTTGCACTTAGATCCACACATGCACACATGAACTTCCCTTATCCCTCTGTTTTTCCATGCTTGTTCCTAAGCTGCCTTCATCAGTCCTTTTCCCTGTCTTTGGTTCATTCCCTGCACATCCCATAAGAAATCTTGTACAATCCCAAGGTGTTCTATACCTACATCTTTTAATGAGTCCCATATCCCTGTAGGCAGTGACCTCCCACAGTCTGTAAGGTAATCTGAGGAGCTACTCATCTTTGCAGGTGTTGATGGTTTTCACCCCTGGACAGCTTTGTTGTTATTGGGGGTTCAGCAGATTTGTCACTGTTCTTCCACACTATTTTGTGTTTGTGAAGATGAGCCTTTAATAGCATAACTGAACAGTTGCCACATGATGTTAAGGCTTCTGAAAGTTTCTATGGCTTCCAGGAGGGGCTGGCTAGGGTTGTGAAAGAAAAATCTTTTTATTACTAGCTAGGTAGGCCTTTGGTCTAACCCAGCACAGCTGTTTGTGTATATTCAGGTTCTTAGACAGTACTAAAATGAACAGAAGCTGCACTGAAGTGCTGATGTAAAGACTTGTTTGTGCCATGTGATTTAACTAATTCCTTCATCTAAAACCCCAACCCTCTGTGTTTATTCATCTCTAAGTCACAGTCTAGTAAACACTTGCTTTGTATTATCTTTATTACAAACTATGTTTATACTAGATAACTGTGATAGTAAAATTACCTTATTTCAGGAGAAAACACTATTTTTTCATATAATATCTAGTCATTAAAACCTGTGCATTTGGTCCCATGACCTATGAGTGCATTTTGTCTTGGCTGTTACAGTATGATTTCACTCTGTCCAGTTTTCAATGAACATTTAGCAGTAGATGGTGCAATCTGTTTGTAATCAGTAGTCCTTGCTACCTCCTAAAGGTGGTAGCAGGGAAAGTCACAGCTATCAGAATATTTGAATGAAATACATGTTATTGCTGCTGCTGTATCTAAGTTGTGTTGTAATTCAAAGTCCTGTTTGCAGACTTGTTAGAGTGGTCCTGTTTTAAAAGTGGTTTAGTTGTGCACAGGCTTTTTCAGAAAGGACTTTTATGTGAAGAAAACCTGATGGCAGGTTTTTTGTCATCCCTTCCAGACCAAAAAGTTACTGCATAGCCCATTAGGTATTGTTCCCTAAGTTATGATCTCTTAATGTTTTGAGATCTGAACTTCTTCACTCTGTCCAGCCAAACAGCTCCTCCTGCTATTTCTCTTTTCCCACAAAGTTTTATGAAAGTTTGTTTTCAGTGCCTTTTTTTGACTCTGCACTGCCTTTCATATGAAATCTTTTCAAACTGCACCTTTCTGTTTTGTTGAAGTCAATTTTGTGAGGACAGTATTTTACCTGGGGAACAAATTTCCAGTGTATCTTCCTGTAGGCTAAAGGCAGAAACAAAAGGGGTTTCCAAATTCTGCACAAATCAAGAAATGCCATGCTTGGAGCTGGCATTCAGTTTGTGCTTGTTTTTGAGGCACATAGATGTGAGTTACCCTTAGTGTTTCTTGATGCACCTGGAATTGCAACTCCTTCTTATGCCTGCACTTCATCCTGGACAGGACAGGCTTTCTTGGTATTGCCTTTGTGCCCAGACCTGGTCAAGAAAAACCTCTTTCTCTTGAATCTTCTGTGATTTCCACCATTTGGCTTTTTTTAGGCTGTAGCACAGGACCTGGCAGCTCAAAAAATATGTAAGGGTGCTTAGTACCTGTTTGCCACTGGAACCTGGCATGGCCTGTTGGTTTTGTGCTTTTTATGTTGAATAAACTGAGTTTAGCTTCTTCACTATGAGGGTGGTGAGACAGTGGAACAGGTTGCCCAGGGAGGTTGTGGAAGCCTCATCCCTGGAAGCTTTGAAGGCCAGGCTTGATGGGGCCCTGGGCAACCTGATCTAGTGGGAGGTGTCCCTGCCAGGCAGGGGAGGTTGGAACTAGATGATCTTTAAGGTCCCTTCCAACTCTTGCAATTCTATGATTCTATTTTTAGCTTACTAGCTGCTTTGGGTTTCTCTATTGTGTTTTATTCGTTTGAAGTGCTAAACTCTTAATTTAGTCACTTGACCTTCCTCCTTCCTGAAGCAGAATTAGGACACATGTATGAAGTCTTGGAGTATCTTTTTGCTCTAGCTCTACATCTTTACTTGATTAGTCTGAGCAAATGAGCTGAAGGAGGGTTCCATCTTGATCATAAAGCAATTCATTTTGACTGCTTAAGCCTCGATCTTAACAATTTTATTGCAATGTTTAATCAAAGTTCAGGGCAAGAAGGTGTTATATATCTGACACTCCCAGTTTGCAATACTCTTCACAACTATTTGATGTCAGTAATCTGGCTTGTTGGGTTGGCATGACTCAATTATTCTACTAATTATTGACTACTTCAGTTACAATTGGCAGTCCTTCAAAATAGCACTGATGATCCTAAGAAGTCTAATAATTTTGTTCAAGCCTAATGCTGGTTGTAAAACATTATAATAGAGTTTATTTGTTGGCTATATGTAAAGGCTGAAAAAAAAATCATTTTTGTTCCTCCTTTTAGGGGCACAAGAAGTTCTCATTGATCCAGGTACATTATTTTCATGCATGTTTCCAAAGTCTTGTCTGTTATTACTTGAATATGTTTTGCTTCAGTTTTTGGCTGTAAATCTTGAGGAAGCAAAAAGACTGAAGGGTAACTGGCACAAAAGAAATGAAGTAGTTCCATGATTGTGTCCCTGTAAATTCTAATGAAGAATATTTTTCATATATCCATAAAACATAATCTACACATGTGCTCAGTGTGATTCTTTAAATTTGATAAATACATAAAAAAGCTGCTCTAGCCTTTGAGCATGTAAAATGTATTTCTGAATATATAGAAGTTATAGAAATTGTCTTTCCCACTGGTTTTTAACTGTCTATTGAGAATTGGGTCCAGTTCTGAAACACAAAGATTTCCTTGCCATCTTAGAAGAGAAAGGGAGAAATCAATGACCATATAATCCTACAGATGCAGTTAGATGTAAAAAAGGTATAGAGCCTTGCCAAACCTGTGATGTATGTTTTCAATTTTATGTTAACTCTGCAATAAAATTAAATTCTAGAAATAAAATTTTCATGTTCTTTGTAATACTCCGGATTTCCTTGACTTCTGTTTCAGATTCTTATCCCTTATGTATGTAAAGACTCTTTCTGTCTCTTGCCTTCTTTCTTTTGTAAGAAAGCTAATTTCTTCCTGTTTGTCTGAGGCTTGGGTAATTTTTTATTCCAATGTGGAAGGCTCAGATTTGGTGGCCTTTTTTACAGGATAACCCATGGTTTTCTGTGATTACACAGGAAAGAGAAATACTTGTTTTAGAGGATTGGAGGAGGAGATCACTTTTAATAATTAGCACATAAAAAACTTGCTTTTTTTTTTTCCTTTAGAAATACAATTTTGAAGTAGAGCAAGGAACAATTCAAAGATTAAAATTGTGTGATCAGATGTGGCCATAATCTGATTTTAGAAGTCTAATATTTCTTTCATAGCCTAAATATTCAGTCTGGGAGGTTATGACTGTATTTGGTTTTTTTTTTACTAGTGGAAGATTATTTCCTGTTTGCTGGTTTATGACTGATTCCAATTTTCATTGTTACTATTTAAAACAGCATACTAAATCAAAGCTACTGTTTTTTTAGTAGGGCATGATTTCTTTCTGGGTAGGGCATGTATTTGTTGCCTATGCTTTGGTCAAACCTACAGCATATCCTAGGTTGTTTTAGCTATTTAGTGTTTGCTAAAAATCCTTCTGCTCATTTCTTACCCTGTTCTGTTCTAGGTGCACTGACTTCAAATGGTATAAATGCAGATACCAGTGCTGAAATAGGACGTGCCAAGAATTGCCTTAGTCCTGAAGACATCATAGACAAATATAAAGAAGCCATTTCTTACTATGGCAAGGTAATCCTACTTATTATTTACTCTGGCAAGGTAATCCTACTTATTTTCAGGAAACTTTGCTGAAATTTGTGTGAAGAATGAACTGTGGTGGTTTTGGTTTCAGAAGATCTTCTAAAGCATGTGCAGTTATGTTTGTAAAACATCTGATGATGAAAGAAACAGGAATAATTTAGAGTACTGAACTAAGTGCTTGATTTAGAGTCTGGGAGTCTCAGATGGTAAAAGACAACACCTTACAGGTGCTTATGGCACTGTGAAGGTAGAATTTATTTTCTTTTTTGCAGATACACCACTCACACCCACCATATGTATGAGCTTATCCAAAATGTTACTAATATTCCCAACTTTTCTCCTTGTCTGAACTCTCAGACTGAAGCTGTGCTGCATTGCAAAATAAGGGAAGTGAGTGAGGAGGCTGAACAGCCCTTGCTTTGACTAGTAAGGGTTTAGATGACATCTTAATTTTCACTTGGGCACATGTTGATAATTTAACAGTATAGTCAGAAGTGTTAAGGAATTGCTGGGTTTGGAAGATGTGACAGCTGATGCTATGCGTTGAGCAGAAATACTTATCAAATCTAACAGGTACAATCCTTCTATAGTATTTTAATTTTCTCCCTCTTCAAGTACAAGAATGCTGGTGTGATTGAACTGGAAGCCTGTGTGAAGGCAGTGAGAGTCCTTGCAATCCAGAAAAGGAGCATGGAAGCCTCTGAGTTTCTCCAGAATGCAGTTTATATCAACCTTCGTCAGGTCAGTCCAGAAAGTCCACTTATTGTTCTCTTGTCATCTGAGAGGTTGTGCTGAAGTGTGAAAGTTGCTTAGGTTCAGGAGACTCCAGTTTGTTTTCTGTGATCACTACCTTCTCAGTAGGACTTGACTTCTGAGGATTTTCACATCTCTGAGTCTGGTTTAAAAGGTGCTCAGAGGTATCTGAAAACGTGAGGACTTAGCTTAAGATTAAAGACTCTGTTGGTTATTTTCCCTTGGGAAGGAAAAACATAATTGTGTAGTGTGAAGCCTTGGTTAGGCCAAATCAGACAGGAGTTCTGAGGAGAGAATCATTTTGGAACTGAGGAAAATGCTCTTGGTAAAACTAGCAGTTTTAAGTCCACACCACTGAGCTTCTTAAGCCCAGATGGGGACAGCAATAAAGGCAAATTGGATCTGTGGCTGCATCTGCAGGGCACTGCTAGGAGAGAGGGAGAGAGATGTGATTATCCTACTACTCAGCATTTATCAGGCCACACCTGGAGTGTTGTGTCCAGTTCTGGTCCCCACAGTTCAAGAAAGACACAGGCAGACTAAAAAGGATCCAAAGCAGTGCTGCAAAGATGGTCAGAGGGCTGGAGAACCTGTCTCATGAGGAAGGAAAGACTGAAAGAGTTTGATCTTTTTCTGCCTGGAAAAGAGAAGGCTCAGGGGGGATCTGGTCACGTACTCAGTAATTACAGGGCAGCTACAAAGTGATTAGAGGCCCTTTCCTCACAAGGAGCCATATGATGAAGACAAAGGGCAATGGGTCCAGGTTGCACAAGGAGAGGTTTCATTGCATCATGGAAAAGAAAATTTTTCAGTAAGAGCAATTGTTCACTGGAATAACCTCTAGTGCTACTGGTATTCACTGTGTGTTTTTATTTTTAATTATTATTTTTAAATCAATAATTTTGGTTTGGTTTTTCTCCTCTGAACCTTCTGCTGTACCTTGTATACCTCATGATCACTTCTTCCTTTCCTAATGTTGGCTGTATTTGTTATTATCATCATGCCACTGCAGAAGTTCAGAGTGTGGCTGCTTTAAAAAAAAGCACAAACTGACACCTTGGCAAGATTGATTACTTGGGTATTGAGGCTTGCTGTTGAGCAGTGAACCATTTTTTACCTTTATTGATTTCACTCAGGGATGGCATTCACCTAGCTTGTAACTGCACATGTTTACAGTTTTGTCATTTTCTTATGTGGAAGTGTTTCTAGAAAGCATTATTATGAGAAATATGTGTAAAATAATCTTACAAGTGTTGGGGAATGTATTTTCCATAAAGAGGAGCATGGCTAGGTTTTATATTTGCAGCTCAAGATTTACTGGGGTATAGCAAGGAAGCAGATAATAGCTAATATTTATAATTTGGACTATCTCAAAGGAGGAGATGTCCTGTGATAGGTTAAGGAAACAAACTGTAGAACCATGTTTTTCCTTGCAGCTAGATAGAGCATGAGCACAGCCAGTGTTTGGCAGGAGGAAAAGCATCTCACTGGTTAAAGTGTGTGCCTCTGGTTAACAGGAAAACAAGTTTCTTTCCATTGTCAGTCTCCTACTCAGTTTAGTCATACTGTGTTAATGGGGTTTTCTGATTATAAGGGAACTGCAGGGTCATAAGACTTATCCTTGCATCCAGATGTGAAGAATAAATGATAACATCTAATAACAAAATGAGATTACAGAATTTTACTACAGTAAGGAATAATTAAAAAACAAATAAGAAGGTACCCTGGCAGGGGGGTTGGACTAGATCATCTTTTGAGGTCCCTTCCAACCCCTGACATTCTGTGATCCTGTGATTCTGTACTGTGGTGAAAGTGTGTCTTGAAAGAAGCCTCTTGTTAAATTCCTTGGTGGTAACACAACTATTTGTGTTGAGGGTGGAAAAATAGTTTCCTGCAACTGCAAGAAATACTGGAGTAATTTTGTGGATGATCATTAAGCACCAGGTTAGGTACAAGTATTAAAAACTTAAACCCAAAACTTTCTGAGAATCTGTTACCTCTCTGATAGTTGTTCCAAGTATTAGTGAGCACCTATGTCTACCTAAATAGCATGACCCTCTCTTTTCTCATCTTAAAAATGTACTTTCCACAGGAGTGTGAACATTGACAGTGTTATGTATTTGAGGAGTAGCTTTTGATTTTTTTTTTTGATCATGCAATTCATGCCCCTTTCAACTCAGTTGGCAGATTTTTTTTTTATATTGTACTGACTTTTGAAAACTGACATAAATGGGAGAAGAAAAGGGGAGGGGGAAGATGGAGCAACTGGTTTTTTTTCTGCTAGAGTAGGTAACATTGAAGTCCTACACCTCATGTTCTTCCTAAAAAATAGCTTTTGGGGGTTCTGATAAACTGGTTTAAAAATTGTTCTTGCATTTTCTCTGTCTTGTGTTCTTTCCAGCTGCATTGATTCATGAAAGTTTTCAGCATGGTGCAATTGCCTTTTTACAGCTCTTGTATTGGGGTTGGCCTTTTGTATGGATGTGCAGTGTTTTTGCATTGGGCATTGTGTTGTCAGTTCTGAGAGAAATAGCAACTGCAGCTTCAAAACTGGTCTGAAACTTTCTAAAATGATTTGCTACTCTGTCTGTGTCTCTTCAGATCCTGAAGTACTAAGATTTGAACTAGGAGGTCACAGAGCCTTCTGAAAACCCTAGGCTTCTCTGAGTTCTCTCATATCCCAGTGTCCAAAATTAGGAGTGACTTTTGAAAACAGACTATTTTTTTGCTAATTGTTTTAGCTTAAGTGACTAAAAGATGTTTTGGAGCTTCATTTGTAAGACCTAATTATTCCTGTAAAAGTTACCCAGTTTGCCTAGCATCTTCTTTTGACATTCCAAGGCTTTAAGCATCTCGAAGTTAAACACACAGAATCCACTGATTGATACTTTGCTTCGACAAATGAGTTGCAGAAAAGCTGTTTCTGCCCTTTAGTGCTATTTTTGTGTAGCTTGTCATTTTTAAACGCCTTTGCAAAACGTGTTAGGAGCTTTAGAATGATTTAAAAGTATTTTAGATCGCTGTTGCTTGTGCATGACATACACTGTGCACTAGGTGTCAGCGTTGCTCCACCGTCAGAACTCGGTATTGCTTGTTGCTGGGATGGAGTCTTCAAGTAGCTGGTAGCTTCTAGAGTTTCTGCAGCACTGTCTTCTTGGATGTCTGATTTCAAAATAAGATTGTCATTCAAAGCAGAGGGGAAAGAATGGTTGCTTGGGACTTGTGCCAATATATTGATAAGCTGAAGAAGCTGGCAGTGACTCATCAAGTTTGTTTCAACTTCAAGCATATCGGGGCTTAACCTTTCACTCAATTCTTCCTCACTAGTTGACAGTCTGCAGATGGATAGTATCATGGAATGAAAGTTTGGTGATTTATAAGATCAGAGACATAGAAATTGACAGGAGTTTCTTTACTTCCACAGCCTGAGATTTGAAGATTAATAATTAGATTTAATCTTAAAGGGCTGGAAGTCTTTCACTTGGTAAATCAATAGATTTTTGAAGGGCTATAGTTTTCAACTCTTATTATGCACATTAGTATCATGTCAAATATCTTCCATAAAACGTGGAGCTGTTCAGCTGTTATTGTTTTGACTATTTACTTGCTAGTACTGCTGACAAATAACGTTGCTGAAGAACTCTATCTTTGCTGCTTCTCTTAGTTGTTGAACTTGAAACAAGCTTCAAGTTTCCTGGCAGGAGAAGCTGTCATTGCTGCCTATATGCAAAACAGTGACTGTATGCAAAACTCCCTGGCCTTCTCTAGTGTTGAAGATGCATCGAGCACATTTCCCCCCTCCTCCTTTTCCTTTTAAAAGAAAACCAAACCCTAACCCTCAAGATACACACTTTCAAGTCTTTCTTCAAACCAACCCTTTACTTTTTGCCCCTTACCTTTCAGCTTTCAGAAGAGGAGAAGATCCAGCGTTACAGCATTCTCTCGGAGCTGTATGAGCGCATTGGCTTTTACCGCAAGTCTGCCTTTTTCAAGCGCATCGCCGCGATGCAGTGCGCTGCACCTAGCATCCCAGAGCCTGGCTGGAGGGCCTGCTACAAACTGCTTTTGGAAACTCTCCCTGGCTATAGCTTATCATTGGATCCTAAAGATTTTAGCAAAGGTAGGTGTCTCTGGGACTGTATGGATTAGCATAGTAGGTCACTCTGCTGGCTTTCCATGACTTATTTTCTTGAGAGATTTCAAATGAAACCAAAATTGTTTCTCTATTTGAAACTAACTGTGCCAAACAGAACAGTTCTTTAACACTATATCTTCACTTCTTAGTGTGGCTTTCAGTGATTTCAGTATCTAAAGAGGGTTTACAAGATGGAAAGGGGAGAGACTTTTCAGCTGGTCAGGTTGCAACAGGACAAGGGGGAATGAATATGTACTGAAGGAAGGGAAATTTAGACTGGAGATTAGAAGGAGGTTCTTTACCCAGAGGGTGGTGAGGCAGTAGCACAGGTTGCCCAGAGAGGTTGTGGATGCTCCATCCCTGGCAGGGTTCAAGGCCGGGCTGGTTGTGGCCCTGGGCAACCTGGTCTAGTGTGTGACATCCCTGCCTGTGGCAATGGGGTTGGAACTAGATGATCTTTAAGGTGCTTTCCAACCTGGGCCATTCAGATTTCTATGAGCCATTGCTGAATGTATTGCTGCATTTCTCTGTTTACAGCAAATAGTTACTTTTTATGTATTAGAACTTCATTTTTACTCTTTTCTGAAAAAGTGTTTTTGATGATACACTTGGCAGTACAAAAAAGGTCATTTAATTTTTGAGTGTTTTTTCCATTACAGTGCCTTTAACTTGTGTGCCAGAAGTTGTATTTCTTTTGGTATTTGTTGATGTTTGATCTTATAATGAAAGATTTTAGCAGCCACTGAAACAAATGATAGAGAAGGCAGAAAATGCCAGGTGGGTTAGACAGAAAGACAATCTAGGAAGAGGGGATGTGGTGGGAAAAATATGCTGTTGGCCTACGGTGGAAAAGGAGAAGACTGGGATGGGACTGTGTTGGGAGAAGAGGTTGTAGAAGTTCTGCAAGAAGTCATGATTAGGGGAAATAAAAAAGAAAGAGGTGATTGGTGGTTCTCTCTCATTTTTACCTTTTACTGAGGTGCTTTGTCAGATTTTACTCTTAAAATGGCTGTTTCAGAAACATATGGAAAGATCCCTGTAAACTATAAGAAGTACTTGGTAAGACTGACATTTCACACATGAAAAATAATGAGACTCCTGTGTGCAAAATAGAAGCTCTTGAGGTTTGGTTGTAATAAATATTTTAGAAAGATTTGCCACATGCTGAAGGCTAATATTAGAGGGATGCTGTTTAGAACTTTATGAAGTATTGCACATATATCTGTTATTCAAAAATGATTGCTCTTCCTTACTACTAAAAGCAGGTTAAATTTCATGAAGGGTACTGCATATTACATTTTTGGAAGAAAAGTTACATTATGGTGATCTATTTATTGTTGCCAGGGATGCTTTGCAAATATGAAATAAGTTATAGTATGTTTAAAACCAGTTTTTAAAGACTGGAAAATGAGGAAATGTGCCTCATTCACTGTAGTTTTATTGCTTTCTACTGACTTTTCATGGTCAACAAAACATTTAGAGAAAATACCTTTGGCTTTATCTTTAAAGAGAGTTAAGAAGTACTTGAATTGGATAAAAACTGTTTCTGTGTGCAGTCTCTGGAGATTTCCTGTTCAGAGAACTTAAATTTAACACTTTAAAGGCTTGGTGTATCATTTTGTTGTTGCTTCCTGGGAAGTGTTAACTTTGTTTTCTGAATTCTAATGGTAAATTTATGAGTTGACAGGCAAGCACAGAAAACAAAACTTGCTTTCCCATTTAAATACTCAAGCAAACTCAAAGATCCTAATTTCTCTTTGGTTTTAAGTACGAACTTTGGATTTTGTTATTATGAGTTCCTTTGGGTGATTTTTGTATATCATTAAATTACTGCTTAGCATAGAAAGAAAACCAAACCCACTTGGTTTGTGAAGACAACTTCTAGTGTTAAGAAGCATTAAATGACTGCTTACTTTATAGGAACTCACAGAGGATGGGCTGCAGTACAGATGCGTTTGCTTCACGAACTCGTGTACGCTTCCAGAAGGATGGGCAATCCTGCTCTGTGTGTCAGGCATCTGTCTTTCCTTCTCCAGACCATGCTGGATTTTCTTTCTGATCAAGGTAGGATTTTTAAAAGAAAGAGCTATTTGCACTTTTCTTCTGTCCTACAGTCAAATAATGTGACTTGATTTGAAATATACTTGAGAAGTAAGAGAGAGCTCAGAAGTTAGGGAGTTCTGTGTATGCATGAGATATCTTGTTGATGGTAATCAATAGTGTCACTAGTTTTAAGTATTAGCTTTCTGACCTTGACATGTAGTATCTAAAATGAAAGTTTCATTAATGTTTTCCATCTGTAGATTGACTGTCTGAAGCCTAATGCTCTATTTCCTCTGTCAATATTCAGAATATGATCAGAGGGCTTAATTTGCATGTGGAATGAAAAATAGTACTTGAAGACACTAGCAGATTGAAAGGAGTTGAGGTTGAAAAGTAAATTAAAAGAGTGTATGGAAGTTCAGACTGAATCTACCATGAGTTTTCTAATTAAATGTGTGTTTTGATGAAACATT
The DNA here is from genome assembly GCA_013399015.1 of Galbula dea. Classification (NCBI taxonomy): domain Eukaryota; kingdom Metazoa; phylum Chordata; class Aves; order Piciformes; family Galbulidae; genus Galbula; species Galbula dea. The sequence goes on along the minus strand of VWZX01004381.1, from coordinate 1,761,586 downwards.
CATAGTGTGGATACAGAATTCATCTGGAGGGAGTAGTAGTGGAGACACTGAACTTTCATGAGCTGAATGTGATGCAGCTGAATTAGAGTGTTTAACTAGGAGAGCAGCCTCAAGTTTATCTAAGTTTCTGTGGTTTCTTTCAAAACTTTTTTTAATTCAATAAATTTCAGTGGTATTTATTAAATTTGTCAGTGGATGACAATGGAATGAGTGTGTCAGTGGGTGATTTTCAGAAGTGGTAATGATGTATATAAGGACCCTTTTGTGGGAGAGAGCCAGGCAGCATTTACAAAATATCTGGAAAAGCAAAAAGTGATACCTGTTTGTATTATGTTTCTTAGGGAGAATATTTCAACAGGTTTGTTCATCACCCAGATTAATAAGACTGAGTGAGTGATGGTTTTAAAAATGTTTTGGATTCAGAGGAAGTTAGGTGAAAAGTGCTTTTTTCAGTTATTTCTTTTCTTTTCAGCTTTTTTTCTTTTTTCAGTTATTCCCTTGTTTATGATGAAGAGGATGGGAGTAAAGTGGTGTGGCTTTTCTCTTTTCTCCTTTAGTTATTGCCAAATGCCTCTCCTTAGTGTCTTTGCTGTCAGCTTTTAGATCTTTGCTTGCCAGTGGCTCAAATTAGTAGTGGAGGAAGGAGAGGAACAGGGAAGAACTGAATAAAATATCTTTCTGTCTGTAGATTTTATTTGTTGTCAAAAGGTCCTTAGATTTTCCAAGCCTTTTAATGAAGCTTTATTGATTTAGGTATGGAAAGTTTGGCTGAAGACAAAACCTTCTACTGTGCATGTCCACATGATAGTGCTAATCCCTAATCCTAGAAAGGTTTGACATCTTGGAGAAGTTACTTTTGTTTCTTTACTCAGACAGCTTATGGTTTCATAAAACCTCTGATAACTGTGATGTTTAGTGTCTTTGAAAAAAAAACCCAACTAAATGTTCTCCAGTGTGTTTGAAAGCTGCATCTTTTTCTCCTTCTCCCCTGAAGACCTCTAAAATAGAATCTGCTGTTGTGTTTGCGGTTTTCTCTTGATAGCATGTTGCTCAGGCATGGTTAGTGGTGTTCCAGATTAGCTAGAGTGTGGATGGCAGTGCCAGAAATGTGTTTCTGGGTTGTATCTTTTCTGTAGCAATTCTCAGTTGAAGATGAGATACTGGGACTTCAGAAAACAGGAAAAAAAATGTATTTCTTCAAGTTCTGAAGGTGAGATCTGGTAGTTATAGTGAAGATCTATTATTTAGAAGTTCTTGCTTCTATTCACAGAACACAAAGGCATAGTCAAACCTGGTTTGTGTTTAACCCAAAACTTTCTTACATTTTAATTGACACTTGATAATTATTTAAAAATACAACTTTTGTATATATTTACTTGGATTACAGTTTCCAGCCATGCACCCTGGCAAACCTGAATAAAAAGTATCATCAGGTGAATGGGAGATGTCAGTCACTATTTTAACAACATGGAAGCTGAGAGATTGATTTAAAATTAGGCTATTTAGTTACATAAATATGTAAAATGTAGTTTTCTACTTAACAAAAAGAGGTACCAAATTTTGCCTAAGAGCTCTCTCATCTCAAGCCATTATGTTTTAATGCTAACAAGCCCTTGAGAATCACTCTTTCTTTAAATAAGAATTAAAATGTGCAATTGCAAAGTTGCTTGGAATTAAATCTCTCTCTTTTGGATAAGGCATTTTGAAACATAACACTGTGTGTGTAGCTCACACTGAATTTTGAGTAAGATAGGATACTTGGAAAAATCCCCAATATTTTATTGTGAATCTTTATTGATAATATCCAGATTGCTTTAAAGGACTGTGATTTGTATTGTGTGCAAATGATTCTGAGCTATTAAGGCTCATCTGAACACAGAGGTCCTTGGAAACAGCTGTTGGCAACACGTGGCTGTCCACATGGAAACCTCTTGCTGAGAAGCATGTCTGTCACCCCTGCAAGCTCAGATTCTTTCAGGCATTCAGTAGGTTCTCATCTGTCATGCTTACTTTTTTGCTTTTGGTGGCAAGAAAGTCAGTGCACTGTGGTGACCTTTTCTCATCATTCCTGCTATGGCATGAAATGGAATGCTTCATTCTGCCTTTTTTTTGGGTGGGTGACTTCAGTTCATTAAAGATCCTCAGAATGTGTCTTGTGTATTGTTTGGGAAATATCATCCACTTTTCAGTGCTTCTCAGTACAGCACTGCCATTAAGATCTTCCTGTCCTCTATTGTTGCTGAGCTTTAGTTCTTTTCTAGGGAGATGACAAGCTTCACATCTGAGACTTCTACTGCTCCATCTGTTGTGTGCTTAATTAATTAAATTACTGACTCTTTGATGATTCTGCCTTGCATTAAACATGCAGAAATCATTTTTCATCTGTTAACCAGTGTTCTGAATGTCTTTATTCTTGAGGTAAGTGACAGTGGGTGATGGAGAGAACAGTATCTAGAATCACTTCCTAGGGTGCCTTCCTGAGGTTCCTGTGCATGATTAATCTTGATGTCATTGGACACCTCTGTTAGTTCCAGCTGCACCCTCTGTTACCAGACCTTAGGGCAGAGGTTGATTCCCAAAGCAATTTGATAGGGATTCGAGGTTTTGGAAGCTAAAGTGAAGATGCACATTGGCCTTTTGACACCAGTTCTGCCTGTTGGTCCTGGATAAGGCAGTAAGACAAATGGCAACGTTTGAACTTTTTGCTTCTCTCCATGATGGCTTTTGATTTTTGGATACAGCTTACATGATTATCTGAACCCTCTTGAACCATGCAGACCTTAGAGGTTTGTAAGTTTGGCTCCAGGCTGTTTTCTCTGAAGACAATCTCTTGCCTTCCAGAAGATGCTTATTCTCAGCCTGTGCAAAGATTATCCTCCATGAGGAATTATTTCTGCCATAATTCACACTGAAAGCCATTGCAGTTCCCCTCATCCTCTAGATCAGTTGTGATGGACTTGTCAGTGTTGGCTGGGCAGCCCACCTTGATGCCTTGACAGCTTAGAGTTGTTGGTAGTTGGAGCAGCAGGGACTGCATGCCAATAAGCTGAGATCTCTTTCAGAACCTTTTCATTCTCCTTTCAAGACTGCTGTGCTCAGGTGATAGGCTGACGTGTCAGCTGCTGGAGTGAGGTCTGTGCCTTTTGCAAAGAAGTAATGAGCTGGATGTAAGAAAACCAAAAATCCCCAAACCTTGTTTTATCTTTAGAAATGATGGGTAAGTCTGGGGTGGTCCTAATTTGATGATGTCAGATGTGGAGTCTGACAACTCCTGAAATGCTCCTTTCTATCTCACAGCTTGGGAGAGGAAACTGCAGCATTTTACAGACATTCTTATTTCTAGACCAGATTGCATAGGAATTCACTTGGTGAGATTTAAATTTCAAATTGCTACAGAGAAGTATAGAAAATGAGAAAAGAATATTAAACTGAGCCTGTAAAAATTGACAGCTAGACCAAAAGCTGAATGTGTAAATGCCTTTAAGTGTAACCCTTCTGCCAGGCCTGTGTTGGCAGCAGTAAAGACCAGACTCAATTTCTGAGGATCTTTAGATGAAACATTGCCTTGAATTTCTACCTGGGAGAATGAAATCAAGCTGCATGGGCTCTTGGTGAGTTATGCTTCCCCACACAGATTTGTTTAAATGGCATTTCACTGGAGAAAGAGATAAAATAATTCATAAACCTATAAATAACTGCCACTGGTCTAGAATATGCAATCATTTAAAACCACCTCTTGTTTTGAGGAACTGCTGGAACAACCTGTTACTGTATGTTCTCCTAGTCATACCCTGTTCTTTTGTTTATGTCTTGCTATATTTTTTCTCATTTTTTTCACAGTTTAGGCTGCTGTGCTGTAGCAAGACTTCTTGAGAGCTTAAGCCCTTTTTTGTTGTTTTTTTTCTTTTCTTTTGTTTGAGCTAGTTGCTTACTATTGCTCCCCTCTGTTTGCCATTCCTCCTGCTAATTGCCATAGTGCTCCTCTGCTTCTTTTTCTCCTTGTTCTTCATATTCAGGTCACAGGAAAAAGGATTATGAGAAATAAAATGTTGGATAAATAAGTGTGAATACCTGATTTTAAAATAAAGAAACCACCTTGTCAGGAGTATTGAACTTTGAAAGGAGAAGATACATAGACATAAAGAAGCTAGTTGGAAGAAACTAAAAGGAACAGTGTGTTTGGTAGCATGGAGGCTGCTTAAAGATGTCATAGTAGTTTATCAGTAAGTGTAGTCTCCTCCTTTGAAATATGGTGAGGAGTGATCTGAACTGTAGAATGAGGACTAATAAGTTTCAGGTACCAGGTAAGGTTCAGAATTTCAAAATCACATGGTTGAGCTACTAAAAGTTGCAATTTATGGATGCCTTAAATTGTCTTCATCCTCATTTTATAACTACAAATTCCAAATGCATCTCTGCATGTTTTTAAGAGTTCAGAGAGGGATGGAAGTTGTTCACACCAAAGTGGGAGTGTCTTCAGTGTAGTTGTCTGCATCCTAGTCATTCTAATAACCCTGGCTGTCCTAGTGATTTTCTGACATGATTCATCACTCCCTTTATGCATAGATGGCTATCTCACTACCAAGTAGGTGTCTGCACCTGACCCCAATAATCAAGACTTCTCTTAAAGCAAAGGTAAACTGAATTTCATCCTTTGAACCCATCTGGAGTTCAATAACTGGTATACTGTACTGGCTAAATGATGAGGAACTGTAGTAAATAGTAGTTAGCATATGGACAATTGTGATTTAATAGGAAGGAGTTGGAACATCTTTGAAGCATGACTTCTTTCCAAGGAATGATGGAGCATTTAAATGGGTGTGGTTTAGTTAATACAGTGTTCCTGAATTAAAAAGCCAAATGCTTTTTGGTGCATTGGTTAATGATTAGAAGAGGCAGAAAGAGACAGTAAGTGAATGAGATTCTGGTGTTGAGGAAAGAGATTATTAGTTGTGTGGCTTTTGCTTTTCAAAACAGTTGTGAACTGTTAGGAAACAGGCAAAAATGGCAGTATCACAATGTGTTGTCAAGTTAGGGTTCTTTAGAAGAGTTTTTGGAGTAGAGTTGGTTGTGATACTGTTTCTTGAGAGTGAAAGGCAAAGAGATCCTGTGTTGGAAGATTTCTCTGCCTGTGCTGAATGTCAGAAGTAATCCCCTGAAGTGTGTGTAATGCAGGCACCAACTGCTTCTCTTCTTTTGTGCTCCAGTACATGATAATGCAGACATAGCTTGTTAGCACTCTGCAATGTTTTGTAGTCATAAGGAAAGTTATTCCTGAATACTGTCTATAAATTAGGACAGCATTTCCCTTAGGATCCTTTATAGAGTGTAAATTAGTTTTTAGAGAAGTAAAAGTTAGTGGTTTCAAGGGCTGGAAAGAATGAAGTTTAAATCAAATTGAACAGCCAATATAATACAAATTAAAACTTGATGTAAGCTTCTGAGTTAGTGAGGTTTACTTAACTGACATTAATGAACTGGTTTTAGCACACTGCACTGTATTTTAGTTGACAAAGTACCTGCAAGTTGGTTTTGCCTGACCAAGAAATGTTTTAAAAGAGAGCTACTTTGGTTGGTCTTAGAGATAGAGACAGGAATCCTCAGTATAATTGCCAAGGAAAATCTATAGCAGCATGGTAGGTTCTTAGCCATTAATCAGAAATGCTTTATGCAGCTCCAGCATAATGCCATATCTTCCTCTGTACATGTATATATGTAAAAGTATATGTAAATATATGAAAATATAAATACAAAAATATGAAGACCAACAGTTTAAGTTATATATAAAGGAAAAAATCTTCTAATATTGAAGTGCTAAAACATATAGTTACAGCAATAGTGTCCTTCTAATTTTCTCCATTAGCTGCCAAGGTATGAAATGCTGTTTGTGTGATAGTGTTAAATCACAGTTACTGAAGTGCTTTAAACTATTTAGTCTATAACTAACCTTCTTTCCTGTCCTGGTCTTATTTTTCAGTGGCTCCATTATTGTAAAATACTGCTTCACATAATTGAGAAACTAGCAGAAAGTTTTATCTTTTTGACATTTAGTAGCTTTCAGCCTCAAGTGGCTTCTAACTGTGCAGCTGAAGCTTTCAGATCTTTGTGTTCTTGCATTAGTAGAAAGTTTGAAGCAGCTTTGGGACAAAACCAATGTTCATTGTGTTGACTTGAAGTAGTTAAGCAGAAAATTACCAAGAATGTTGGTGGACTTGCAAAATTTTTAATTGCTAGATGCAGCCAAAAAAAAAGTAATGAAAACAATTTGGTATGAAATGGGAAATTGTACTGTGAGGTTATACTGAATAAACTGAGATGCATGTGCTCAAGTGGCAGTATTGACTATGGCTTTGGAGCTCTTCTATGATCATGATCTTTCAATGAGCCTGGAGAGAAACTGGAGGAAAAAAGATGAAGAACATAGTTATTCCAGATGAGAAAATCTACCCCTAATTTCTCACCCAATAAATGAGTCTCTGTAGTACCTACACAAAAGGATACAGTAGTGTTTCTGGCTGGAGACCAGGCTTTTAAAGCTGTTGAAGTGAATTCAGAGGTCAGAGGATCAAGTGGTGATTCCTTTTCTGGTGATGCAGACAAGCATGAAGACACTGGGTGGGTAAAGACCTTAAGAAGTAGCTTGGTGGTTTTGGTTTTTTTTCTCTGAGAAAGTTTATAAACTATGGGTCAGGAGACTTAGTAGTTGAGTAGATCCTTAGGAGGTTCCTGCAGTTATAGTGTCAAAATATGATGACAGGTAGGCACATGCTAGGAGAATTCAGAGCTGTTTTAAAGGAGCAGCCTGTGCAGGTTTTGGCAACTGTTAGGCTTTGCAAATTTGACTAAGTAGGGGAGTTTGGATTACTCATTCATACCACAGGGTCAGGCAGTAGAAGTGCTCAGTCAAGGGAGAGTCTTCACCATTTGCTTTCAGAAGTGGCTGTCAGACAGTGTCGCGCTGCTCTTGCTCTTTTGTGTCATGAGTGATTCTTGATATGTCCTATTGATGTCGATTCCTACAGCATCTCAGCTGAGATTGATTTAGCCTTGTCTTTGTGGAAAGCATGCTGACCTGCTACTGTGAAATAAAAATGTGACTCTAAAATCTATAAACAAATTTGTTTTGCAAGTGGCAGCATGCTTTCTTTGAATACAGTCATTGACAGTGCTTCACAGTGGGAAATGAAAGCCAGTTCTTCAGAATGACAGACCTCAGGTTTCAAGCAGAATTAAGCACATGCTGTAGTGTTCTCTTCATCATTCTTGGTAGCTGTGATGCTTGCCATCTCAGTGGATTGTACTTGTACTATGTGCACTTGCTCACATAACATGGCAAATAACAACCTGAATGCTGTAGCCTGCATTTTTCTTTGAAAATTCTCAGTTTTGAACCACTACAACTCCTGGTTGTGCTGCACTGATCTGGGTGTGTGTGTCTAATAATGCACTTTTGGGAACATTTCCTGCATGCAATTAAGATATGGTGAGTGGATCAAGAGACTCTTTAGGCAAACAGGTAGAAGGAATTTGTGAGCTTTGTGGCATTAATTTCATGGCAAAGGGATTAGTCAGTGTTTATTTGCTTTAGAAGAGTATGTACTCATGGCCTTGGAAGCTTACACCCTAAGCTGAATTGATGTGGACAGCACAGATATCAGTGGATGCTTTTCAAGACCCGAGACGGTGTTTCAGGCAGTGGCATGGTTTGCAGGATATGTTTCTCACACATTCTTCTCACTCTTCTCTGTCACAGCTGCTATCCAACATTTTCTTTTACCCTTTCTTAAATATGTTATCACAGAGGTGCCACCAGCACAGCTGATGGGCCCAGCTTTGGGCAGCAGGAGGGCCATTTTGGAGTTGTCTGGAACCGGTTCCATCTGACATGGAGCCACTCCTGGTCCCTTCTCCCAAAGGCCACCTGTACAGCACCCCTTTGCTTCCAAAACCTTGCTGCATAAGCCCCATGCACTTGTCTAAGCAGTTTTTTGGAAAGCAGTATTTGCCTTTCCCTTTTCTGTTTTATTTTATCATTGAGTATTTTATCTCTGAAGTATCTTCCAGAAACAAGTTGGTTATTGAATGGTTATATTTTATTTGTAGCACATATATGGAGGAAAGTTCACTTTGCTTTGAAACCATACAGGTCTAAGACTTTTCAGCTTTCTTGTTCTCCCCTCTGAAAGCACATTCTCAGGCTTTTTTCTCTTTGCAGACTCCCATTTCATTGGAGAAATACAATTTTGTGTTTGGTTTGTGTATTTCCAAATAGACTTTTGTTTTCTAGAGAAAATTGCTTACGTTTGTGAAAATAATTGCTGGATAAAATTCATGAGCATTTATTATACATTATTGAAGATAACCCAAATAATTTATGTTTGTTTAAATGTTCCTGTGTTTTTAAGCAAAAAGCAAAAATGTGTAAATACAAAACCCCACAACTTTAGCTTGTAAATTCATCTTAAACTTTTGTTGCATGCAAGTTTGAAATAGTTTTAATTTTCTCTTAACTTTTCTTCTCATCAAATTTATTTTCAAGAAAAGAAAGATGTAACTCAGAGCTTGGAAAGCTACACAGCAAAGTGCCCTGGTACAATGGAATTCATCACTCTTCCAGATGGCTTGAAGTTACCTCCTGTTCCCTTCACCAAATTGCCTATTGTGAGGTAAGACACCAAAATACAATCTTTAACTTTGCCACAGTACCTGTCAAATTTTAAAGGCTACTGGAAGGATGAAGTCTTCTCAATTTACGTAAGTTGTTCACAATAACATGGAGAACTGTCAAAATGTCAGATTGTTTTGTGAAGTTCTTAGGCAAAAATAGAGGCTTTGAGTGGAAAACACTTTCTGTGGCCTTCAGTTTCAGGAGTGAGGTTGTTTTCTTGGAGAGTTTTTTTCCTTAACTGTCATTCAAGAGTTTCTGATACAACTGAAGACAACTAGTTTGTAACTGCAGCTGAGATTTAGGTTAGATACCTGATCATACTGATGGTTCATGAGTTGGATGCTGTCTCCACCCATGGAGCCTGGAATTGATGCCTTTTGTAGCCCTTCCTTTTCAGGTGCTGCCTTTTAAGCTGGCACCTTCACTGTGGCCTGTTCTGAATCTCTGTTTCATTTTGTGCCTGTGTGCCAAGGCACAGCATGCAGCTGGTCCAATGACAACTTCACTTGGAAATTAATAGCTGCATTTCACTGATCACTATTTGTTTTCTGAGAGATTTCTGAAACTTTGCCTTCAGTTTTCCTTGGGTTGATATTACTTTTCTTCTGTACTATGGGTGTTTACTTCACGTTTTCCATTTGGGTTATTTTAATGAGTATCTACTCAGTGTGTCATTTAGTATTTGGCAGTTCATTTTTAACTCAACCTTCTGTTATAAAACAGAAGAAATAAAATAGAATCAGTTTTAAACAATACTGTAAAATTATTTTTACTCCATAGATCTGTGAAGCTCTTGAACCTCCCAACTAGTCTCCGACCTCACAAAATGAAAAGTCTGCTTGGTCAGAATGTGTCAACCAAAAGCCCCTTCATCTATTCTCCAATTATTGCTCACAGTCGTGGGGAAGAACGAAGTAAGAAAATAGGTAAGAATATTTGGCAGTGTTTTCCAGGGTTTTGTTGGATTAGAATATCTTTCTTGGTCAAGGAAAGCAAACTTGAACGTTACTTTTTTGTATTCGAATTAGCTTTTTAGCCTCAATTTATGAAGGATCAAAGCTTTGTTCTCCATGGAGCATTTTCAAATTGAGAAGAGAAACAAAGTGTCATAAATGATAAAATTGATTTTCAGAGGCAATGAACTAGTTTTATTACCTTCTCAACCAAAAGAGAAATCAGGGAAAGCTCAGTTCTGACACATTCTGTTGGGCAGCAGCCAGCTTAGCCAGTTCTGTATGGTGCCTTGAGCTAGATGTCCTGTTGAGGTTTCCCCTTTTCTGAGAAGGGTTTCATCATCATCAACAAGAAGAAATTAGGATGAATGAGCTGCAGTTTCTTGGATGAAAGATGCAAGTCTGTAGGAAACTAGACTGTGGTAGCTCATCACCCACAGAATTTTTTGAAACTTATTTTTGGTTAACATTGTTAGGCTGTTGGGATTTTCAAATTGCTTTTCAGTTTCTCTCAAGAGAAAAACATGCATCTAGTTGATATCCCATTATGATTTAACTTAAACTCTGGATGATTAACTGTCTGATTAGTCAGTTTTTCTTCAGCAAAACTCGAAAGAAGCCTTAAGGACAATGTTTGGAACACTAGTCATTGTTTTGCTAGAGGATTATTTCATTTATTATAAGGCTTATCAGTGCAGTAATGGTGCTATTGGAGATAGATTACAAGGCTTTTTTAAAATCCTGGATTAAGTTTCAAATATTGCAAGTCCTGTTTGTTGCTTTTGTGCATATGACATTTGTGATAAGTTTTCACATAAGCATTAGTGTCAGCACAGAAAGGACTTGTGTAGCTGTGGAATAGAACTGATTGTAAACACTTGAACACAGAAATTTGCAGAATGGTGTTTATCTTAATTTGGCTATTTATGTTACTGTTTTCAGTACTGTGTAATCACCACAAAAAAAAGTAGAGAAGCAGTAGTTTGAAATATCATCTTGTTAAATTTTCTGTGTTATGCTGGGAATTGTAAAAGTGTAGATGTGTGGCAACACCTTGAAGTGGTTTTTTTCATTGAAGAACTACTTCTTTGGAAAATAGATCTTAATATTTTTCTTAATTTGTTTAAAAACTGATCACAAATTTTCAACATTAAATCTCTTTAGCTGTACCTTGTCATGTTTCTGTGATTTAATGAGTGCCTTATTGCTAATCTCATCAGACAGTTGTATTATTATGCAGAATATTTGTTCTTTGATGGATGCCAAAAGATCCTGCATTTTTTCAAACAGTTCCAGTTAGGATTTGTTTGCACTGTGTGTACTATAGGAGTTTTGTATTACTCAGGGCAGTTTATCCTTTTGGGTTTTTATTTAGCCTAAGGAGATGTCTAAGCTGCTTGTGATCCTGCAAAGTGTTTGCCTTTTGAAGCATATACAGAATGCACTGAGTTTAAAAGCCTCTAATGTTTCATTCAAAGTTTTGCCAACAAAAGAATACACAAAAGGAAATCAGATACTTCCTTTGAAAGAAGCTGAGAAATTTAATAAACTTTGAAACTAATGAGAACATTTTAATGACACACATTTAATTAAAACCAACAGTAACAAGTACACTCTGTTTTTCTTGCATGGAAATGTGTAAGCCATGTTTTGGTTAAGGAAATCAACTACTGCTGACAAACCAAAGGGAAAGTCTTGAGGATATCAAGCTTATCATCTTGATAAGCCTTTTCTGATTGGAGACAGTAAATGGGGCAATGCTATTCTGGTTAAATTGCTTTAATAGTAAGCATGTCATAAGAAATAAGAAATAAACTGACTGCTAGTTGTAATAAAAATTGGGGTTTTTTTTCTGTTTAAGGTGCTGATAGCCTAAAGCAGCCAGAATGTTTAATATAGTTCCATTAGTAAACCTGGCAACTAATGTCATACCTATGTTAGATGATACAAATAATAGCTCTTTACCTAGGACCATATAACCTGATTTTACTGTTCCTTTCAAAAGCTTTTCACCCAAGCAAGCAATTCTGTGTCGTTGCTCTGGTGTCTTTTACATGAGGTAGCTAATTCTTCCAGAAAGCAAACCAGAGGCAGCTAGTGAGGTGAAGTGGGAGTGTCTTAAATCACAGAATCATAGAACAGCCCAGGTTGGAAGAGACCTTGAAAGATCCTCTGGTGCATTATTTCATGAGAAAGGAAGCCTAGGTAAGATCATCTAGCACCCTGTTCAGTTGCATTTTGAAAAGTTCATGTTTGTTGCTGGCTGGTACCTGAAAGGGAGTGAAGCAATGGGCTGTTTCTATGGGTTATCAGAGACCATGGTGCCTGCCTCCTGCTCTGAGGTGCTGCAAGTTCATTGTTGAACCTCTTTGTTCAGTAGTCTCTGGAGATCAGTGCCATGGGCCCCTAGTATTTCTTCTTACTAAGTCTTAAATAATGCTCTCTTGTTTGTCCCCCCTAATGCAGCATAAGCAGCTTCCTTCCCCCTGCAGCTCCTACAAGCACTGCCTCAGTGACCCCATCAGAGCACACTTTGCACAGGTAGAGCTTCTACCCTCCTCCACCCAGGAGGCAGGGGTCAGCCTTGCAGCCCTCTACCTGCTCAGCAGCTGCCCTGAGAGCAAGCTCTGTCTGGGTGGCTGCCTCCACTCATCCCAGGCTAGCCTGGCAAGGTAGCCAATTCCAGTCTGGTGCAGAGCTTGCCTGCTCTTTACCACCATGCCTTCACTAGCTTCAAAGTACATCCTAATCAGCCTTTCCAATTCCCTGAAGAATTTAAGATGCTGGTTATGCTTGCAGTGTCTTCTAAGAAAAGATATTCTAATCTTGTGGTAGTTCATGCAATATGGAAATCAGTTTAGAAGAAGTAAAATCAGTTTACAAGAAGTAAAGTGCCTACTTTGGCTACTACAAATGCCTGTATTGAGACAGTTAACCATGATGGGGCTTCAGTGCTTAGATACCTTTGGAGCTCTTTACAATACCTCTTCAGAGGAGTAACTGATTCTTTTGGGGACTGCAGAATGAATAAGACATTGTGGCCACTAATAAACAATTAAATAAAGAGAAAGTTATGGAACAACATCTACAATTGTGCTTTTGAACAGTTGGCTTTAATCAGGAGTTTTGCTTTTCAGGTTTTGGAGTAATATAAGCTGTTAATATCTGTGAATGTATGTTTTTAATTTCCACTAGCATTAATTGCAGTTAAACATTCTCATGAAGTACATCTCCCTTGAGCTTCTCTAATATCTCTTGCAAAATGTAATTAGATAGTAAATGATCATGAATGTACAATTAGAGTGCAGATAGCTTCAACTGTGAATTGCAGCCTTAATATTAATAACCATCCTGTTTTTTTTATCAGACACTTCCTAATATCCTAGTAAGACAGTGTTAGTAATGTGTGTAGAAACTGAGTAAACTAGTAAAAGTGAATTCATGTATGTTACAGATTCATTTGTAGGTATGAGTTATTCAACAAGTACAGTTGAGCCACCTTTTGTTTATTTGGGCTGCAGGTCCTCAGCTTGTATGGAGAATCTTGTCACAGTCAGGTGTGAGTCTGAAGCTCAGATGTGTGGCTTAACTGAGATTTGGAAGGTAGACAGGATCTTGTGGACTGAAAAGATTGTCAAGTGCTGATGTAAAATAATCTTTCTTCAGGTTCCTCAGAACTTGTTTCTCTGCTGCTGACCTCACTTCCATAAACTTTTGGCCTCCTTAGATTGGAAAAAAAAAACCCTAACATTTTAAGCTTGGCAGGGTGAAGTGTTTTTAAAGTTGAACCTCTGTCTCTGGTAGTGAGCTACAAACCCAAAGTACCTCTTCTTACCTGAGCCATTTGTGTTCATTATCTTTACTAAGTATTTTCTCAAGTTACTTAATATGTGTTATTGCTTAAGTCTCCATTTTGTGAACCTCAAAAAACCTTGTATCTCTAGATCCTAGTGTCATCTTCCCCTCCCACAGCATCTCCTAAACTTACTGTTTCCCCAGAAAATTAGTAGGAGGAAACTGAGGTGGCATCTTGCTGGTGAGCAGTTATTTCCCTCTTCATTTGGAATGATTTTTTTATTTACTCTGTTTTATCATCTGTGTCTGTATGAAGACTTGTTTCCCCTATTTTTAATTTCCTTCTTCCTCTTGTGTTCATTCCTTATCTGTTTGCTTCTTATCTGAGTCTTAAATACCCAAGGCAATGTGCACCCTGTACCTAACTCTAGGTATGTAAACCTTTAAGTGTTTAACATTAAGGATGTGCTTACTGGTTTGAATTGATTCCTGAGTTAATTTTGCCAATGTGATGGTTTTTTATAACACTATGATTAGGTAATTCCTGCATTAATTCTATAATCATTTCATGTAGACTTCCAATGGGTCCAGGGAGATGTGTGTGAGGTTCAATTGATGGTGTACAACCCTATGCCTTTTGAGCTCCGAGTAGAAAACATGGTATGTATGTCTCTAAATCTTCTCTTTCCATTATTTCTCTGAAAAAAAAAATCTCATTTGGACTTTCAAATATGGTTTTCTATAAATCAAATGCTTTGAGAAATCATTTAACCCAACATAACCTCAGTTTAACAGAGGAGTGCTGTCAATTTTCTCCTCTTTGTTGGAGATGAGGTGTTGAAATAAAAATCTCTGCCACTCACAGTGTTTGAATTCTTTATTGTTACTGACCCATAAATCAAGTCTGTACCTTTCTGCATTGACTGGAACTCAAGCTGCACAATTTACATACAGTGGTTTTCAAGTAATAATTATATCCTGAAACCTAATTATTAGTGTACACTTGCTACTGTAATTTAAACATCTGCATTCATCCTTGTTGTTCAGATTCTCCTTTTGACCACATTTTAAAGCATCTGAGGAATTAAAATATTTAGTTCTGAGAAGCTTTGATTTTTAATAGAAGTTTCATGGATCTGCTATTCCTGATGATATATGCTATTTGAAAACATTGTAAGGTAAAATGATCAGGAGGGAGAACAAAAATAAAGGTAACACACCAGAGATTCATGTAGGGTTAGAAGGATCAAGCCCAAGCCCTTTACTACTTCAGTCAACTCTTTGTATCCTGAAATAAAGGGATTTTTATTTCCCCTCTTTATGCCACCTAACAGGTTTTCTTTTAATTGTTATCTATTTAAAGGCTAAAAGTCCTCTTATTACCAAGCCAACTTAATCTGCACTCTCTACTAATCTAGTATTGTCCTTTATGTTAAATATTTTTACCTTTAATATGCCTTTAAAAAATAAAGCCAGTCTCTTAGAGCCCATTGCTCTGTTAGGCCAAATGAATCAAAAGGTATTTAATTGCTCAGGTTTTCTGTTTATTTTTTATTAATGGATCTATTGCAATGGCTAGTCAAACAATTTGACCTCAATTACTGATGATATGCCATATATAATAAAGTATTTTTCCATGGAAAATGAAGGTGCCCAAGGACTGTGTTTATAGCATAACAAAATTTGTTCCTGGAAGCTCTTGCACTGGTTTCTTCAGCAGTGTTTTCTCTAATCCTCACAGAAGTATTCCAATTGTTAGGAATGAGTAGGAGAAATAATCATAAAACTGCACATCAGACAGGACTGTATGTAGAAATTGATTTAAGAATGTTTTGATTTATAGTCTAATTTGTATTGTGTAAGTAATGAAGTAATTTTATATTTAAGAAAGGGGCTTGGATGATTTCTTAATTTCTTAATATGGAAATTTCTTCTGAGTGCTTACATACACTTAAGAACTCAAAATGCAGTTATTTGCATAGATGTGCATGCCATCCATTCCCTGAGCAAATTAATTGTAGTAGCATGACTACTTCATTTTGCTGTTAGTGTGATCTACTTCTGTCTTGGACTTAATACTGAGTTTCAGAGGAAGCAGGCATGCAAGAGAGATACAAATAATTGAAGGGATTAAGGTAATTTTTCAGTCAGTACTCCATCAATAGAGTGCTTTGAGAAATTCTGCTGTGTGCTAATGTTATCTCCTTGGTAGAAATGAGTTGATTTTGCCTGATTTGTCTGTGGTAGCAAGACTGTAGCCAGCAAGTTGAGGAAAGTAATTATTCCCCTCCATTTGGCATTTGAGACACAATGTCTTTAGAAGCAAGGCCAGTTTTGAGCTCCCTGTACAATTGAAGTATTGACATACTGGTGTCAGTCCAAGTATTTCCAAGATGATTGGCAGGCTGGAGCATATCACAGGTTCAGAGAGCTGCATCTGTTCAGTGTATAGAAGTGAATAGTCCTGGGGTAACTCCTATTGCTTTCCTCATTCATTCCCAGAATGGGAAGTGCAGTGAAAACAGAGCCAGACTCTTCCCAGAGGTGTCCAGTCTGAGAGTCAGTGAACGTGTTGCAGCAATGGAAAACTTTCCTAATAAAAAAACCTCCCTTTTTCCAATCCTGAGGGTGATCATACACTGGAAATGGTTGCCCAGAGAGAATGCAAACTTTGTAACTTTAGAAATCCCCCAAACTTGATTGTACAGGACAGTGAAAAACTGAACCTGCCATTAAAGTTTGCCCTGGTTTGAGCAGTGGGCTGGGCAAGAGGACCTCTAACATTTCCTTCCAGCCTAAATTGTTCTGATTTTGCAGTCTCATCTGTGAGCTTTCTAGAATATGGGAGTAGTTTTTACTTTATCACACAAAGAAACACTTTTGTTTTTATTTTAATAATTGAAAGTGTTTAATATTTTAAAATGTTTTGGTTTATTATTATGTACACATGCCTGCAGTCCCCATGCCCCCTTGTTGTCTGATTTCTCCTCATCTGTCACATTCTTTCATAGTACTTAGTCTCACAGAATCATTATCATAGCAAGTGCATCTTTTTCTGTCATTTAGTGGCAGCTTCAACTTTTCTCTACCACAACTTTTTTCTTCTGACTCAGCAATTTCCATTTCCAGTAGGATTACTCATTGAAGCTTGCTTCCAGTGACAGGAGGTTCATCTTTCAGTTCTCCATTGCTTGATTTCCTTTTGTTCTTTACCCTTTTTTTGGTTCAACATATAACAGTTCTGAAATCTACAGTCTTACACCTTTTCTTTGGTTTTCCCTTTCCCTCATCTTTCAGCTTATGATCTGTTACAATTAGTACTTGTAAACAATTAGTATTGAGCACAAGTTGTTAAGGAGAATGATTCCTGACTGAAAAGCTTCTTTAGCCTTTTTCATGAAGTGAATTATTCATGCTAATTTCATGTATTTCAGCTGAGGTATGCATAGGTAAAAGAAATGGGTTTGATCAGGGTTGCTCAGATGATAAGCCCTGTACTGTCTGAAAAACTGATT
Organism: Galbula dea; assembly: GCA_013399015.1. Classification (NCBI taxonomy): domain Eukaryota; kingdom Metazoa; phylum Chordata; class Aves; order Piciformes; family Galbulidae; genus Galbula; species Galbula dea. The sequence continues at coordinate 1,744,655 of VWZX01004381.1, read as the reverse complement.
TTGGTGTTGTTTTGTTTTATTGTTCTCCAGGCTCTCTGCCCATCTTTGTTGTTCTTGCTGTTTAGTCCCTGGCATGCATATTCATGATTTAGGGCTCTATTCAGTTACCTGTTCCTCATGCATCTCCCATTTCTGTATTACTTTCCTGTCCTTTTCTACTTCATGTTTTTGTTTTGTCCATATAGTTAGAAGGCTGAGCCACTGACAGGTGCAATAGTGTTTGTAAGATGGCCAATGAAAATGTTTCATCATGGAATATGGAAGTGATTAGGTCTAACAACTGTGTGTTTTAGTCAATAAAGTGAAGTAGGGGTGATCTGATGAAGTGCTTTAATAGAATTCAGCAGGTACCTTAAATCAACAGAGTGAGGGAGAGATAAAAATGAGTCTGACCAGCTTTGACTGCAGTGGGTTAGACAAGAGTGTTTTTCCTATGCTGATGGTGGAGCCCAAGTTAATAGACGTGGTGTTCAGTTGTAAATAAGTGTATATGTGACTTTCCTTTTCTCCCAGGAATATTGTTGTCTGCATACACTTGTTCAGGTCTGTGAATGATAGCCTCTGTCTCTTTTGCAGTTATTCAGCCTTTTTTTCTGTCAAGATAAAAATGACCTTCAGATTTCAGACCTTCAAAAAAAAAAATCCCCCAAATTTCTGTGAAATCTCTGATGAATTTATTTTGTATCTTGGAACAAATGTTTAAAGGAGTAAATCCTGGTACAGTCTAGTGTCATCTGCTGTTAAAATAAAATGCATGTGAAGATGCACTGACAGTGTGTTAAATCCTCTAAGATTTTAACTACTTTTACCACTTTGTTTCTCAAGTTTCATATTAAAGGGAAAAAAAAAAAGAAGCTGAGAAATTTCCAGGCAATATTATTTATTGAGTGAAAGCATTTTTTCTGCACTTACTGTAGAACATATAGGCAAGATTCTAAGAAGGCTACAATGTATACAAAGCAGTGAAAGCTGTATTTAGTAAATACTGAGGAACTAAAAAATACTACCCCAAAATAATTTATAATATTAAGTCACTGTTCAACAAGAAAGTCTTTGTTCTGTAGCTCTCCTTCTGTTTGGAGGGCATCTTTATTTGAAGATACTGTAAGTGTGGTATTTTGATTAATGATGCTAATGTTACATTTTTTTTTCCCCCTAAACTTCAAAACTATACTAAGAGCCAAGAGCTCTCTGTTGATGTTTAAAAATACCACCTAAAATGTTGATAAATCTTTATGTATACTCAGCTTATGATCATTTAAATTGTTTCCATGAACTGCTCTTTAGTGAGTTCCTGTCTTTGTACTTTCTGCCATCTTGAGAGAATATTTGCCTACTGGAACACTGTTTAATTGAAGCTGTGTTGGACAAGAATGTACACAAAAAAGGTGAGGGGAGAGAAGGATAAAAATGGTCATGTTTCACATTTTCTAGGTCTGCCTAAAATAACTTTCAGAATCAGAGTGCACCAGGTTGGAATGGACCTTAAGGATCAACTGGTACAACCTTTCTTGGCAAAAGCATGGTCAACACAAGATGGCCTAGCCCCTGTTCAGCTGAATTTTCAGTGTCCAATGCTGGGAACTCCACCCCTTCCCTGGGGAGATTATTCCAGTGACTGGTTGTTCTCATCATGAAAAACTTCCCTTGTGTCCAGTCAGAATCTCCTCAGGAGGAACTTGGACCCATTACCACTCCTCTTTTTCCTGTGACTCCATGTAAAAAGGGAATCTCCATCTTTTCTGTAGTCACCCTTTAAATACTGGAACATGGTGATACCATCTCCCTATAGCCACCTTTTCTCCAGGCTGAAAAGCCCCAGTTCTCAGTCTTTCCTCATATGTCATCTTCCCAGTCCTTGGACCATCTTTGTGGCCCTTCTCTGGACCCTCTCCAGCCTGTCCACATCTTTTTTTGTGTAGCAAGGACCAAAACTGAACACAATATTCCAGTTGTGGCCTGACAAATTCTGAGTGGAGTAGGATAATGGCTTTTTCTCTGCTGGTGATGTCTCTGTTGATGCAACCCAGCATCACCTCACTGGCTTGCTTTGCCCCTGCAGCACACACTGTTCGCTCCTGTGGAGCTGCTTGTCCACCAGGACTCTCATGTCCCTCTTCACAGAGCTGCTCTTCAGCTGATTAGATCCCAGCTTGTGCTGCACTTCTGGGTTATGTTTTCCCAGGTGCACAACCTTACACTAGTTGAACTTCTTCATCAGATTCTTGCTAGCCCACACTTGCAGCCTATCCAGGCCTTACTGCAGGGTTGCTCTCCCTTCCAAAGTGTCCACTTCCCCACTCAGCTTGGTATCATCAGCAAACTTCATCAGGTGGCACTTACTTACCATCATCCTGATGACTTATGAAGCTATTGAAGAGTGTTAGGAATAGTAGGGAATATTTCCTTTTAAATAAATAGTTGGCAAAATTTGTGTGAAGTATTTGGCAACTTTATGTAAAGTATATTCAGCCTGAAAACTAATTTTGAAGGCAATGTTGCTTACAAAAAAAGAATGATTGCATTTCAGAATTGGTAAGTAAAGCCTAAAAAAACCAGTTACATACTCATGTTGTTTTAAAAGCATCCCCAAATGCTACCTTTTACATACAAGTTGTTTTGTTTCTCTAAGACTAAATTGAGGTTTGAAGTGATTGAAAGACATGCTGGGATAATAGCACACATACATGCATTTGAAGACAATTTGATTTGTTGTATAAGAATACAAGGAAATGCAAAATTGTGGGGGTTTTTTTGTGTGACTCATGTATTCTTTGGAGGAAAACTTGTTTGTGGGTAAGCTTTTCCTATAAGGACAGAAAGAGCAATAGTTACTAAATGATTGCTAAATATTATTACTTGAAATAAGGTATAAGACCCTATGGGGCATGGGGGAGGAAACTCCTAGCACCTCCCTTCCTTCTTGCCTCCCCATGCCCCTCTTTTTTTTGTATGTGATATGTTTGGGTAAAGGATGTGACAGTTCTTCAGCCTTGGGTTGGTTTTCACTGTTGATATAAAAACTTTTTAGGCAGCAGAGGGCAATGTTGGGCAAACATTGCTGAGTTCTGCTCTCGAGTAAATAACGATACTGACAGTGTCTTTCAGACAGTCTAGATATGTCACTGGCTTTTAAAACTTATTTATGTGAGTTAAGTTTTAAAAGTAGGTATCTTGATTTCAGTGTATGTCTGGAACTCTGAAACCTGGTTGGGCTTTATGTTGCATTTTTTTTCTGTTTCAGTGAGGTTTTTGTGCTTTCTTAGTAACTTTGCTTCCAAAACCTTGAAGCTTTGCTAAATAGGAAACCTGTCCTGATGAGAGAAACGAAGGCTGTGTTCTCCTTCGTGTGATAATACACTTGAGACACTTCCACTTCGAGTCCAGGCACAGGATGTGCTTAGTGCAGGTGTTTTGGTATTTGCATGGCATTTCTTCTCTAGAAGAGCTCTTTATTTTCATGGGTTTTGTTGTTATAGAGTAGGCTGAGAATGCTTTCTTAATGCATTACAAGAAAAGTACATTGTGTTGAGGACTTGCTTTGCTTTAGGAGTTGTCTGTGATCAAAATGCTGTGTTTGTGATAAGCAAGACAGAAAGTGTTATTCTGATACAATTTCAGGGGTTATGGAACAACATACACTGTATATGGCATTTTTTCTCTTTCCTGTTCTTAAATCATTTTGATACTAGCAATTTCTCTTAATAGTAACTCTTCCTTCTTGTCCATAAGCACGTGCATATTTTGCCTGATGACCCTCCAGATGCATTCATGTGCCTTTTTGTCTATTACTGTCTCTGTTTATCTTGATTTTTTTTTGTCTGGATTTTGTATTCTGTTAACATACTCAACTTAAATCCTTTGGCAAGGAAGATGGTTTCTCTGGTAGCTGGGTTGTGATCATTACTTTTCCTGAGCCTTGACCATTAGCCTTTAAAAATATTGCCATTGATTTATTTAATTTTTCTCAGCTCATTTCCCTATTTTTTTTCCCCCTCTATGGTTGTGATCTTTAGTTTCTCCAGAGTTTCTTGCCTCTGGTCCATTCCAAGCCTCCATTCCCTTCAACGAGGCAGCTTGTAGGTGTCATAGATCAAAAACTCCAGCTGGGCAGTGAGGTTTTGAGTGGCAACTTTGGGCTTGTATGGCAGCATTTTTATGTGTGCTCATGGCTATTTTAGATGTATTTCTTGAGGCTCTGCTGGTTTATGGTGCCCCTTGAGGTTCTTTTTTCCTTTACATGACTCAAAAATGCTTTCAGGGCAATGTCTTCCCCTGCACCCCTCAGTCCAACTTGATAGTAGAAGATACCTCATTCCTCTGATGGGGGACTGATTCATATTAAATAAGTTCACAAGACTGGTTATACTGCAAGAAGTGAAATAAATGTATAAATGTATGTCCTGACATCCAGCTTGATTAAAAGTACAAGTAAAAACATGAGAGAGAGCTTTATTTACTCATTGCTTCCCACTCTGCCTTGCTCCAAGGAAAACTGGGCTAATTAGGACCATATCTTAATGAGGAACTTCCCAGATTTCAGGAAAGTGCCTGACTATGGTTTTGCAGTGCACTGTAATTTCTTAGTGTTTTGTATATGTTTTTAGGCACTTGACATACTGGCTAATTTGGCAAGTTAGCTGGGAATGGAAAAATAATGATGGGTATTAATTTGTTAAAGGTAAGTTCAGGGTAGAATTAAGACTTAGTGGTACTTGTCAGTTCTGTTTATTTACATTTGCTGTAGCTTACAGTAAACAAGATATTGGAGGGTTTTTTTGGTCATTGATTTTTTTAGGACTTTTAAGTCCTTGGATGAAAGTGTTTAGTTGAGATGAATCCTGAATAATTCAAGCATATTTGAATATTTGGCAAGAGATAGTTCAGAGCTTTGGGACTGAAATAATCTTACAAAGCCTTCTGTACCTGTTTGAAAAGGGAGTTTTGGAGTGTGTATGAGATCAACTTTTGTTTCTATTATAAGATTTGCCTCAGCCAAAGCAAAAGCAAAATGGTTATTGTGAAGATTGAGGCTAGGTCCATATTGAAGTGTGAATGTCCTTCCCATTTCTGTGGGGTGAATCCAGCTGGAAGCATTCATTTTCAGTCATGTGCAAACAATTACACTGCATCATATCTAAAATTAGTTTGTATTGGCTAATTATTGAGTCATTCTTTTGATCTCCTTATTCTGAAATGTTGCAAGGAATACTTCAAGAAAGCAAACAAGGCCTGTTAAGCTCCAGCTACATAAACTTAACTATGTGAAAAGGAGTGACCAAGCTTGCATTTGTAAAGTGGGACTCAAAAAAACATCAGTACTTGGGTTCCCTGGGTGGTGAATGGATGGAAAGACTGAATTATTTTTTTACTTACCTTTTGGTGGATTTTTTCCAACAGCTGAAGCCTCCTGAAGAGCCTAGGCTTCAGGAGCAATGAGGGTTTGACACAGCATTTTCTTACAACTCAAGTAAAATGATGAATTTTGTGCATAGAGTTCTCTAATGCATCTTTTCATGAAGCAAGAGGAGCTTGAATTAGTCAACACTGTCAAGTCTACAAAGAAATAATTGCTTGAACTAAGGATTTTGTAGCTTTTGGGTGTATTACAGTCTCAATGACTTCATATCTTCAGCAGAAAAGGAATCAGGAACCTGACAAACCCATTCAGTTTGCTTGCTTAGCTTTTGGTGTGTTTAGGACTTATGCTGATCAAAATCTTAGTGCCAAGCATTTCTTTAGTTGTGATGTAGCATGTATGTAAAAGATAGTAGTTTGTTAAATTTTCCAGAAGGTGCACTCTGTTCTGAGGAGGGAAGAAATTCTGGTAATGGCTTTTAATTTAGTTCAGTTTTTGACTGCTGGTGGGTTGATTTCAGTTAATGTCCAGGAATTGCTTGAAGATGACTTGCTGATGGTTAGTCTCCATGCAAATCAGGCCATTAAAGACTTACTATACATGAAAGGTCACATTTCAGTCACTGGTTGGGTAATTCCTGTGGTGCCATTTGCATTTCTTTAAGTACTTGTTATATGAGTATCAATTTTCCTAATTTCTAATTGAGAATTAGAAACATAGGAGGGCTGGCCTGCCTTTTACAGCTGACATAAGCATTAGAGGTGCAGCATTTAAAACCAAACTGAATTAAAAACTAGGTAGTAATAGATGTTTTCAAAGGGAAGCAATGCTGCTATTCTGTCACTGTAGATAACATTGCTGTTTCTTAAACTCCTTGTCAGTCTTCAGTCTCTGTGGTTTTCTGTGACTTAGAGCAGGATTTTTTTCTTCTGTCATTACAGAAGTAGTATGTACCTATTTCATAGAGTTTTGAGTTCCTCATGGAGCTCAGGTTTAATCCAGTTGTATGCAGTAATCCAGTTGAGCTTTAATTAAAGCTGAGAAAGGGCTGCTGTTGATGCTTGATTTCCACTGTCCAGAATAGAAGCAAATATATAAGTAAGGTCACAGGTAAAATTAGTGTAGATACAAAACAACACCATGCAGATTGTTTCACTTAGTCTTTTTCCTTTCCTTGAGTGTAAATTTTTAATAGTTTTTCATACATTGCTCCCACTTCAGATCCTGAAACATGTTTCACTGTTGAATACAAATCTTGCCATAATTCTACATGCATGCTTCAGTCACTGGAAGTTAAAAACCAAAGTAACTGCTATGAGCAAACTGGAAGAGGTTGTAAAAGTTTGTGTGATGTAATTCAAGGGATTAGAATACAAGTATATATCATAAAAATGTAAGAATATATCATAAATGGATTTCTGTGTCTAATATGACTTTTTCAGGGTCTCTTGACAACAGGAGTAGAATTTGAATCTCTTCCTGCAGCTCTTTCTCTGCCTGCAGAATCTGGTCTCTATCCAGTAACTCTTGTTGGTGTTCCTCAAACTACTGGACAGATCACTGTCAATGGTAAGGGCTGTCTTTACTTATTCTTTTCCTAACAAAATAACCACGTGGGTTACATAAATTTGTGTGCCACATATGTATTTGCCACCCTGAATTTCTCCTTAGTAAGTAAAAGAAAAACAAAACAAAAGTAGAAATCTGTTTTCTATAGTAGGCTGCATAAAAACCATAGCCTGAAAAATTGCTTAGTTGTTACAGTAGTAATGAACACATCTTTATGAAACTCATGTGTGAGAGGAAAAGGATAATGAGCTCAAACTCCCCTTTATTAATGCTTTCATTTGGAAAGCTTCTGAGGAGGATTGCTTGAAATTTTTCCTGAGAATGCAGAAGATAATCTTGTAGTTCATTTTTTTCCAATTAGTTGTTTTCATGTAAGATTACAAACATTTGTGCAGATTGCCTCTGTAGAAAAACAGTTTAGCCAATGTGTATAGTCTCTGGCAGTTGAGATACCATTTCATTAATAAGCCTAAATAAAATTGTGTTTGTAGTATAGAAAGAGAATTAAAGAGCTTTAGTAGCAGGTGAGTCTCTTAGAAGAGGAGGTATATGTGAAGATGATAGATTTAACAAGTAGTAGGACTAAATCATCTTACCAACACAGAGTCTTAGGTACATGTTCCTGGATGATAGAGTTACAGGAAAAGAATCATTATAATAAAGCTAAACACTGAAGAAGGTGGCTCTGAACATGAAGAAACTATTCTGACAGAGTTTTCTTTGTGCAATGAATCCTCATTTGGTTTTTTCCAGAATCTATTTCAGTAAATACAGAATAGCATCAAAACATTCAGAACATTTGTGCCACAGTTATCTGCTTTTAGTTTCACATACTAAAAATGTCTTGCAAGTAGAGGAGTTGATTTCTGTACTTCTAGCTTGTATATATTGCCTGGTAAGGGATCTGTGTAGAGATGCTTTTGTACTAAGCTGAACTTTTAGAGGATAAGCTGGGGTCTTTTATGGCAAGTCTCCATTTATGGATGCAGAAATAACTTTTTATCCTAATTCATTTCCTTTAGGGTTCTTGTTGCTTTAGCTTCTGGACACAGTTGAGCCTTTTTCCTGTAAACATTTTTTTGCAGGAGATAGGGAAATGTGAATGTGTGTTGAAGGGTAACACATTTTATGTGTGCCAGAGGGTTAGGTGCTGTAGGACTAACTGGTGGTCTCTATACTAAGACTTAATGTCAGTCTTGTAAAGGATTATACAGGATTGACCACAGTGTGTGGGAGGAATCATGGACTTTCTTTTAAATTTATTTCTCATTTGGCATACAAAGATGTCCACATGTGTGTGTTTGTATGTTGTTGTGTAGTTATCAATGTTATTTAACTGGTTTGAAAACATTTCACATGTTTTGTATCCTGAGGAGCTTCTCCTGTAGAGAAGACAGTGATTTGGGTAGCAGAAATACTAGCAAGGTCTGACTAGTAAGCTTAGTACTTCTTCATCTTTCAAGAAGACAGAAAAATTCTCAACATACTGATGTTTTCTTCTAAAAATCAGGTTACCATACTTCAGTTTTTGGAGTCTTCAGTGATTGCCTCCTGGACAATCTTCCAGGAGTGAAGACCAATGGCTGTACTGTTGAAGTCATTCCAGCTCTGCCAAGGCTGCAGATCAGTACCTCCCTTCCAAGGTGAGAAACTGAATTAAATGATGATTTTATTTACTCATCTTTAAACACTAGTCACATGCTGAATGAAAACTCCTCCATCTGAATATATAATCAGTGCTCTAGTAAAATGAGACATGACCTATGTCTGTGCTATTTACTTCTGAATATGAATCCTTTTTGTTTTACTGCTTGAAACAGTAAATTTCATAGAAAATATTTTGCAATGCAGTGAACTGAGAGAGTGTAGTGATTATTCTTTAATAAAGTTATACCTTTCAAAGGCTGACTTTTTTAAAGGCTAAATGTGCATAAAATCTTGAAGTAGAGAGATAATCCATGGAATTCCCACACTGATGAAGATTTGGCAGCCCCAGGTGAGTGTTTGGCAGCCCCAGGTGAGTGAAGGACCTCCCACTGTGAGTGAAGAGCAGGTTGGGATCACCTACTGAAACTTGAGAAGGACAAGTCTGTGGGCCCTGCTGACATACATCCCAGGGTCCTGGGGGAACTGGCTGGTGGAGTTGCAGGACTGGAGCACCTCCCCTATGAGGATAGGCTGAAAGAGTTGGGCTTGTTCAGCCTGGAAAAGAGAAGGCTTTGAGTGGACCTTGTAGCAGCCTTTCAATGCCTAAAGGGGGATAATAAGATAGAAGGGGAGAGACTTTTCAGCTGGTCATATTGCAACAGAACAAGGAGGAAAGGTTATAAGCTGAAAGAGGGGAAATTTAGACTAGAGATTAGAAGGTTCTTTACCCGGAGGGTGGTGAGGCACTGAAACAGGTTCCCAGAGAGGTTGCTATTGCCTTTCTTGGATCCTGGGCACACTGCTTGGCCCATGTTCAGTTGGCTGTCAACCAACACCCCCAGGTCCTTTTCTTTTGGGCAGCTTTCCAGCCACACTACCCCCAGCCTGGAGTTTTACATGAGGTTCTTGATATCCAAGTACAGGACCTTGGGCTTAGCCTTGTTGAACCTCATACAATTGGCTTCAGCCCCTTGATCTAGCCTGTCCAGATCCCTCTGTAGATCCTTTCTACCTTCAAGCAGATTGACCCAACATGGTGTAATCTGCAAGCTTACTGTGGCTTGAAAATTACTTTGTTAGTATATATTTTTGTCATTATATGTATTCATATACCTGTGTATAAAGGTTTATGTGTCATATATGTAAGATATAAACTTATTACACTACTGAGTAAAACAATCCTAATGAAAATCTTATAAATTAAGAATATTGAGGGAAGAAAACCCCCCAATTTTATAAATAAAATTGAGGAAGTTTTCTCATGTGGAAAAATGTCAGTAAATTTTAAATGATCAAAAAAAAAAAGTGGTTTAGGTGCTTGTCATAGATGCATTCTGAAAGACTAAAATCTGCTCATTTATGGAGGCTGCTTATCTTGTGCTAAGAAAGGATAGGACTTAAAGCAAGGATAGCAGAAATACCTTCTAAAAGAAGTAATTAAACCTGTTTACCAACAGCTATATCAGTCATTAATCTCAGTAGCTTTTGCCCTTGTATCCTTGAACTTCTCTGGCCACTTTGCATTAGCATGAAAACTAGTCAGAAGTTGAACTGCTGCCCATCTGTCTTGTTCAGCAAGCCTCTTTCCCTCATTCATGTTCTAAAGAGCTCATTTATATTCCCTATTTCACATTTCACACAGTGAATTTTTTCCACTATCCACTCCCATGAGGTTTATGTCCTCTGCTGTCCACCAAAAATTGCATTCTCTCAACTCCCATATTCCTTCTTCCTAGGAAAGGTCAAGGTTATTGCTCAGTTCTCCTTTATCCATGGTGAGTTGCCACAGTACTGTGCATATCTGCTTTTTCAGTGATTGACTGGTTTGACAGATTTGTTACTTTAAAACAAAATGCTTGATACTTATTTAAATAAATACTCATGCTCCTGAAGCTTTAGGTACCCATCAATTTTCTCCAGCACATGTAACACACAGAATAATTTTTGTTTCATCTCAAAGCTACTTATACAGCATATTGCTCTGTTAAGTGTTTCTTGCCTCCTATTTCAGATACTCTTTATGATCCCTTAAGAAAACAGTTTCTGGGTGAACAGCTGTGTAAAACAGTTAGTGCTGCTAATCTGTCATTAAAGGTGTTCTGTCTTCATTTCACATCATATGTTGATAGACTTTGGGAATGCCTAACAGTGTGGGATAATATATCCTCACCTGTGTGTACAAAAGTTTTTCTTCTGAGCTTTCTCCTACTAGTTGACTTTATTCTCACTTTTGTGGGCCAGTCAGAGCATGGTGTGGACACCAGGGCCTTTCAGAGGACTCTCACTGTGGTTTCTCCTATGAAGAACTCAACTACTTATTCTCCTCCATTTCTTTTTTTAATTGATATTATTATTTTACACTCAGCTCTTGCTACTCATTGTTAACCCTAGTGTTCAAACACTTGGTAGATGAGATGCCACTTTTTTTTTCTTCAAGTTTGCTTATTCTAATGACCTGCTCTTGCTTTTTTTTTTTTTTCCCCTCTTTCCCCTTTCTTACAGTTTTTGCAGCAATTTTAACAAGCTTTCAGAGTTAGGAGTACATATTTTATACTGTTTGAAATCTGACATGTTTTATGCATAAAATGTTAATGTGTGTCCTCAGTGATGATAAAAAAAAATGACCCTGGCCAAAAGGAGGATGGAATATGATAGTTTTGAAGTCTTCAAATAATAGCAAATAGTAACTTGGCCAGGCTTTTAAGACTGTTGTCATAATGTTTTGTTTGTCTGTGTGTCACATTTTGTAGGTCTGCTCTTACACTTCAACCTTCTTCAGGGGATGAAATCTCCACTAATGTGTCTGTTCAGCTCTACAATGGAGAGACCCAACAGCTGATCATTAAGTTAGAAAATATTGGAACAGAACCACTGGAGACACTAGAGGTCACAGCCAAAACTGTCAACACTAAGGGTGTGTATGCTGATTTATATTTAGAAATGATCACTTTTTCCCTGATAAGAGAGGGACTGGTTGTGTTACACTTCATTTGAGTCAGTTTAGACTAAGTAGAATCCCTGTTATGGGACTGGAATCATTCAGTTTGATTTTTATTGTAAGAATAAAAATGAAAGAGAATCTGAGTAAAGGTAGAAAAAGACTGGAAGAAATAGTAGAACCATCTGTGTTGCAGAGGGCCACCTGCTTGTTGGAAATCTAGATTTCATGTTAGTGTTACTTGGAAGAAAAAAAATCAGAGTTAATTAACTAGTAAAAAGCAAGAATCTTGGCTCTCAATTGTTTTATTCTTGTATCTATGTACTCTGATGGGTTAGTTGAATAAATTACCATTAGCATTAGTGTTGTTTTGCTTGAAGGAGTGGAGTTAAGCAAGGCTACCTCTGTCTCAGTAAGGTGGAAGAAAAACAATGGGATGAAAGATTTAAAAACCAAGGCAATAAATAAGCTATTATGAATTAAAAGAACAATTGAGGGTGTGGAAGAAATACAGTACACCACCTGCTCTCACCTGTTTCTCTTAAAATACTCTGTACCTATTAGTATAAAAAGGTAGTGTGATAGGTGAATCTTGCTTTCATTTTGTGATCTATTTTGTTGTTTTCAGTTTGCAAGGCACCATTATGAAAATATTAACAGAAGAGCTGCAGATGACAAGCAAGAGAATCTCTACTTACAGCAGAAATAAATGATTTTATTGCAGGTTTTACTCTGTCAGTGCCAGAGTATTAAAAGGCAGTGTGATACCTGGTGATTTTTGTTCATTTCAGTATTCAAACTCTTGATTTTGTTTTTTTAAGAGTATCCTTGTGGCAACCTGTGAGAATAGGAGTTGCCAATCATATAAGAATAGATTTTCTGCCTGAGACTTGTTGCCAAGCATAATTTTAGAAGCTGAAAAATATGATGACTTAAGTGTTCTTATTTCAGCAATTCCAATGTGCTCCTACTGTGCTAGGTGCTGTATGTATGTAATGCAAGGGCCAAGCACAGCACAGACATTACATAGTGCTGTTTGTGTAATGAAATATGTTAAATGGTGGAATATCTAGGCCTCTGAATGAGGTGTTAGGTAGACTCTTAGTGCATATCCTTACCCTGTTAAGTTGTTCTGAATTTTGAGAAAGAGACTCTTGTCAGCTTAAAACCATCATCTGAGTTACAGGTGTTAAAAAATGGAGAAAAAGGAGAAAAGTTGATACACAGCAGAGTTCTGTGAAACTTCATTCTTTATTTTTTTTCTCTGGAGAAGATGTTTAGAGTGAAGCCTCTGTGCATTTGCCAGTCTTGGATGTTATTAAGCATGATAATAATTGTCTTGATCAGAAAAAGGAATAAAACCAGAATATATTTAATAGACTGTCTTCCATTCCAGTTCTTGCCATAAATTGATACAAATCTGTTAGGTTGGACTCATGGTACAGTGCAACATGTGCCATGGGGTTCTGGTGATCAACAGGGAAGTAAAGATTTGTAGTGTCAGCAGCTTGGTTTGCTCAGTGAATACTACATGTGTGGAAATAGTGTGGGTGCAACATTAAACCATCTCCAGTAGCAACACAAACTCTTAACTTGATCTATAATATTGGTATATAAGTTGAGAGCATACTCAGATGCTTAGGAACTATCTGTAGTGCATTAAGAATTTGTCTCCTGGATGTCCTTTACTACTCCTCAGCTGAAATGTGGCTGTGATTTTTAACTGCTCAAGGTCTCCTTAAAAGCTGTTAGGCATCTTCATCTGCCAGGGCCACAGCTTGCCTGTCAACTTGGGAGCCTGTGAGAAGTTGTTGTCCAATTTCAGCCAAATACAAAGACCTTTCAATCATCCTTCATTTCACCTGATTTGCTTTGGTATTTTTTTCAGTCTTTGCAGTTGTTCATAAATCTTTTGCCACTGCTGTATGCCTGCCTGTCTGATTTCCATTTTCTTGCCATTCTTCCATTTTTCTTCTTCATGTTTCTGGTGCCACAACTTTCAGCACAGAGATGAATGTGGTAAATGGCAAACATTCCCCTTCCTCCTTTTCTTTTTTTCCTTTGGTTGAAATCATTGGATGGGCTTAGCTGTTGCAGTGCAGTGACCTGACCTCCCTCCTTTGTTATGTTAGCTACAGCCAGTCACTTTTCTTGAGGAAGTCCATTCCTCTGGAATTGTTTTCAATGTGTCTTGTTAGTGAGAACTTCTAGAGATCAGGCTTTCAGACTTGCCATCCCTTGCTTCCTCTCTTCTCTTTCTTTCAGGTGCAGCATTTTAGCTTTTCCACTCTGGCCCTCAGATAAAGGAGCATAAATTGCAGCTCACCCTGTGCTGTTCACAAATAAACACCACAGGGTTTTTGAGTCCTTTAGCAGCCACATTTAACAGAACAGATCCTGAGGCAAATCAGCAAAAGGGACTTGTCAGGCTGCCACAATAAACATGTCTGTCATGTCTTCTAGTGTCTCATTGCAGCACTGTCTACTAGGATGTGGTATCTGTAGGTTGGATGTTGCATGTATGCTCTCAGGGTCAACATTTGTGTCACCTCATATTGTCCTTCACCAGGTCAGATTGTCTAATACTTTTTTTAGAATGATGATATGTGCAAAGGGGGATGACTTTCCATCCTTTGTCTCCAGTCAGCTCTTGTCAGGAGCTTGTTATGTTTCAGTTAGGGGGTGCACTCTAAAAGCTTTGATAACCCAAATATTTGATCTGCTTAGTGGCAAATATAACAGTGTTGTTTTCAAACTTGAAGCAATGAGAAGAACGTGCCAGGCATTCTTATGAGCCTTACAGGTTATTAGGCTCTAACAGTGAGCTCACACCAGCTGCATACACTGAATGAACTTGGATGATGAAGCAAAACCTCACTGATCTTTCTTAGAAGTGATTGACCTCTGGAATTTAAATATAGAGAAATAAATTCAGATGTCTAGCTGTGCTCTTCCCATGGTCTTTGAACACATCTGCTTGCAGTCTCAGCTGTTCAGCTGTGCTAGACACAAATGAAAAATCTACTCTGAGGTCTGGCTAACCCATTTTAGGTACTATGAATATCCTGACAGATCTATTTAACTTTTTTTGCCAGATAAAACTCTAAAATCTTTCAAATTGGAATTGGCTTATGTTCCATAGAGAGTTGTGAGTGCAGGCAGGCTTTTCTACAGTTAGTCCAAACATCCCTGTCAAGGTAGGACAGCACGGAGTGTTGGTAATCCAGCCCCATCGTAGCTGCCGTGGTTTTACTATCCAGGTTTCTCAGCTCAAGTCTCTTCCTCTCTGTCCACACTGGCTGACTGAGATCATGATTTCGAATGATTCTTACTAGCTCTTTTCTCTAAACATAGGATAAATGTCAAATGGTTTATGAATTGAGAGAATTTTAGTCATCCTTTTAAGGCTACAAGCCAACGTTGCGAAGAACAGACCAGATCCTGCAAGTTCATTTCTGTCTACTGGGTCAAAATATTCTGGATGTCTCCTCACTTTAAAAGTGGCTGTATCTCCCCAGTCTCAGAGGAAAATTAGTAATAATGCTGGTACACTGCCTATGAGCTGAAGAACTGTTAGTGCTTTGACTCCTGTTCCAGTGTGCACATGCCACAGTTCCTCATTTTAAAGCGAGGCGACGGACACACTGCCGTGCTAAATCTGTAACTCATTTCATGCACTTACAGAAGCTCAGGTGTATGAATGCCAATGCCTGTGCATTTAGAACTGATAGTTATTTTGAGGGCCTGTGTATTCTGCTACCAATATATGCTGCAGCTGGTGAGGGATCAAGAGGAAGCCATGCAGATAACCATAGAAGTCTGAAGAGCTTTGTTACCTTGAAGCACATCAGATTTCTGTCTGCCGGTGTCTGATCATACTTGCATTTAATGTGCCTTTGTGCACATTGAATTCAGAGTTGTGGAGTACTCTGGTCTTGCCCTTCTGTGCTAGTTGGAAACTTATGCATTTATATTTCCTTTAAGCTGCTCAGCTTGAAAAGCAGCAGTTATTTTGGTTATGTTCTGCCCAGACTTCACCTTTCAGCTGTAGTCTGTTACGTTTTTCTTTCTACTTTCTTTTTTGTCCTTATGTTTAAACTCTTTCCCCCGGTTTTCCAAGTCTTTTAATTAAATTTTAGTGTTGCTAGCATCTCACTGGCCCTCCAGGCTGAACTGCATTTTTATCCTTCTGTGGTTTTTTTTTGCAAATCTGTGTTTGTCAGGAATCCATAATTGTGCTCAGAACACTATTCCATGGATACACAGTTTCTGTGATGCTTGAAGTTCAGTTGGCAATGTTGGGGCTATCTGCAGATCATAAAGCTGTGGATAACAGGGTTCAGTCCCATCCAGTTGCATTCTCCCACAGAAAAGCAAAGACATGAATTTAAGAAATGTTCTGCTAAGGCTGATGGTCCATCTAGTTCAGGAGTCACAGGGTGTTAGAGGATGCTGCTTTAGGGAGAGCATGCAAGGCTTGCCACTGTTGTGTTTCTGTTGTGCTTGCTCAGTATTTTTCTTCTGGTCATGGTGTTCTTCACTTAAGAGTCATATTTTGAACTTTTTGATCTACATATCTGCATGTTTCCAGGTCAATGTCATTAGCCTCTCTAAAGGACATTACTTTTTAATGCCTTAATTCTGAGTATTTTAGACTATAAACAGAAAATGACAGATCCACGGTGAAGACTCTCTACAACAGTTGTAAACTTGGATTTCCTTAAACACAGTGGTTATGCTCATGAAGTTGTTCCTTATTTTAATACAGAGAAGCTGTATGGGGAATTCTTGAGTTGGAAACTAGAAGATACCCTCTCCCAGTTTCCTCTCAAACCTGGAAAGATTGCAACATTTACTGTCAACATTAAAGTGAAGCTGGACTTTTCATGCCAAGAGAATCTTCTGCAAGACCTCAGTGATGGTGAGTTTTTGATCTCCCTTTGCTTAGGAGGGGTCTGTGTACTTCAGAGAAACACTTACCCAATGGTTGTGCCATTCATTTTAAAGTATAGTGTGTGATGTGGCTGTGTTTTCCTATTTGTGTCTTGTAATGCAAAGGCAACTGTTGAGTGAGCTGTATGGAGACTACTTTTGTGACATCTGTGGCCATGAGACTCTGACCAACCTTTCCCTTCCTGAGACCCTGCCCTGCTATCTTTTAAAAATCTTTCATGATAGAATGTTTTGATGTGTCTCTCTGTATCTTATGAGGATGAAGAAAGATATTTTTCAAGCCTCAGTATGTTTTGAAGAGAAATAAAGTTAAGTTGATCACTTAGTTATCCAAGATTATAGAACCCTTAATCGTGGCTGACTGCAGTTTTGCCAGGAGAGACACACTGCAATGTGGGGCATAATCCTCCTAATATTTGTACTGTAGATAAAGTTTAATGTGCTTAAACTCACAGTTTTGTTTGAATAGAAAAACTCCTCAATGTTTACTTGTATTAGAATTACCTGGAATTACAATTACCAGATACTTGTAATAAGGATTTCCTTTTTATAACAAACACACTGTCTCACTGGAGTAATTGCTATGCTTTGTAGTTTTTCAGTTGGCTGTTACATTTACACTGATTGAATTAACTTGAAAAAAACAAGATATCCCTGTATTTTTCTTTTAAAGTATCATTATTATTTGGACTGTTTCTCAGGATCCAGTTGCAGGTATTTGTTATCAATATAATTAATCTTCCAAAAAAATTTCCTTATAGGAAAAAATGCAACAAAATTGTATGCATGGCTTGTTCAAGTTGAATAGAACTGAGTTCTGGGAGTTACCTGGCAAATGCATTTAGACAGAAATGATATTAATTGTTAGTAAAGATTGCAGGACTTCTTTGTTTTTTAAATCTCTGCTGTAAAATTCATTAAAAAATAAAAATATTTTAGGGTTTAACTGCACAAACCTCATAGTGTTGCTACACTAATGTTGGCTTCAGAACTGTCTGAAAAAGCTGATGGAGGAGGACCACACCCTGATATTACTGTGAACCCTCAGCTGGCAAGGATTTGAGGCTGTGAGAAATGCCCTTGATAAGAAATGTAATTCTATACAGTGCAAAGTTATGCTACAAATTCACAGAACTGGAGGGTGAGGGAACAGATCCAACACTAACTGTATGAGGATTTTAATTTTTAAGGAGCAGGTGATGCTGCATTATTTACAGATCCCTGAACTCTTGTTCTTCATGTACCCCAAAGATGACCTCTCTTTGCCATGGAATTTCCAATGCCTTATTGCTTGCTTATTTTATAAGAGCACTTATTAGGTCATAATTCAACTTATTATCTATTACATTATAAGTAATGGGTATATCCCAGTTGACTCAAAATTTAAACTGAGCTTTGGAACCTTAGCTTTTATTTGTTGACAAGTTCACATTATTAGGAGAGAAATCAGAGGCATTAAAGGCACTCTGAAGCTGCAGCTGCCCACTTTTTCAGATGAAATAAGATACAAACAAAATATTCTGTAGAAGGAGAAGATAGCATGCTTCTCAGTACTGACATCCAGCAGTTGTGGGATAGTGGATTTGGGCCTCTGGTTTTTTTACTTGGAGCTAACTTTTGTGGGACCACAAAATCTTGGAATGTTTTTACCTTTTCATTTCTCCCTACAGCTTCTTTGAAAGGTTGTGTAACTGAAGTCTGGGAACAGTAGTTAACATCTTGTTTTTCAGTGATGATAAAAACACAGAATCCATTAGTGTTCTTTAGAACTTTAGTTTAGGTGCCATGTACTTTAGGTGCACTTTGAAAGTATTAATAGAGATGCTAAGTACATTGAGATTTTTACTGGCTAGTGTAATTTTTCTGTATTGCTTTTAACTTCACAAATGTTGTACTGTCTGAAGAGGCAGGTAGGATCCTGATGTGAAGAACAGGAAAGAGCTAGAAAAATCAGTGGCAACTTGTAGTCTTATGGTAGCTATGGTGCTTTCTTCTCCTGAAGACCAGATTTACAATAATGATCAAAATACTTTTGTCTTTTAAAAGTAATGCCCTTAGCAGGGCATCTGTTACTTTGATCTGTTTTCATTTGCTGCTGAAATTGTTTCCTTTTACTCTTGTAATCAGGAGAGAGTACAGAAAGGATAAATTGCTGATGTTTCTGACGATACACTTATCCAATTGGAAAGTAAACTAAGTTATCAATCAGAATTGCTGATCTAATTCTTGTGTGTGGATGCTATACTGTCTGGTAAAGAAAAAAAAGTTAGATGTTTTCTAGATTAAAGGAAGCAAAAGCACATGAGTAGCTGTACAGGATCAGATCAAGGACCGTCTAGTCCAATATCCTGGATGTGGTGGTGGCTAAGAGCAGATACCTGAGGGAGAATATAGGGGAAAATCATGAACTACATGATGCTTCCCTTTAGGCTTTTGGGCTGCAACTGTTGTTACCTTAGGAACTTCCAGAGCCTGATACAGCTTCCCTGGTTTTAGGCACTGTTAGGCATCCTCTGTGGGTTTCTCAGTCATAAAGTTCTTCGCTCTGTCTGTCAGGACTGTACAACATGCTGTGGCAAGAAGAGTCACAACTCACCTCCTGGTGTCCTCCTGATACTACT
The DNA here is from genome assembly GCA_013399015.1 of Galbula dea. Classification (NCBI taxonomy): domain Eukaryota; kingdom Metazoa; phylum Chordata; class Aves; order Piciformes; family Galbulidae; genus Galbula; species Galbula dea. The sequence continues at coordinate 1,725,568 of VWZX01004381.1, read as the reverse complement.
TGGTGCTTGTATTGAAAGAAATGGGTAACAGTATACCTAAAGATCATACCTACAGTCAAGATTTCATCATGTTATTTTCACAGTGGTCTCTTCTGCAGGCTGAAGATTTTGAACTGGCTTAATTGTCCCTCTTGTGGAAACAGTTCCATACATTGATCAGCCTTGTTGTCCCTTCTGAACTCTTTCAGTTCTGTATGTTTGAGGTAGCTTGTACACACTACTTGAAAGGTGATCCATGTATTTCTGTAGTGACCTAATGATGCTCTTTATTTTGTTTTATACTTCTTTCCTTATAATAATGCAATAATGTACTATTTGTCATTTGCTTTTTTGACTGTTGCTGAACACTGAGTTGGTAGATTCATGAATCTGTGAACCATAGCTGCAGGATCTTGCTCCTGAACAGTACTGGTGTGTTCAGCACCTCTTACTTCATGTATAAGTTTAGGGTTGTCTTTTCCCCATTTATTTATACTGGATTTCATTTGACATTTTATTGCTCAGTCATAAAATGTTGGAAGGTCTTAACTGTGATGTCAGGATCATGCCCTTCTGTCTTGTGTAGGCTTCCATGCTGGGTATGGGGTTTATGCAAATATAGCCCAATAACATTACAGAAGAATACACATCCCACTAAAGGATGTCATTCAGGGTTCTTGTCACAGTCTGGGTTGTCTTGCCTTATTGTCTTTGGAATTAATTACTTGGCAAACCCTTTGAACAGCTGGGCAGGTCTTCTAGAGACACTTGGTTAATTAGGATTAAGATGACCAGAGACGTTAAGATGTCACTGTAGGGGGTTGGACTAGATGACCTCTAAGGTCCCTTCCAATCCTGATAATTCTATGATTCTATTCTATGATTCTATGTCTCAGAAGCAGTTGACCAAGATTTAGGGGTTCCCTGTTGGAGATCTGTTTGCTGCATGAAGTTTTTGATCTCTTGTCCATCAGCTGGTTGGTTCAGGGTTCTTACTGTGTATGCTTTTGGTTGTCTGCTCAGGAAAGTCAATGTGTTTATTTGGTTTGATTCTGAGGTGGTTGTACTAGGTAAGACAGGAGGACATGCTCTCTATCTGCTCAGTAGGGCCAGGCTGAAGGGTCTAAAACAGTAAGGTTTCTGTCACCTGTTAGGGTGACCTCAGGAGATCAAAGGGATACTTACCTTATGAGCATAATGAATTCTTCTCAGTCAGAATAGTTTCATTTCTGAAATCCAGTATTTCCCTGATGCTAAATGGGAAAAGAACAATAGCAGCTCTTTCTGGAATGGATTATAAATGGTAACTTGTTAGTGGGGAGCAGTCTTAAAAAGGCTTCTGTTACATGGGCATAATGTTTTGCAAAGTTAATGACTTAATCTACAATGAGTACTTCATTATGTAAAATGTTAGTGTTCATTCTGTGTATTGGGAACCTAAAGACAGGTGTGAGAGTGTTTAAATTCATAAACTCCTCAAATGAAGTAATTAATTACATGGTAAGAGAGAAGCAAATCTATGCCTTAAATCTCTCCTTCCCTTCTCTAGGTGAGAACAGATCACAGAGAAATAATAGCATATTTCTAAAGCAGTGATCTTGAATATTTTTTAATATTGATATGCAAGAGCATTGTATCTTCTATACTCACTTGGCTGCTTTTCTGCTTCAGTGGCTAGCTTTTGTCCATTTCAAAATGTTCCTACACATCCAGCATAGGGACAATGTATTTCTTTGTTAGAAAGATACCTGGGTTTGAATTTAAATGTAGTTCTGACAGCTCTTCTGAAAATCCAAGTAGCCTAGAGGACTTTGTTGGGATAATTGTATTACTGATGATGATGATGGAAGTCCTCAGAGATCATTCAGTCTGATCATTTACATTTGACTGTGCTTGGTTGCCTTTATTACATGTATTAATTCAGAGTATTTTTTCAAAGCAACTCCATTTCTAACAAGTTTTTCTTGTCTCTGCAGTTTGAAGATGCCAGTTGTCATTTTGGTTGCACTGTTAATCTGAGTAAATTAGTTGGGTTTTTTTGGTGTGGGGTTTTTTTATTGTTTGTTTGTTTTGTTATTCTGTTTTTTGTTTTTAAAACTACAAATGCTTCTGTGTCCTCCATAAATTCATCAGTGTTACTTGAAAAATCCTCTTTTCTGAGAACTTTCTTCCTGTGTTCTTCTTGAATTCCAGTTGTAAGTGCCTACAGAAGATAAGGTGCCTTGTTCTTTCCCAACTGCCTTGTAGTCTGAATAATTTCATACTGTTAAAACAGTCATGTAAGAAAGAAGTTAATGTTTTCTAAGATGTGGTGCTTAACATTAATGTGTGTGTGTGTCCTGCTTGCTCACCCCTCATTTTAAACAGGACAGGGGGAGAAAAAAGAGGATGAGAAGATTCGAGAAAGCTCATGGCTGAGCTAAAGACAGGGAGATCACTTACCAGTCACTGTCCTGGGCAGAACAGACTTGGCTTTCAGGAAATTATCATTTACTGCCAAATAAAATAAAAGTAGATGATGAGAAACAAAAAGACAATCACTAAGACATCTTCCTGCCTCATCTTTGCCTTGGATTACACACTTCTGAGGTGTTCAGGCTTCAGTAATAAGGTAATTTAAGAGTTTCCTTGGCAGAGTTTCAGACCACCATAGTCGTGGGGCACCTGTTGAAAAGTATATTTTTGTCACCAGGATCAGGCCAGTACTGATTGTAGAACACAGCATTACAGGGGAGCTGTGCTTTAGAATGGGATGGAAACTGTTCCATGCCATCTTTCTCTTCAGCGCTTAGTCAATGGGTTGTACATCTACAAGTTGAACTCCCTTAGTAAAATTTCCCTCATTTAAAAATGAAATTGTGTGGGATTCTTCTGTGCAGCATGCTGTGGAAGTGGCTAATGAAGTTTAATTGACAATTTACCTAACATTTGAGAGGAGAGAGGAAATGCTGGTAAAAGACTTTGCTCTGTTGTGACAGCAGTGACTGCGGTGTTGAAGGCAAGCTGTGTTTTTGCAGTTACCATGGAAAAAGTGGTGGTCATGTGCTGTTACCATGGAAATGCTCAACGTGGATTCTAGAAATTAGGAAGATTTCTGGACAGAGTAGAAAGACAATTGTTCTTTTTCTATTGAAAGGCTGCTCAAGCTGTTTTGACAGTATGGATTGATGAAAGGAAACTATGGAGGATTTAGCATCTCGGCATCTTGTGAAACATGTTCATGAGAGAAAATAAATCTTGTGAAATCTCAAAGTCTAAATATCAAGTAATTTAAAACTTCTCCTGAACTGTTTCATTGATGCTCTAGGATTTTCAGTTACCTGTTTTCTTCTGCCATCATTGAGTTCTGCAATCTACTAGAGCCCCTAACAGAATGGTTCCCCATGCTGTGCTGACTGTTTAATGTATTGCAGAGGAACTGGACAATGTCTAACCAACTTTACTGCCTGGTCAAAGAACAGGTAAAGCTAAATAATTAAAAAGAAACTGCTAGCAACAGAACATTATTATTATTTTTTTTTTGTACTCTGGCAGAGAGGTTCCTTTGTACAGTCAAAGCTGTGAAGGAGTTGAATCCTTTGAAGTGTAAGAGTGCCTGGCACTGGGCTCTGTGTTATATGCCAAATTTGAGGCCACAGACCTGAAACAGAGATTTTTGGCCACTACAGTGGTCACCTTAAACTTTCCTGTTAGCCTGATCAGAATCAGTGTTTCTTTTGCTGTAATACCTCCTTTTGCAGTTACATTTAAAGATTTAAAAAGTCTTTCTTCCCCAGAGAAAATTTTTAAAGTAACCTTTGTCCATTTTCCCTTCTTAAAAAAATAAAACCAGAATTGGTATTTAAAAGATAAAACAATGAAGAAAGGCATTACTGTATCTCCATGATGTTGTTATGGGTATTATTTATTCCTTTCTCAAAGAAAGGAAAACTTACACCTTATATGAAATGGGAAATCTGACTAATGCCATGCAGTTTTTCATTCTTAATTCTTTTCATGTTTTTTCTTTGCAATTTTATACACCAATCAGCATCAGCTTTTGTTCTAAATGAAGGATTGGTGAAAATAATTTCTATTTCAAAAGAATATTATGCCTCAGGTAGAAATTCTAGGTAACCTGTTCCAGTGCCTCACCACCCTCTGGGTAAAGAACCTCTTTCTAATCTCTAGTCTAAATGTCCCCTCTTTCAGCTGATGCCCTATTTTTGTCCTTCTTATCTACAATGCCATCTTAAAGATGGAACAGATATTACATCAGGTATTTCTCTTACTTTGATAAGCCTATGTGAGTCATTTTAATGTGTGTCCCTCAACAGTAACTTGGTAATAAATTTGCTACTGAACAGTCCAAAGCAGTGTTTGTACTTGAAATTTATGCAGAGTAAGTTTGTGTTAGATCTTAGTAAAGCTCCATTACACAGGCAGGATCCTGCTCTCCCCCAGGGAATGATACCACAGGGTATTCAATGCTTTGCCAGCATGATTGAATGAAGGAGATAAGACATTGGAAAAGATAGTGTTAGTCTTTCACTTTTAAATTCTTTCATACTGTGATACTTGGGTGGTCAGTGCTGGCTACTTGAAGGAGGCTGGAAGCTGTGGTCTGGCTGGCAAAAAGTGGTTCCATCAGGTGGTTGGCAACACAGATTATTTTAGGTAGATTCCAAGTTGTATGATTCTGAAAATTCATTAGGAGCTGTGTTGTGTTTGATCTTAGATCTAAAGAAACTCTTAAGTGCCTGATGGAAATGGGTAGTATGTAATGTCTGATCACACACAGCTTTTGTTTACTTTCATAGTATCTCATGATGTCAGTATAATTCTTCATTTAGAATTTCTGGATTTAGTGAATAAAGGTACTGTCTACATTAAGGTGATGCACTAAAAATAGATTGGTAGGTAGAAGCACTCTAAACCCCTGACATTCCAGTGTGGTGTGATTTGGATATTTTACCTGAGGGCAGACTTATTCTGGCTCTCTGGATAAAGTATCTCCTCCCTATGTGACCCAAGATACATGTCTCTGCTGCTGTAGGTGAGATATTGCTTGTATTTAATTGTTGTTTGTGGATTGCAGTTGCTCTGCGTGTCTCTTGTTTGGACTTATTATTTAGCATTAAAGAATAATTAAATAATAATTGTTAAAAGTAAAATGTGAATCTAGTTTTAATGCTTGTTAAAACTTCATTATTTTAATTTTCATGGTCCTCTGACTTTTGACTCAACAGTAATTTTCACACATTTTAATGTTGTCTGCTTGGAATGTAGCTTTAGTAGGCTGAGAAACCCAAATATGCTGCAGTGTATTTGTTTACCTTCAAGTTACACAGACTTGTCAGCAATAACAAACCACTACTAAGCTGACATATTGTCTTTTGTTGCTATACTGTATGTCAGTACACAGACTGCTAGTAAATACCAGACTCAGGACATTCCTCTGAGGATATCCATTTCTGTTAAGCTTTTTGTTGACTCTGGCTCTTACAGTGTTATTAGTTTCCATTCTGTCTTTGTTATATATGACAAATATTTTATATATTTTTAAATCAGTAGATGGTAGGAAACATGACTTCTCTTTTTACATTCTTTTCCTCAGTATATATAAGGTCTCATGTTGGAAGTTAGTTTAAAGATACTAAGCAGCTGATAGGATCACTGTCATGGAAAAGCACAAACTTTGATCTTTTTAAATATTGTAACTATTAAAATTAATGTTGTTAATTCTGACATTTCTGTTGTGATATTTCAAATGCAGTTACCTTCCTTTCCTGTGGCCTTCACTGGGTTTTTAGGTGTATTCCTGCTTGAGACTTTTTGGCTTCTAGAGAAAACATACAGCAAAAGAATCTTTACCTTTTGGTCTGTTTTTTTTTTGTGTAAAATGTTAATATTTCTTTTTAGCTGTTTGCTATTCTTTTGATAATACAGATAAAGATTTGTTGGACTAAAAAATAGCACTAGACAAGGAAGAGTAAATGAATTTCTTTTCTTTCTAGATGGAATCAGTGTTAGTGGACTTCCACTCTCCAGCCCTTTTCGGCAGGTTGTCAAACCAAGAGTAGAGACTAAACCTATTAATCCACAAGAAAGCAGCAAAGTTGGTGACTTCAGTCATGTCAAGGTAAGTAGGTGACATCAACATAAATATAAGATTTGGTTTTCTTTGTGCTGTGTTACAGTTTGTTGTGTGATTAAAAAAATAAAGGTTTCTTTGTCTCATAAATATTTCCCTTTCATTTTTTTTTTAGAGCAGCTTGATGTTCTGTGTTTGGATTGTTATATTAGAACAAACAAGCAAAAAGGTGAAACAAGATCAGGCTAACAGCAGGAATTGTGAAGAGCTGGTTATCAGTATGGAATACTCAAGGAACTCTCAGTTCTTCAGCCCATGTTGCTTTCCTATGCTCTATGCACTGTAGCAAGGTGCTTCTGTATGGAATTCTCAATTTTCTTATATTAAAATGCATGGCAGGGTTTGTGCCTTCTAAACATTTTGGGATCAAAGTCTTGCCTTCACATTTCCAGCCCTTTAGAGGTGTTTAAGTAATAAAACAGAATAGTTGAGAGAGCCAAAGAAAAGTAAATAAAAGCAACAGGATGAAAGAACAATTGTGGAGGTAGAAGCTGCACTGTGCTTACTGAGAGACAGTCTTCCCAGGAGTAAGCTGCTGTTTGTTTTCTTCTTGAAGATGTAAACTTCTTGATTTGTGCAGTGAAATAGGAGCAGCTCCATACTGGCCAGACTTGCAGAAGATGGAATTTAGGGTGAAAATAACAAAGATTGTGAAAAATGCACTGGAGCACTTCTCTTGTGGTTGCCCCATCCCTGGCAGTGTTCAGGGCCAGGCTGGATAGGACCCTGGGCAACCTGGTTGAGTGAGTGGCATTCCTGCCCGTGGCAGGGGGGTTGGAAGGAGATGTTCCTTTAGGGCCCTTCCAATCCAAACCATTGTATGGTTCTGTGATTATTCTGTTCCATAGCATTGGTGAATGATTTGCATGCCTTGTAGTACTGGATACATTTCCTACATGGATCTGTGTTCTGCACTAGTTGATCTGGTCAGAATTTAGATCAAGTGTTGTACAATGCAGCATTTGGCTTAGCATGCCTTTGGCTGAGAAGCAAACATAGGGTTTGCTTTTCTCAGTAACTTGATTTGCATGTGACCTTGCTTTCTTCCCAGTGAGGCTATTTACAATTCTATTTGATCAATAAACAGGTGAAGCTATTAATTTTTAAGTACTTTTATTTTGGACTCTTAGCACTGCTACTTCCTCATTTGATTCTTCAGTACTAAAAGGATGATGACAGCATATGAAAGATGATAAAAAAATCTGTAAAGCCTTTCTTTGTATTTTGTGACATAGGAATGTATTTCCCAATTGCTCTTAAACACAAATCAACATGATTGAGGAAACAATTGGATATGTAAGTAGGTAAAATGTCCACCACGAATTTTGAACTTTAGAACTTTGCATAGAGTGTCTGACCTATAGACAGTTCTGACTTATGGAAGCAAGGGGAATGTTATTTCAAAATTGAATTAAGAAATCCAGATTTTTTTTGTACCAAATACATGGAAAAACATCCTTTTGATGCACTTTTGTCTTGTCAGTTGGTTATCCTGGTAACCAAGAAGTTGCAGGTTCATATAGATCTATGTGATGGAATTACAAGGATGCTGGAGAGCTGTAAAGCAAGAATTTGGTTTTTAACAGTGTGTAGTGAAACAGTCTGGTGGAAGTGCACATGCTTGATTCTGTTGTTAAGTTTATGGGATGAATTTTGATTTGATTGATGTTCTGTGGTAGAAAGACCTTGCAGATGATGAAAACTGTTCAGTAGAGAATACACATTCCAATAGAATCAAGGAGTTCCTTGCTCAGTAAATTTATCTGTGTATTGAGCCTTATCTGTATGGCTACAGTACAGATCAGGGTGTTAAAATAGCCAACAGGATAAAGCTCTGGAGGAAGTATACAGAATTGTATTTCTGATTATTTATACTGTTATCATTCTGATCATGTACTTGCAGACAACATCCATGGTAGGAAAAATATTATTTATAATAACTGTATAGATTTTTCTATTTGTTAGATTTTTCTGTTGTAGATGAGGAGAGAGAAAACAACAGTAAGGTATCACCATCTTTAGGGTGATTTACTGTCATGGCTCATTTCATGTTAATAAAAGTCCATTTCTATAACTTCAGTTTCTATTTGCCATGTTAGTACATTCATAAATAATAATCTTATCCTGTTTTTTCCCAATTAAACTACTATAAACCAATCATTTGATCTACCTGGGTTAAAAATACTCCATGTTCCAAACTGTAGTGTTTTTCACTTCCCCAGCCTAGCCACATAATTAAGTCTCTGTGTATATGGACATAGATAGTTGGTACTGGGCAAGTGACCAGAAAAAATTGCTTGTCATAATTGAAGGGATTGCATTTGTCTACTTAGATGACTACATTACAATGGACTGCTAGTATTTCTGTGACAAGGTGTTATATTCAGCTTTTCCCCCTGCTGTCTGCTGCTTCTTGTTTAATACTCTCTGTCCATTTCTGTTGGTGACTTCTCTCTACTTTGACAGTTCCCTGTAGTGGGAAGAAAAGTTAACAACTATCAGTGGCTTAAAATAAAAGCTAGACAAATTTCAACTATCAGGCACTTATTGTCCATAATTAAGTCAATTAAGAATGTAAAGGTAAGATTAGAATGTGTTCTGGTTCAGTTTTAATGGCTGGTTTCTGGGGTGTATTTTTGGTTGTGGCTTGCTTGGGTTTAGACTGGGTATCTTTTGAGTACAGGAATGTACATTTGTAATCAAATAATTCTGCTCAGTAAGATCATTGTTGTCTAAAATGTAGCAAGCTGGGATAAATACAAGATAGATGATCCAAGGTTCACTTTGAACTGGAATCTCAAAGTATTTGGTATTTATGAATCTTTCTGAGTGCCCTAAAAACTCCTTAAAAGGTATTTCAATTTCTCTCTGTTACTGCAGAACAATTCAGCACATGTGGACTATTGCTGCATCCTGCACAGTGTTGTTTAGGGTGATAGCTTGATTATGTTTTATCTTGTAATAGTCAAGCCAGTTAAAGTGGTTTGACAAGGACTAATGTAAGAATCAAGTGGGTTTTTAAGTTAAGAAACAAGATTAATCATAAACAATTTTTATGTGTGGTGAAAATGCTCTGCTTTATTCATGAGTTAGCAGTAGGTGTCTGTTGGGAATACTCAGAAGTAGGAGGTTTTTTTCCATCCTGTATGCTGTGTATAAGCCAGTCTTCAAATAAAAAGGAGTATTTTCAAATGAAAATGAATGTAAATCAGTGCTTCTCTTGTTGCTGATTCTGAAATGTCCTTGCTTGGATATTTACAAGTCTTAATGCTTAAACCATCCCTCCCCTCTTGTTTGCCATGCAGTTGTTGTGCTTCACTCTAGGATATTGCAAGTATTGCAGCTGAACTTGTGTGCACTCTACACTTTTAATTTTGCTACAGGCTTTCTTCTGCTAAACCAGTCATTGACTTCTGGAAATTTGAATGATCTCATAAATTCAGTAAAAAAATTTGCTTTATGACCTCATCATAAAGCTTACTTTCACCCTCCAGCTGCCTAGAGTATCACAGTGTAATGCTGTGTTCAGAAGTACTCTTTTCTGCTGTTGACAAATGAGTAGTTGTAAGCACTGTCTAAAACCTTGGTTGTTGTAGGGTGCCTCTGTATAGCAGAGTGAGTTAGCCCTTGCTTAGCTCTGCATTGCTGTGGTTATATCAGTACATGAATTGTTTTTAAGGCTGAACCTGTTACTTTTTGAGTAACACTGGTGTGTGTTTTTAACCTAGGGAATTTTGTACTGGTTTTCATACTTGGAAGCTGGAATTATTTGGCTTACTTCAGTTCTTCTCAGTGATGGAAGAAACACAGTCTTAACTGCAGGCCACATATTATCGACTTGGGGCTTAGAAGATCAGTCTCATCTGCAGATATTTGGTCCTTAAAGTCAACAGTGATTAACATGTCATAATAGTTATTCATTGGTAGTTCCTTTATATCTCAAAGTGAAAAGGGAGAATTACTCAGCAAGATGTCTCAGTTCAACATAATGTCTCTCTGGAATAAATCTTCTTGGATTAAGAAATGCTACATGTCCCCAACTAGACAAAAGACCAAATCAAGTGTAGAAATAGAGAAGTCTTTTAGTTGAGTGAAGAGAACTCTGAAAGCACAGTAGTTGGTACCTGGCTGGCCAAATTTGATTTTGATCTAGATTTGTTTGAAAGCCCTTCAGTTTTTGAGTAGTCTGGGTCAAAATGCTCTTAATTTTACATCCCTGCTGAATTCCTTTCAGTGCCCTCTGTTCCTTTTAGTGTTTTTGGCTTCTATAAATAGTTTGTGGAGGTATTCAGCACTACTTCCACTTACCAGCCCTCTTCCTCTCTTGTGACCTGATGAGTTTGACAATATATTAGTGTAAATATTACTGTTAAGTGACTTGGATGTGCATCAACTGTCTGTAGTCATTAGGTACAGCAAATACATTGTTCTGTGCACTTACATTTGTAAAAGTGGAGACCTCATAGTGACTACCTAATTTTAAACCTGAGACTCTTAAAGCACATTATGGATTTAGCTGAAATAGACCTGAGCAAGCGGAAAATGCAAATTATAAGAAGCAGTTAAAATGTATGTTTTTCAATTAAATGGATCTCAGGAGCAAGGAAGCTTCTAGATTGCTTCATGATGGTAGATAGCTTATGTAAATTTTATGAAGTTTACTTTCAGTTCTGCTATATCTTTGTGGAAAATGACTAGCAAACTGAGTACATTTCAAGTACCATACAAATAACTTTATTAGGATTATTTTATTCCATAAAACTCCACCCATGTTTTGTTAAGACACTGTGGGAATGCAAGGAATAGACAATTTTATTACTATTGCTGCCATTTAATACAGAGGCCAACAGTCCAGAACAATGATTCTATGACTTACCCAACTGTATCACAAGAGATACAGCTAAGAGTATTTTCAGTATAAGCAAATATAACCACCAAATGTTCCTTGCTGTGACTAGGGTGAGAAACAGGTGATCTAGTCCCATTTCTTAAGAAATATTCTATAGATATTGAAGAACACCAGTCCCAAGACAGAGCCCTGAGAGATACCACTCATTGCAGGTCTCCACCTGGACATGGAAACATTGATTGCAATTCTCTGGCTGCATCAGAAGCAAGAATTCTGAGCTGAAACATGCATTTTTTGGAAGTAATCCAATTTGATTAATGCATTTTAGTGGCAGAAAATGTTGTACATCCTGATAGCAGTTACTTTAATGGTGGCATACCTGTGTCATTCAAGAGGACAATTTAGCATTAACTTTAATTTGCTCACCTTCAGTTTCCACCACTGGGTTTTGAAGCAAGTAAAGGACCTCCTGTCCTAGGTATCTTTTCTCTACTTATTGTAAGTAGGCTCATGTGAGACCAATTATTTTGGGTTTTATTTTGAACTCTCCTGTATAGCAGATGTCAAATTTAGAAGGAGGGAGAACATTACCCTTCCAGCACTATTATACAGCTCAGTGATGATTTTCCCAAAAGTGCTACTTTTGCTATTCAGGCTGTAACTCTGTAAAGTTTTAAAGTTTAAGAAATGATAATGAACATTTTTTAGGTATTGTTGCAGTTCTGAAACTAACCTTTTGGGTTTCCTTTGGGGTGGTACTGTCATGCAACTATAATGCATTAAGTTCACAAGATGATTTTTCTAACACAAAAGGGATAGAACATTTTGATTGAATTGTGACTGTTTTTTGTACTTGGCATCCAAGTGTGAGTTATGATCTCCCAGTCTAGGTGGAATGGAATTGAAATGCTAGGCAATCTTAGATTTTTAACTGAAAAGTTAGTAAAACTAATAATAAGTCTGTTATCATGTTCTATGCCACTTAATTCAGTGAGTATTGCTCAGAGTGCTTGTTGTTCAACTTAAGAGAAGCCAGCTGAGGACAAGATAAAAAAGCTATGCCCAAATTTGAGCAGTTATAAGCCTGTATTTAACTGAATAATAACTTTGGCTATGATTTCTTTGGAGGGGAAAAACTCAGACCCACACAAACCAAAACCCCTAATCCTCAAATGTTAACTGTAGTAGCAGCTCTGCTTATCTTACCTCTTGTGAAAGCCATGTGCTTTGGAAAGTGCTGTTGTAAAAGGTAACTCTTGTGGATATGAGTCACAGGTAACAGTGGGAGCAGGGAAACCAGCCTGGACCATTTCTAACTGCATTTTGTCAGTGCATATTTAGTCAAGATAGTATTGGAATTATAAAAGCATGACAATAAGTATGTGGGCATTCTCTCTTCATATACTATGTACAGGGTACTCAGCTCATGTTCTCTTTTCTTCATTTGTTCAGTTTATAGACTTGCCATCTTATTCAGGAAGGAAATAAAATGTATGAACATTAGGCTTTTGAAGGATATGTAGAGGAATATCAGATGGGAATAGAAGTCAGTCTGTAGATGAGATTGCAGTGCCTGTTTGGTTTATATCTTAATTTTCTTCTTCCTTTGTAGCTTCAACAAAAAAAATCTCCCCATTTCAAATTGCTCACAGAGTGTATCTTCTAGACTACAACACAATGAGGCCATACAGTTTGGAGTTCAAAATTCAGTTTTTCTCATGTACTTGAACATAATCAAATGTGAGTTAGTTGAGAATCACCCAAATAGTGGGTGAACATAATTTTACTGTTAGAAGTTTTCCATCTGTTTATTAAAAAANTTTTAGGTAATCCAACTCCTTTAAAGTATTCAAGGAGACACATAGTATCTTTTATTTTATCTTCAATTTCCCCCCCCAGCTGATATAACACTGTTAGAAACTATATGATGGTGAACATAATGCATTCTTACCAGGCTCATATCCCTTCAAAAAATAAAACACAGTGGAATCTTTTCAGGGAATGCATATTTCATTCCTTCAAAAGAGTTGGAAAGTCTTTCTGTGTATCTCAGGAAGGAGAGGAAACTGTTCAGTTAGTGTTCAGTTTGCTTTCCCTGCAGACAAACTGGGAAGTTTTAGAAATGAAACTTGCTTTTTGAAATGGAAACCTTCAGGTCAGAGGAATAGGTAAACAAGGGAAGATGCCCTTTGTAAACTCACTCTCTGAGACAAGAAAAGCTTATTTGAATAAGTTGAAAAGAAGAAGGCTGCAAAAGGAGGAAGTGTTAGTCCTTTGTGCTCAAATAGTTAATGTCTCCAGTGTAGTGAAACACTTCATTAAAATTTTGTCAGCCATGCTGAAGTGTTAGCCTTGGACTAACCTAAACAAATGTGATGGATTGGCACATGGGTATCTTGCAGTGCTACATCTCAACACATTTTCACAGTTTCTCTAACATATTTTCTCTTTTTTTTTTTTTCCCTTTCCCTGCTGTATTCCTCCTTTGAAGGAAGGTACATTTTGTTTTGATCACTCAGTTCCTCCTTGTTAAAAACTTCTCATATTTGCATGGCTACCTGCTGGGAGTTATGGTGGGCCTTTTATTTTTCTGACCATTAAATAAGCCTTGAATTTTATCTCCTTATACAATATAAGTGAAGTTTTTATACTTCTCTGTCTGTGTGACTAGCTTGCTGGTTTGTATTTTATTGCTGTTTTATGAATTGGGAAAACCCTGCAGAATAGTAGCAGATTTTAAAGAGAGATTTCCATATTATCCTCTGTGTAACTGGAGATGGATTTCCTTGCAGTTTTGTCTGTAGGTTTTATTCAGGGCCCTGTTTGATTTGAAAGCAATTAAATGGAAAATAGACACTACAGTTTAAAAAGTGTTCTGCAGGTCTTTCTGCAGCTTTTATATTTGGGGAGTAGGTTCAGATCTGGAGTGGCTGCCTGTAGCTGTGGAGAATGTCAAATGTGGATTTTCAGGATAGGACATGAGGAGCACTGGGCTCCTGGGAGCTGATGTTTATCTGGGGAATTCTGAAGTGAAAGGAATATGAGTGAAGTCTACTGTTAAATGAATTTTAATGTGAAGAGATGAGGGATACTGGTACATCTTTAAGGAATACTGTTGTTCTGTAACATATAATTTCTATAATGCTTTTTTTGTTGTTGTTGTTAGAGAAACAGGGACCAACATGGATTAAGAGTTTTCTGATTGTTGTCATACTGTCATGGTTTAAGCCCACTCATGCAACTGCTTATTCTGGTGGGATGTGGAGGAGAAAATACAACAAACAGTTTGAGGGTTGAGACAAAGGACAGGGAAGACTCACTCAACAGTGATAGTCATGGGCAAATGGCAGTCTAGACTTGGGAAACAAAATCAATTTAATTGCAACAACAAAACCACTACCAAGGAAATCCGAGTAGGACAGTGAGAAGTACAAGTGGATCTTAAATAAACCTTCTCCTACCCTTCCCTTCTTCCTGGACTTAGCTCTGCTACCTCCTACCCCCAAAGGCTCAAGGGGTTGGGGGTGGGGGTTTTGATCAGTTTCAGTCCATTCCATGTTGTTTCTGCCACCCCTTTCCTTCTCAGGGGGAAAACTCCTTCCAGTCCTCCCCTGTGCAATGTGGCATCCCTTCCATGGGAGATAGTCCTCCATGAAACTTCTCCCACCAGTGTGGTCCTCTTCCACAGGTTGTGATCCTCCCACTGATGAACTGCTCCAGCAGAGGCTTCCCTCAGAGTGACAACCTTCTTTGGGAGCAATCCCCTGCTACAGCATGGGTTCCTCCATGGGCCACAGAGAGGGTTCAGCCCCACCACTGATGTGAAAGGGCTGCAAGGGCTCAGCTTGCAATCTTACCACAGGCTGAAGAGGAAGGGCTGCTTCAACATGCCTTTCTTCTTCCTCAGGGTCTGCATGGTTGTCTCTCTCACATCCTACTCCTCTCCAAAACCAAAGAAGTCACTCAAAAGGTTTTCCCTTCTTAAATATGTTACCACAGTGGTGTTGATTGGCTCAGCCTTTGCCAGAGGCATGTCTGACAGGATGCTGGGGGAACTTCTTGAAGCTTCTTACATGGGCCATGCAGTAGCCCTCTCCCTCACTACCAAAACTCTGCTAGACACAAACCACCACACAGGCAAACTGGATTGTAGTTTGTTTTGCTCTGTATTTGACTCCAGTGCATACATGGTTCCTAATCTGCATAGTGCCTTATATCTGATGAGGTAAGGATACAGCTTTGAACTAACAGCTTTAGGATGATGCTCCTCATCTACTCACTCCATTCAGTTCAGATACTGGTTTACTATGTGCTTGTCCTTGCTAGGTTAACTCAGGAGCAATCAATTACAGTGTAAATAACTGTGGCTGCAAAGAAAATAAATGTGAAAAATACTTAAATTTGAGTGTGAATTGCCTTTTCCTTTATATCCTGTGACAATGTCCAAATTATTTGAAATAATTATGATTGTTACTGTTTTTTTTTCTTTCTTTCTTTTCTTCTCTTCTCTCACCCCTAATTGCCTGCTACTGGCACTTCTTCAGATCTTTCTATCACTTATCATCATATAATCTATAGTAAATTGTTACCCTGTATCATTAAATATTCTGGGCACAGAGTGAAAAGAAATCTATGACCTTATAGAAAGAATTCATTTTTCTGCAGCTAGGGGTTTTAATCTGTAATATAAACAGAATTACTTAATTGCAAATAGGCAGAAGTGAATTGTCAACTTTTCCACCCCTGACCCTACAAGGGCATGGTTTTGTGTACTTGTTTCTGGGTAGGTTTTCCCTTTGCTTTTACTTTTCCACTTAGGAACTTAGAATAAGAAGTTATGCCTCTGAAACTTATGTAGTTCTGTATTACTGTTGTGATAGCAGTGTTAAATGTGTCAGTGGTGCCAATACATGGGTAGAGGTATTAGACACCCAACCGTGTCTGTGTCACTGCCCTTTTGGAAGCAATCTTGTTAGAATTGCCATGTGTGTCAGTGCTTGTTCTTGAAAATGTAGTGATGCACCTGTTCTGAAATTAATTTGGGAGAATTTTTCAGTGTTGTAGCAGCCTTGGCATGTGTTAGATGCATTACTCCTTATGTCCTACCAAAAGTTTCATCTTATTTGGATAAAATTCAGCTTAAATTATCGTGGCATCCCAGCAACTTCTGCTGTTTCCCCCCATCCTCTCCTTTTTTTCTTTTTCAACTGGAATCTGAACCTTATGGTCAAGAAATCTTATTGAAAGTCAAGCCCCTTAATGTGTCATAGAATCATTTAAGTTGGAAAAGACCTTAAAGATCATTGAGTCCAACTGTTAACCTGGCACTGCCAAGTCCACCACTAAACCATAACTCCAAGCACCACACCTACATGTCTTTTAAATACCTTCAGAGGTTCTGACTCAGTCACTTCCCTGGGCATCCTGTTCAGGTGCTTGAGAACCCTTTGGTGAAGGAGTACTGAATTTAAATGAAATGACATTTACATATGCATGCAGAGAGGAGGTTTGAACCATGAAATGGTGAGAAATACAGAAATACTCAGGAAAAAATAGAGGAGAGGCATATTCTTCAACAGACACAATTCTAGTGGAAGAAAGTGGTCTGTCAGATGGTTATAATGGAAGGGACAGAAATTATCAGTTTCAAGGCCTTTGCAAATTTCTGCACTTTCTGGGACTTCAATAGTGCATTAAAAAAAGATCACTAATCCACTTTGGAGTATTCATACTATGTAATATGGAAAATTGCTCTAAAAGAGTATTTTTATTAGACTCCATTACAGAAGACAAGTGAAATATCTTGATTTTGTTAGTACCTGGGGTGCACCTGTAAGCTGATATAGTCTACACTTAGAGTTTCCCTTAGTGATTCAGATGTTTGTAAGATCAATCATATAAAAGTGCAACAACACAGTTTGCAGGAAAAAAAACCCCAAACAACAAGGAAAGCAAGGCTTGATGAGCATACTGGAGATTTATTGGAGTAAGTACAATGCCTGGGTATGGAGTAGAGATCTTGGAACTTGCTGATTTTTTTTTTTTTTGGAGGCATGTTAATGAAAGCTACCTGGTTAGTAAGCTGAGATTGTTGCTTGGTGGTAGTCTTCATGTTCAGTTGCTGTGCCCTTTTCTTTTTGTCATGTAATTTTATGGTATATTCCCTGGAAAATGGTACTGTTTTCATTAGATATATGCATCAGTGCTTTTGGTGTTCGTATCTGTAGCTGAGGTTCTGAGCCACATAAGCTACAAATAACTTGGAAATTGGAAGATAAAATGAATTAATTCAGCATTATGAAAACCAATTTTAAGCTGGTGTCAGTTAAGATTTTGTACAAGTAGGTAGATTGAAAAAAGAGAAGTATAACTTGCTTTTATAAATGAAACTGAAGATATTTCAGTCTTACTTGATTTATATTTAGAAAAAAAGACTGTGACTGTTCTACTACTTTCAGCTGTCATTTTTGTCAGTTCTTAATTTACTTCTTTCTAAACAAGATTACAAATTTGTTCATTTAAAATTGAAAGTTGGCTGCTGCTGTTTCTGTTTAACACATGCTTGAAAATGTGCTACTTTTGGAGATGCTTATTTAGGTGAAAGCTTAAGTCAAGCATTTGGTTGTGTTTTATTTTCAGAAATCTCTTTCAGCTGCCTGCCTAACTAGGTTTTCCAGTGTTCCTGTTTTCTAGTTTGAATGTGAAAGTGGATTAAAAAACTAACCACCACTATTTGTTGAATAGGAATTTGGGAACTAGTTTCTTTCTACTGGGTGATAGTTTACATGAGGTTGTATAGGTGTAGTTATATATAGTTGCAGAAAGATTCTCACTTTTACTGAGAAATCCTGAGAACCTAAATGAATCCTTACACTGTCAGAGCTTGGTGAACAGAAGTTTTATGCTGTGCTTTTGTGTTGTGTTCCAATTATGAAAGTTAGCATGAGCTATAGTGGGTGGAATGTGGCACTTTTGGATCAAACTTTGTGGTAAATTTCTCAATTTTTTTTTGTTAAAATAGGCTCCCAATATGAGAAATGTTTCTTCAATGTTACTGTCTTCATCAAAGTGTCAGAGCTTGGCTCATCATGTCTATAAATTGCTAAAAGAGATGAAATATTTAAGAGTGACTGTGGGAAGTCTGCTTGACTTTTTAATATGTGAAGATGGTAAACTGATCAATGAATTTTATACTTGATATTCCAGTTTATTTTCACTAAGTTTTCTTTGTCTGACACTACTTTTTAAATGAAAGATGTGGTAATTTTAGCGACAGAACTTGAAAACCAAAGTTCAGCCATGTTTGTTCTTGCATAGCTGGCTTTTAGAGGCCAAATCCCAGGGAAAAGCAAGCAAAAAATATACCCTCCAATCACCTCATTCTTGAAATCATGCTGTTCATTTCTATCAGTAGAAACTTTATTATTTTAGATCAATATTCATATGAATTTCCAGTTCATAGAGAATCATTTCTACCCTTGCTTTCAGATAAAACTTAAGAGGTGGAGGTTAATGTAGGGTAATGGGTAACATGAGGTGGTTGGTAATGGGTAACATACTGTCTATTTAAAATGCATAAGAGTATAAATAGTCACCAGATGGCACTGTGACTGAAATTTGAACAAAACAGCATAAATATAGTCAGCTAGATCTTGGAATAAATGTTAGTTTTCTCTGAAGCTGACATATCAAAGAGTGGGTTTGGTTTGGGTTGTGTTTTTTTCCTTCTCTCTTGAAATTCAGCTCTACCTTTTCTTAGCTTCAGTAGCTAGTGCTTAGGAACTGTTGGTTTATCCAAGAAAACACATTTATGTAAATGGAGTCAGCCATTTGATACTTGCTAATGGTTAATTTTAGACTATCTGATTAAATGATAATAAATTCAGATGACTTTTGGTGCTCTGCTTTTCCTTCTGAGGGGATACTTGCAGCACATCATTTGAGGAAAACAGATCAGAGTCAGATGCTCCTTCACCAAAGATTTATACAGAACACAGTCATAAGTAATAATAATGTCATGGTAATAGTAATAATAATATCTTTAAATTTGTTGCACAATGTGTTGCTCAGAGATGTTGTAGTGTCTCCATCTTCAGAGATGTGTTCAGAATTTGACTGGATGATCCCCAAAACAACCTGCTGTAACTTAGCCCTGCTTAGAGTGGAGGGTTGCACCAGATAACCTCCAGATATTTCTTCTCAGCTGAAATAGTCTATGATGTGTGACATTATTTATTCTGGAAGTACATCTGTCTTTCTTTGTGGAGACCTTCAGCAGTGAATGGCCACATTTTCCACTGTACAGTTGCTTACTAGGAAATTAGCAGTCTGTATTTATTTGATGATTTAAAGAAACCTGAACATTTCCCTGAATGATGTAGGAAGCTTGTTTGGCTTTCATCAGCTGACCTAATGGTCTTCAATGGCATTACTGCACTGTTATGACCTGGTATCACAAACATTTTGACTTAGGTGATGAAAATACTAAAAGTATCAAGCAAAAGGTACCTATTTTTGGGAATGTATGTCTGAATTCATGACTACTGAATTTAGAAATCTGTTTTCAGACAGGTTTCCTTTATTGATAATGAATGGTAGCTCATACAGTTGATAGGAACAACTGCATAACCCTTGTTCAGTTATATGGAATTATGTTAGAAGGAAGCTGAGCTCCAGCAGCTCAGGCAGATGATTTTTGTGCTGTTGATTGCCATGTGTTGTTTTTTTTTTGCTTTAGAACTAGTTTTGATTCTGCCCTTGCTTCATATACTTTGAATTCTAGGCATTACTTAATGATTTGTTGCAGCCTTTTCAAGATTTTTTTACTGCTGTGGTTTTTATTTGTAGTGTTATAGGGAAAGGGGAGGTCAAAAAATGCCATTCTGTCTGTCTCCTGTGTGCCACAGATGTTCATTTTCAGCTTCATGCAGGAAAAGACATGGAAATTCGCTATGTGTATGTGACAAAGTGTTTCTGAGGACAAGTGTTCAAGTGCAATATTGTCAAGCTATTTTTAGCCAACTGCTGTCCCTATAGTGCTGTTTAAAGATTCAGCTCAGGCTGCTAATAGATATATTTATAACCATTCTGTCAACTGCCACAGCATGAGTGCTGCTACAGATGATAATTCTATTCTTGGAAGCAGTGCCATGGTTACCATTCCCCTAGCTGCTCAAATAGAAGCTATACATCTGTACACACTTAGTAACATTTTAATATGCTAACATGTTTTTACACTGCAAGAAAGAACAAAGCCAGACATGGTATTAAAGGAAATATTACATGCAGAAAAGCACACAAAAGAATTAAAGTCAGTGTATTTACTTGGTTAAGAAAACACAATAACTTCTGTAGTATTACATATTCTGAAGTCTGGGTGTGAAAGAGGCTGTTTTTATCAGTTTTTAAACTGCATTTTACTAGCCCTTCTTTTTAATGTAAGCAGTTTGACTTTACAAGTTCTTGTTTCGTGTCAGATTGCTAATGTATAGACACTTGAGTGAAGTAGGAGTGTGTAGAAATGCTTTCAGTGCCATAAAAAGTCATTATGGTTGATGTTATGGCTTCTAAGAAATTCAGAATTTTACTAATTTAGAGATTCATCTGCTTAAAGGGGAAATTTGCTATGAAAAGTGTGACATGGCTGTGTTTGTTTGGTATGCTCCAAGTGTGGGTTCATGGTAGGGGATCTGCCAGGGCTTTGGAGGTCTTTTGTCTATTTTTGTTTTGGTTTAGCTGTTAGGGTTGTAGGTCCATGAGAAGCAGTGAAAGTCACTGAATAATGGTGATAGAGGTTTGGGGGTGATGTGCTATTATCTGGCATGCTGGGAAATTGGTCATCTAATCTAGTTTTACTCTGTTGATTCTATAGAGCTGAGGAAAGGGCCTCAGTGAATCATGGATAGCAATGGTTAATTTTTCTTTGCCTTTAAATTCATTAAATGCAGATTAAGAAAGAAAAAAGTTGTCTTGACTTTTATACAGCTACTGGAATTATAAAGAGATTTTTTTTCTTCTTTTTATTGTTCATTGTGATTGAATGTATTAAATTTCTGAGAGATACTGACATGAATTACCTATGTATCCATCTAGGAACAAGTGGGAGAGCTTGGTATTTGATCCCAGCTGTGCACATACAGAAAAGGAAATAAAAAGTGTCTGAAGATGAAGCTATGGTAAAAACCCAAAAATTTGGGAAGATGATGCTGGAGAGCTTGAAAAAATATGTTGGTAAAGAGGAGAACTTTGAAGGAAAGAATTACTTTATTGTTGAATAACATTCCATAAATGGCATCCAAATGTGATTTTTGAAATGATTCCATTTATTGTTTTGAAGTTTGAGGGATATGATGAATTTCATATTGAAGTGACAAAAGCAGATTTGATGTTGGTGACTTAGGAAGGTTCCTGATGACTGGAAAAAAGTGAATGGTGTGCCCATCTGAAGAACAGATAAGGAAGCAAAAGGGTTTCATAGGCTAGTCAGCCTCATTCCAGTTTCTGAAAAGATAATGGAGCCTTTTTCCAAAGAGGTGTAAGAGAAAAACTGTAATTGAGTACAGTCAGTGAGGACTTACCAACCTCAGCTCAAGCTTGACCAACCTAATCACCTTCTTGGGTGCAATGACTGGTTCTTTGATGATACTGAGGCTGATATTGTCCATTATCAGCAATCCAGATGGTGAAACAGAATGCATCCTCAGCAAATTTCTAGGTGATAGGTGAGTAGACATTGTGTAGACATTGCTGGGTGGGCATTGTAAGTGGTAGAGACTGAGTCCAGAAGTACCTTGGGAAACTTCAGATTGGGGCCAGTAGGAATTTCAGAAGTTCATCAAGGAGCAATGCAAAGTTCTGCTGCTGAAATGATCTTTGTAGTCAGAGTGGATGCCAAATTTAATAAGACCCAAGAGATTGTCCTCACTGGGAATAAGGAGCAGCTGTTCTCGAATCTATCTACTATGGAGTGCCGTGGAGTCCTTTGTGGAAGTAAAGCAAGCTTGAGCATTGTTAAATTCTCAGGCAAGTTTAATCTATTTCCTCCTAACATGCAGAAATCACACTAGCTTTATTGCCTGATAATATTGTATTAATAACAGAGGATGTCAAGCTTGAGTGCTATGTGCAGTTTCAGTGGCCATAAGAGATGATTGCCAGATCTCCAAGATATCTTAGTGTTTGCCAGATCCGTGCTTTAATTATTCCCTTTTTATTCTCTCCCAGACAACTGAGTTGTTTGATGTGGTTGTTTCTTCCTTTCCAGAAGTTTTCCCATGGAATATTTTAGATTTCTGCCAACCTTGCCTTTTTTTGTGAGACTGCAAAGGAGGTTGTGACAGATTGGTTTGCAGTTTCATCAATATGGTGCTAATACTCATTTTTACATCTCCCTTTCATGAAACACAGATGGTCAGGTTTTTTAGATGATCAGTGTGTGACTGAAATTGGGTTTTGGCTAAGAGCTTTTTTGGCTGAAACTCCTCCTAGCTGAAGCAGATGACACTGGTTAACTAAGGGGAAAAGATGAGAAGGTAGGAATTTGTTTCTTCAAGAAGGTGTAGCTGCATTTGGTTGTTAAGACGTGATGCTTGGCTTAGATTCTTGCTTTTGCTTTTTGGATATGAAGAAAAAAGAGGCATCTGGTTATACTTCCCAATGTCAACTTAAAATGCAATTTTCTGCTTTTGTTTTACTGATGAGATGCTGGCTTTAGCTCATGATGTCAAATGTCATTTTTGTGGTTTTGTCTTCAGATCCATTGAATTTCAATTACTAGAAGTGTATCTGTGATACAACCTGTACCTTCCTGTGTTCAGTATTCTGCACAGAACACTTTATAGATAGACTCTTGGAAAAAGCATTGCCTTTCAGAATGGCTTTTATTTCCTTTTGGAGTCCTAAAGCCAACTTTATTTGCATCTGTGTATCTCAGTTTCCTGTTCTCTTGACTGAGAAGAACAGGTAGAATTCTGAAGATGTTGTTTGTAGACTGAGCTGCTGGCATTTGTCTTCTGCTTGACATTTTTCCTTCAGTTTAAGAAGTAATGATTTTCATAGCTCAGTTATCAACAAATGTGCATGGTGGACAGAAGTTCATGTCCACATTATACTGAGATGTTCTGGTAGAAGTAGTTTTTTGTAGCACTTAAACAATTAGATGCCTACAAGTCTCAAGCAAATACCTGGGAGAACTCCTGTATTTGAATTAAAATTTCAAAGGAGATAAAAGTATATAAAAAATCTCTGTAAGCCTAAAATAGTGTTTACTCTTTGTGAAAACATGTCTAACTTTATAAAGAGATACCCATTTCCATTTATTGGAGCTACACATCAAGAATTCCACCCATGTGTGCACAGAAATGATATGTTTTTATGCAACTCCACTTAAATTTGTTTTACATGTACTTAGGCCAAGCAGAAATTTAATTTGAAAGGTATTCCTTGACAGGCATCATCTAGTTTCTGTGGTAAATTGTTTTTGTGATCTGTTTAAAAACTGATACACAACATGCCAAATTATGAAGACAAGTCTTAACTTTTGAAACAACTTTTTAGTTCACAGTGATGGTTTTCTGGCCTTGTTTATTTAGATGAATGTCCCATACCTCAAAAACTGCCAGGTCAAGTAGTGCCCACTGTATTTTTGCATTGAATGGAAGATGGAGAGTGCTGAACTGGAAGGGAGCAATACAGCTGGGCAGATAGGTTGCAGAGAAGTGCTGTGGACAGTCAACATGTACTCAGCAGTTGTAGTTTGCCTGCTCAGTCATAGGTAGGAGGGCTTCTGTTTCATGCTTCCATCAAGTATGAAGGAGACAGAGTAGATGTCCTTTGGATGAGAGAAAGATGTATCCTGTGAAGTAGTAAAGGGGCCTCAACTATTCTTTTTTGTGGTTTTTTTGCCTGTAGTACTAGGGGCTTGTGGCACTGTGTAATTCTACATAAGATTAACAGCAGTTGTGGTGTTGGTTTTTTATTGCAACTATAACTTTTGTTGATATCTGGTAACAAATATATGACCTACATGATTTGGAAAACTACTTTGTGAAAAGTATAGTTCCTGTAGTCTGATTTGCTGCCTTTTTTTCCCACCCTCTTTCCTTTAAAGAAAATATCAGTGGTTAGAGAAGACCATCCTTATTCTCTCTCTCCTTCAGAAAATCTCTTTAAAAATGTTATCATTATTCCATAATCTGGAGAATCACCAACTGGTATTGGTATTTATCATGGCCCTGCTTTTGAATCTTGACCATAACTCTGCTTCCAAGAGATGAAGTCCTGTCATTCCTGAATGCTGTGGAGCAAGTTAAAACCTCTCCTACCTGATCTTTGGAAAAGACTTAAGGGGGATGATGATTCTTACCTTGCAGATCCAGGCCATGCTCTTGGATGTTCTCCCTAATATCACAAAGGCTTTTCTCTTCATCTTGACTGTTAGGTCAGACTTCTTTCAGGTCATCAGTTAACTTAATGGCTTTCTCAAACCTTTTGTCTCTACATCCTCTGATCACTATCATTTAAATTTTGACATCCACATCTTCTCCTCCAGAAACTTTGAATTCCCTGCTACATTGTTTGGTAGCAGAACTTGGCACTGTTGTATTGCAAGAGAAATCCTGCAAGTGATTGGTTATCCCACTGTCCCATTGCTTATAGTTTCAAGAATCCATCATTAGCAAGTCCTTATTTGTCTGCAAATTTGTGGCTAGCTCAGCATCTATCTGCTCTGTCAAAAGAAGATAATTGCTACTAGACTCCTTGTAAGGACTCCTCATGTTTTTTAGACTGTCAGTTTTAGGATCATTAGTGGTAGCACTCCTGATGGAAGCTGAATGCTCCATTATGAGGAAAAGGAGTAAGCTTCTTCAGAAAGCTGTGAGTCATAAGTATAAAGAACTAATTTTTATAGCCTTAATGTAAGGACATCCATCTTTTTTTCTTGATAAAAGAGCAGCTAAGAATACTCTGTTCAAAAGTGCTGTGTAAGCAGATCAGTGTGGAAAGTATTTATTTTACCAAGGTAAAAGCAATTTATTTGACATACAGCAACATTACTTGTTGAAGCAGACAGAAGTTTCTCCAAGGTTATTGAAAGTAGGCCTGTTGAACATCTGTGGCAATAAAAAAATATTCCTTTTACACTCCAGAAATCTCTTGGATTTCTTGTGTCCTGCTATGCTACATTCCAGGCAGATGCTGAAATTTTTTTTATTCTCCACCAGAAGAAGGACTGCAATTGAGAAATGTCTTTGATTTGTTTAAATACAGCTTCCTCCACTTCTTGGTCAAGCAGTCTGTATTAAATTGTCCTCTGTAACATTCTGTTGCTGATCTCCCCCTTGATCTTGGCTGGTCATTCCTTCTGTTGCTGAGCTCTAGGTTTTGGAGCCTTTAGATTCAAGTCTTTTTCTTGCCATCTTGCCTGTTCTGCATTTCTTTCTCCAAGTGCCTGTGTCTATTTATTGCAACACTCTGGTTGTGTGATCTATCTCAATAAGTCTCTGGAATCCCAAATACATTGTAGTTCTATTTATTAGAATTTATTAGAATTAGAATTTATTCTTCTTCTTATTATTATTATTCTATTTATACAGACTTCCTTGTTCCTTCTGCTTGTTTCCTGAGATGTGTTCATTTGTCAATGGACACTTGTTATGGGCCCCTGGTTGCATTACTCTCACCAGGGCAGTGCAAAAGCCTCTTATGATACACTATTCCATGTTTTTTTCCATCTCTTGTCCAGTCATTCATTTCTCTTCAAGCTTTGGTCTCCATCCCACAGTGAACCTAGTTTAGAAGCGTTCCTTACAAAGGTAGAGAGTTTGTTGGCATGGTTGTGTTTGCCTTGCTTAGTCAGGTAGATCCTGCATCTGTCAAGTTGTTCTCATTCCACAAAGGCATCCTATGGCTATAAAAGCCAAAGTCCAGCTCTCAAAACCAGCTGTATTGCCAGGTGGTGATCTGCTGGATACATCCTCTTCTGCCAGTTTGTCCATCCTCTTGAGTGGCAGGATCCAGGGGAAGCAAAGTCCTTTAGTTGCTCTAAGTCTCTCTTTTTAGCATTATTTGTCCCCACAGGAGTGAGAAATAGAGGGTAGTGATTGAACACTGCATGAGCCTTGCCAGTCTCTTTGGAATCCCCACTCAGGACACTAAGTGAACAGCAAACAGTATGTTTCTGGGCAAATGGGTGTCTTTGTCCTTCAGAGGAATAAAACTCCTTTGCTCTTTTACTCCAAAGAAGTAGAACTCCTGAGAGTTTTACTACTATATGCACAGTTAAAATTCAATAAAACAGCTTGGGTACAGTCATCTACTAGGATATCTAAAGCAGTCCCAGAGAGATGTGGGACTTGCCATCTTGTCAGGTGTCAAGCAAGCCCTTAAGTAGTTTCCTCTGTCCTTAACTTGTGTATTTATTAGATGCAGTAACTAGATGTGTAAACTTGGTTTGTGTATTCAGCAAGAACATTAGGGAAAAGCCATTGAAATGCTGTTTAATAATTTTTTTTTAAAAGAAAACTTACATTTGCTATTGCTTGTAAGAAAGTAGTAGTCCATTTTCTCAGTCACTGAAGGCAAAACCATGAGAAAATACATGCACTGTGTATTGTTTGCAGCCAGATACTTTCCTGGGCTATCTTTTGGGGATCAGTAAAATAATTCTTAAGTCATACATAAGGTTAAGCTGAAGTTGATGGTAGTTTTGAGAGGTTATATTTTCATGACCTGGAATTTCTAAAGATCAGCTTTTCAAAAAAGCAAACATTCAGACCTCAGCATGGAGATTTAACTTATCCTTGTATGTGTAGTTGCATCTAACAGTCTCTTTGGTTGTTACCTACTACCTGCTTGAAGTGATTCTTCTTTTGTTGCAGGATTACACAAACAATTCTTTACTTGCCATTATTTTTCTTTTTTTATGAATAGTTTGACTTTCCTCTGTCAAGCATCCTTTAAAAGAAGGTTGCTGAAAGTAGGGCTCTGAATAAGTTATAAGAACACCTGTGCTTAAGAAGGCTCCACTTAGCCTGCTATTGCATCCCTAATACTGGACACTAGTAATTATTCAAGGAAATAATATGAAAAAGATGGCATAAAAATAGTACTGTTTTCTGCTCCATTGTCTCAGGTTTCAACATTTAGTTTGTTGCTGGCTACATTAAGGAGAAGGTATAGCTGATCAATCTTACTCAAAACCTACCACTTAGGAATCTTTTAGATGACTTTTCAAATCCTTCTCTGAGTTTATGGCCTCCAAAATGTCCTGCTGAAATTGAGAATTTTTTTTTGTGTGTGTAGAATTTGTTGTCTGCCAAATAATTGTATCAATTAGCCTCTCTTCCCCCCTCCCTCCTCCAATGGTAGCTTAATCATTCTGTGTTTGTTTTCTGCACAGTGTTTATTTGACAGACTGCCCCATGTTGCCTTTCCATAGTTTCTGTCTCCCTGAAGAGTCGAATCTCTCCTTTTGGAACTTGCTGAGTAGTTAGCAGGTGTTTTTAGAGAGCTCCCTACAGAAGTTTATCACCAGTCAATTGTGTTTAAATTCTTAGTATTATTATATCAACATATTATTAGTAAAACTTGCCACTTATCAGCTACCCCATATTCTGATCACGTGGCTGTATGGCACAGCCTCTGATGAGACAGGGCTATCTTGACCCCTATGGTAGTGTTTTCCTACAGAGTTTTAAAAGTGCCTGTTGGCACCCATGTGGTGTTTGCTGTCTATTGAACCAGGTTTCTGTGAGGAAAATCTTCTCTCTTATCCCATGCACTGTGCTTCCTTAAGTGCTCTGTAGGAAGCTTTTGGAAAATTTGAAGATACTTATCCTTATTTGTGTTGACACTGGCTTCGCTGGAGAACAGATTTGGCAGACATTGTTTCTGAACTTAAAAAACATTTGAGAATTTCTGTTACATCATTTTGATCCATTTGTCCTCTCATTTCCTTTTCTGTTAATGATTTCTACTCATGTGCCCAGTATTTATATTTCTACTCATGTGCCCAGTATATATATGTGCCCAGTAATTTACAGATCTGTAGTTTCCTTTATCATTTGCTGAAGATCTCCTTCGCTGAAGAAAAGAAAGAGGAGGCACATGGAACATTTTAATACCATTGCAGTTTAATACCATTGTCCCTTAACCTGTCACCATAAGGCTTGGCTGATATCTGCCTCTCTGTCTTTCTTATAGCCCCCCCCTTTAAGTACTTGAAATCTGCAACGAGGTCACCCCAGAGCCTCCTATTCTCCAGACCAGACAACACCAACTATCTCAACCTTTCCTCACAGTTCCAGCCCCTGGATCATTTTTGTGGCCACCATTTGGTATTCTTTTCCTCAATACTTCTAAAATTTACAGGCCTTCCAGTTTGAAGGTAATTCTAAAGGCTCATCCCATATAAAAGAAGTTATAGGTAGTCTCATACATATAAAAAGACAAAAAATAGTGCCCATCCGTTGAGTGGTGTGTCAGCCAGTGAGAGGTATGCCAGAGGATTTTGATACATTTCTTTATCTCTGTGGTGTAGGAATGACTAAAAAAATGCTATTGAGTAATGTTTTAAAATGATATGCCCTGGAAATGCTAAAAAACATTTTGATTTGAAAATTGCTCACAAACTGAGTTTAAAAATTAGAAACATTATTGTGATCCCCTTAGGCTGTGGGGGGGGAAAAAAAAAAAGAAAAAAAGAGGAATATTCCTAAAAAAAACCCCCCCAAATCCTCACCAAAAAACTCTACAGATTTCCTTTGCTCAAATTGATCTGTAAAGAAAGTTATTTTCTGACCTAGTAACAAATAAAGGAAATCACAGGGAGCTAGTGAAAATTACTTTTTGCTTGACCATTCTTACATTTCTGTGTATTGCTCTACCTCTTCAGAGTATTTGTTTGCATACATTGTTGGCTGGTAACAGATATAATAGTAGCACTTTTTTTCAAGAGAGGCTTGAGGGAGAAATGCCACACTTGTCAGTGAATGATAAATGTATTGAATAAAGGTTAATTACTTTCTGATTCACAAAACAGCTGAAAACACAGATGAATACACCATGGAGACTAACTCTAAAGGAGGATCACAGCTGACCTTATATGCTGGAAAAAAAATAGTGAAAATGTAGTTTTCTAGGCTAAGAACTAATAAGTTAAGGCAGTGGTAATGTGATGTATATGGAAAGCTTTGGTATTTTTTGTATTAGGAGTAATATCTTCTGTCCCATGTATGGGAACTTTCTGTGTAGGAATCATTAGACAAATATCAGTCACATCTCTGTATGTGTTTATTAGCAGCATTATTATACAATATCATCTTGAAAAGTCTGTAATTATTTTTCCACTGCATAGGTGTTGGTAATAAAAATCATAGGTAAGAAAAGCCAGTGTCCCAGCTCTACATAAACATTTACATCTTCAGAATGCTCAGAATGATAATTCATTTCATTCAAAGATTAAATAATTATATTTTTTAATTGTATTTGATGAGGAAAGTGTGCTTGCTGCTGATGGTGGTTATGTTAGTCATTCACTGACTGGAAGTTGTAGAATTGGTGGTTAATGTTATCAGTAACAGAATTTTCTGTTTCAATTTTACATTCATGGGATGCTTCCTGCTACTTGATGTTCCCTTGATCTTACAAGTTTTCAGTATAGTAATGTGTTCAAAGATTAGAACTTGAAAAATTGCAGTTTTCCTCACAAACAGTAGATGTGGAGACAGCATTTCTACAAAATGTTTCTCATTCTACTTTGGCTGTCTTCTTTCTTTTCATTAAGAAGCAAGGTTATCTGTTCTCTAGCTGCTGAACACATTGATGTTCCTTTTTAGCTGATGTCTTAAAGTCAGTAAAACCTAAATTATTTTAAAGTTCCTGGTTAAGAAAAAGTGAATGTACTGTTCTTTTATGTGTATGCCATTAAAATAAAATGGCTTCAGTTAATAATACTGCTTTATGATAAGGTTTTTTATCAGAACCTTTTAATGAACCTTCCTTTTCTGCCCGTAGAGAAAGTAGACTTCTAGAAGAAAGTAGGGTTTCAGTTACCTCAGTTTCATTACTGTCTTCTTATACATATATTCCAGCTTCAGTTAATAAATTTTCTTGTCTGTATTTGTACAAGAGATGCAGAACAAATCACAGAAAGTAGAGCTGAGAGGGACTGTAAGAGAACATCTCGTCTCTATCTTGCTGCCTCAAAGGTCAGGTTACAGACAAGCAATGCCTAGACTGTTCTGAAAGAAGATCTGATGGTGGAAACTCTACAATTTCTGTTTAATCATCTCTAGCCTTTGCTATTGTGGAAGGCTATAGAAAACTTTTCCTTTTTTTCGTGCTAGTTCTTCCTTTTCATGGTTCTCCTGTCCCCAGTGGAAACTGTTCCCATCCTTCACTCATCAGACTGCTAATTACTTAAAACGTGTTATTTGATCTTTTCTATCCAACCTCTTTGAATCTTACAAGTTAGAAGAAAGGACTTTAACTAGGACATAGATGGAGTTTTAATTCAAAACTGAATCTCTGGTTCATCTGTTGACTTTGAGAGAGATGTCTCTGTCATTTCAGGGCAAATCTGATTCAAGATGAAGATACTCTGCGGTGTCTGGTTGAGCGTAGCTAGGTTAGTTTCTTGGAGTGGAGAGCATTTCAGTTAGAATCACCAAGAAAAACCCAGTGCTCTAACTAAAACCTGTGGTACATGTAAGAAGCAGACTCAGACTACTTCCATGCATTAAAGAAACTTAACCTAGCTTCTGGCACTCTATAGATACATGGTAGAGTTGACAAATTTTTAATGTCAGGATGACTTTGATTGTAAGTTGAGTAACTTAACTTACATATTCATTAACTTACATATTCAACCTAGATGTTGTTTAAGTGGAATGTTGAATGTATTATTACATACAGTCATTCCTTGCAGAGGTGAAGATGGCTAATATGAATATTTTGGTTGCCTATAGATGTATTTTCAAAGAAGCATTTTCAATACTTTGAGCAAGGCTAAGCTAGCAATGTATGAAGATGCAGGGTTTATTTTATTTATCTATAGTATATATGCTTATGAAATCTAGTTTTACTACTTGTGAAAGATTTAATACACACAGAGCACCATTTCTGTTATGTTTTATAAAAATTGGCATATTGATGGAGACATTTTAATTCAAAGAAGAATGAATTATTTTAAATTTGAAGTAGCAGAGTGATACACATGGAGCTGGTTATTCAGTTTGCCTGAGCAGTTATCTTATTAAGCTGTCACCTCAGATAGAGTATATTAAATGATTTACTGCAAATGAAAACTTTTTCATAATTACTCTTAAAGCTATAAATATTTTAGAAAACATTATGGCCCATACACTCTGAACCAAAAAGTGCTTTTTGTAAGTCTGTAATTTTTAAGTTGCAAAGGTTTTTATATCAACAGTGGATATTTTTTTAATTGAGGATGTAACACTGAATAAAACTTTCTTAAGCTTGAAATCTCTTGATGTATTTGATAATGTGTGAAGAAAGGTCTTGCCCTTTGTCATGGCTTTGCATTCTCAATATGTTTTTTTTGCAAGGAAGAAAGATTTGATGGAACACATCTTTTAGTGATGTCAGACTTCCCCAGGTGTGTCCAGTGAGGTGTTTCTGCAGAGTTTTGATGCTAAACTATATATTGTAGTGTAGGTGTTAATCCTTTCAAAAGCTGTTAAACATTTTTAATTTAATCTGGGATTATATGAAGGGACATGGTGTCCTGTGAAGTCTTTAAGGTTGGTTGAAGTTACCATCCCAAATTTCAGCAGTCATCTGATTTGCTTGTCAGTTCCTTATGCTCTTGTACATAATTACCCAAGATAACCTAGAAGAAGAGGAAACTTTTTCTTATATAGCTACATGTTTGCTTTATGTGCACAGTAATATTAATGCAGCTCTCATTAGACATCAGACATAAAAATGCTGATAGCTTATAGCTTCGAAGAATATTGTGCTCACAATCAACATTATCGATTAGATTTTCTGGTTGCTGAAATAATTAGGTACATAGTTACTACCATAAAGCAGCAAAAAGTGTTTAAATTACTTGCACATATACCAAATGAAAGCTCTCTTGAGATTCTAGCTATACTATCAAATAATTCAAATTTTGATTAAGCAGGCTTTGAATAGAAAATGCCTAAATACTCATTCCTAATGTAGACTTCTGTGCACTATGAGAAGTGCTCAATGCTGGAGCCTTTTTTTAGGCTAGCTCACGTGTACAGACAATGCACACCCTGTGTTCTTTCTGCTTAGATGCCTAGTATGCATGTGAGAGTAGTTTTCAGTCTGGGACTTTGTACCTCTTTGTTACCTCTGGGCCATAACTTTGAGGGAATTTCTTTTCTGTAGGTGTTCTTAAGGCCTTTTACTTTCTTTTTCTTCCATTTTTGTTGTCCCTTTAACAGTTTGTATTAGTGGTTTCTTTGAGAGAGGACTAATTGGGAGTTACAGTGACATTAAATCATATTAAAGTCACTACATTTTTTTGGAAACAATTTTTATTGACTATTACCTTGCTTAACAGAAACATAAACCCCTGAGTTTTCAGGTTCCGTTTGTGTCTCTTAACCATTTAAGATGCACATTGACTTTGTCATACATAATAATATGGTATCTCTGCACACAATGAGAGGTGTAATGTTCAAAATTAATATTCTGACCAATTCTTTGAGCCTTCCTTCTTTTCTGCTGGGTTAGTTTGTATTTTTGAGACTGCACATTAAGATACTGCTGTCAGCGCAAGACTACACAGTACTGCTCGAGTTTGGGCTGCACAGTATTGCTTTAGGCTGTCATTTCTGCAGTGCAATCTGCCATGTCACAGTTCAGCAAACTTAAACACATTTGGAACTCACTTTACTCCCAAGATTTCCACTTTTATAGATGTGAAAGGTCAAGCAAACACTAGGTTTAAAGTACAGGAATAACTGTGCAAGAGCTAACCAAACTTGCTTTGGAGACAAGCACTTTTTAAATGTTGTGACATATGAGAAGATTAATTTGATGAGCGATGTCATTTGATATTAACTGATTATTACATTTAAAAATACTCCCTGTATTGTTTTCATTGCCCAAATTTTAAATTTCCTTGCCATGTTGGTTTAGGGGAAACCAAAAAACCTTGTGAAAGTGCACATGGGCAAACAAACTGGAACAAAAGAGGTTCCATCTGAACATGAAGAAAAACTTCTTTACTGTGTGGGTGGCAGAGCACTGGAGCAGGTTGCCCAGAGAGGTTTTGGAGTCTCCTTCTCTGGAAAGGTTCAAAACCCACCTGGACATGATCCTGTGCAACCTGCTTCAGCAGGGGGATTGCACTGGATCTGCAGAGGTCCTTTCCAATCCTTACCATACTGTGATTGTGTGGGCAGAAGAAAATAGGCCTCTTGAATTCTCAAACACAATCATTTTGCTTTCTAAATATCCTGTCAGAATGAAAGAACTCCTTTGAGGACCTGAAGAAAACACTATGAAATTCCTCTTTCCTAAATGGAGCATAAGTGCATTTTGTGAGTCTCAGGTGAATAAATTGCATTCACCACAAACAAAGCATTAACATGCCCTTTTAAAATGGCTGTAATAAAAATGTAAAATGCTTATAGGAGGAGAAACAACATTGCAGAGCAATCAGTTTCACTGTCATGCAGCAAATATTTAATATAACTTGTTAGAAGTGTTAAGATGAAGCTAACAAAAGTATTTAAAATTAATTTATAGTCTTTCTTTACAAGTCAGTTTTTTATGCCAGGGTTAAAATGTGTTGTCTGTTTATTTGTATTTTATTGAGGTGTTCAGCAGGATAAGCTGTCACTTATGGAAAATACAGGTAAGTTGAGTAAGGAAGAAGGTGAATCTCATGCTTGATGAAGGGTGAGTTAATCAGCAACAGTTAAAAAGTAGAGCAATTTTGATGATGCCCTTGAAAGGATGACTTTTATCTATGTACTGTCTAATGGAGGTGGTAGAGTGTAAGTTTGAGGTGCATCAAGAATAGAACATTGGTCACAAAGCAGAGTGATGATCTCTTCCCTATTACAGGAAACCAACCTTTTGGAATATTGCTTTAGGTTTTAATTTATTCTGAAAGCTAAACATGACACACTGTTAGTACAATGTATCTATAAATGCAGATATAGTGTACAGTATATCTATAAATATACTCTGGCATGAATATGTAAACTTCTCAGAGCTTTAGATACTTTCTCAGCAAAATACTTATGATTTGAATAATGGTTGTAGTTGGATGTCAAGTACTATAGCACTGTTTCAGTGGTTACATGTATTTTTAAGATGAGTAAAAGGTTATTTTAGTAGGATGTTTTATATCAACAATAGTAATGCAAGATGCATCTTGATAGTGATCTTAAGTAACATTTACTACCAAAAATATTTTCCTGGAGTACTTCCTATACTTGTTTAGATTTAGTATATCAAATGGCTGATACCTAAGGAATTTTAGTGCTGAACTTTCTGTAAGCTTTTCTGTAAGTGCTAAACTTTCCTGTTATATTTCAAAAAGAGAATTTGAAAATTTTCTTTCTGTTCCTACCTTTTTATTCCTTCATTCCAAAGTCTTTGTTCTTCTCCATTTTTTTAAACAATGAAAACATCCTTGTTTTACTCCAGTGTTTTGATTTTTGCAGTTGATTTGAAACATCGTATGTGAAAATTACCAGTGATACGAAAATATCACTTTCTATTTTGTCCCTTCTCAAGCTTTTCTAGTATGTGAAATTTTACCTTTGTTATTATAGCTTTAACTCTTTTGAGAAAGTAAACAAATTTGTTGTATGTTTTTATTTTGCCCAGTAAGCTCTAAGCAGAGGTTTTGGTTTGACTTCACCTTCTTTCAAGGATGTTTTAGGTAATGTTTTCATTCTCGTACATGGTGAATCATAGAATGGTTCAGGTTGGAAGGGACCTTCCAAGGTCATCTTGTCCAAAAATGTTTTCCCAGTTCAGGTGCCAGAGCACTGGCACAGACTGCCCAGAGAGGTTGTGGAGTCTCCTTCTCTGGAGATATTCCAAACCCGTCTAGACGCGCTTCTGTGTTACCAGGTCTAGGGAATCCTGCTGTGGCAGGGGGGTTGGACTAGATGATTTTTCAAGGTCCCTTCCAGCTCCTAACATTCTGTGATTCTGTGATTATTTTGTATTAATTTTTTTCCTACTACTTGTCATGCTTACTTGTTTCCCTCTGGTGTAATATTTCTCCTCTGCTTGTGGTATTGTAAGGAATATCAAAGAATTATCCTTATTGTACTACCTTATGTCTGAAGACAGAGATTATGCACATGTAGCAGGGCTTTCTTTGGCCAAAGTGCAGAAAGCAGCTACATTTGCCTGGAGGATAGCTTTTCTTGGGAAATAAAGGTTGTAAAAGGAGCCACTATCTAAACAATAACTCAGGTGGGTTAATGAGTGCAGTTCACAGCCTGTGTATATTGCTGTTCCCAAAGAGCCCATATATTTCTCAGCATAATTTTAGAATTTTTGCCCTATCTTTCTGTTGCATTTTATATCCTGCACAAAATTACTTTGCTGACATTTAGAACTGTCTACCAATCTATTGCTGTTTGTCTCAGTGACCTTCTAGTTCCTTGCATTCTGGTCTGAGAGCTAAGGTGTAGTGTAATTTGTTTTGGTGACTCTTAGACATTTGAAATTACCAGAGTAGTTAGTTAGAATATAATTATCCAAATGAAATTTGGCCAAAACCTGAAGGTTAACACTTCTCTGCTTGCAAAAGCTATCAGGTTTTGAGAGTGGGGGCCAGAGTTCCAGTTTTATGGCTCATCAGAAGTATAATGCTTTCACAATTTATTTAAATAATATACTAAGATATAAAGTCAGTGCCTCATCCTAAAGAAGGAGTCCTACCTTCTGAAAAGTGAAGGTTTTCCTTTCTTTAAACTATATACTCATATTGTAAAACTACAGTTAAAAATTATATAATTAAAACTATAGTTTTAAAGCTAGTCATTTCTTCCACAATTCAAATGCAGTTCTAAAACCTTTCTGTAACTTGCCCCTCTTAACATTTTGTTTTCTGCTTCCTGCAGCCTTCCACTGCTTGCAATGTGCAGAGCCTCCATGCTTAATAAAAAAATCAGAATGTGGCTAGTTCTGTTAATTTTTGGAACTGGTAAGGGTGAATACAATGTAAGTGGCACATGCATTACAGTTCATCCCTGTATTTAACTCGGATTTGATGATGTCTTTGACAAGCTGCTTGCATTTAGACCAAGTCAGCAGTTCCCTATGCTGACACATGGGCTAGGACAGGAGAATAAGTCATCTGAAACGGACAGAAAGTAGAAGTTTCAATGGCAGTGCATTAGGAAAGATTTATTTGAAGTAAATACTGAAGCAATATTATTGTTAATTGTAATCTGTCAGTTGGACATACGTGAAATGCTGAATGCTTAGCTTTTGGTTACACAGCTATAGTGACTGGAATGAGCAATTCTGTCAAAGAACCAAAAAGAAGTAATTCTTTACATGTGCAAGAATATGTTGTTTTAACCAAAGGTTCAGATTCTACTTGCTGTATTTTATTTTTTGGATTTTTTGAGTTCCTATTATGATCCTTAGAACTTGTGTGTGTGTTCTTTTGTTTATTTCCTGTATAGACTTCATTGTTAATAAGTACACTAGAGCCTATCAAGAATTGTTTAAAATTATGACATTAGATTAATTTGATTCATAAATATGACCAAATAAAGGGAGAAGAGAGTTCATGTTAGAGTGCTATTGACTGACTGTTGTTTTTTGTAAGGCCATTTTAAGAGAAAAGAAAATTATCTGTTTGTGGTTTAGTAAGAAGAAAAATCTAAATGAAAATTATGTTTTTATAGACAATTCCAGTGTGGTGGCATGACCTCAGCTCTCTGCCAGCTGCTGCCCTAGCTGTTCTGCCTCCCAAAAGAATGGGGAGACAGTAAGATGTAAAAGCTCATGTGTTTCGATGAGGATGGGAGTTGGGTAAGGTAACAAGCGAAACAGACTGGACATTGGCAGAGAGGGAAATAATTGTGGGGAATCTTTTCTTAGAATCATAGAGTATCCTGAGTTGGAAAGGACCTGTAAGAATCATTGAGTCCAACTCTTATCTATGCACAAGGCAACCCCCAAAATCACACTATCTGTCTGAGGGCCTTGTCCAAATGCTCCTTGACTTCGGTCAGGTTTGATGCCATGACTGATTCCCTGGGGAAGCCTGTTCCAGTGCTTGGGCACCCTTTGGGTGAAGAACCTTTTGCTAATATCTAAACTAAACCTCTCCTGCCAAACAGCTTCATGCCATTCCTTGGGTCCTATTGCTGGTCACCAGAGAGAAGAGATCAGATCCCACCCCTCTGTTTTGCCTTGTAAGGAAGTTACAGACTGCAGTTAGGTCTCCCTTCAGTCTCCTCCGGCCTGAACAGAGGATGTGACTTGAGCAGCTCCTCATGTGGCTTCCCCTTTGGCTCATCACCATCTTGGTAGCCCTCCTCTCTAGTAGCATTATATTCTTTTTATACTATTGCACCCAAAACCACAAGTTGTATTTAAGATGAGGCCACAGCAGTGCAGGGCAGAGCAGGACAACCCCTCCCCTTGACTGGCTAGCAATGCAGTTCTGCATGCACCCCAGGACACGGTTGGCCCTTTTGGCTGCCAGGGCACATCGTTGACTCATGTTCAACTTGCCATTGACTAGAGCCCCCAGAGCCCTCTCTGTGGGGCTGCTCTTCAGCCTCTTGTTCCCTAGTGGGTAGGTACATTGTGTGTTGTGATGATGTTGCTTTGGTTTTTGATCCAGTGCAGGCCCTTCCTTGGGCTGGGCAGCCCCAACCTCTCCTCAGAGAGCTCCATCCCTGCAGCCCCACTGCCAGCACCTGGGTGTGGACACCCCATTCAGCCAGTGAACAGAAAAAATGATGTATAAAAATTCAGTCAAGAAGTAACTTCCACCCCAACCTTAGATGCTCCTTTTCCCCATATCATTGGCTATTTTCTTGTCAGATCTTCCTGTTAAAATTTCTTAGGCTCTCAGGTTGACCATATAGTAATGGTGAAAAGCCAGATCTTTTGTGAGATGATGCAGTAAAAAACATCTGAGAGCTCTACTGAATATGTGTATAATTAAAATATAAAAATACTGCTATCCAAAACATTACTGCACCATCCATAATGATAATTCAAAGGAACTGCTATTTTAATAGCAGAACCAAGTCTCACTTTTTGTAGCTGTGAGTTTAACAAGCAATTTGCTGTTAAAATAGTTGGAAAATTTGAAAGGAGAACATTTGCAGGTCATGTTCTGAATATTGGGCTTTTTACAAGAAAGAGGTTTTATCTTTCAAAGATACCTTTTTAAAGTATCACCCAGAAAATCAAACTTCAGTCCTTTCTCCATTTCTTTGGCTCTCCTCTGTGTGGTGCTGTGTATCTACAGCAGTACAAA
This sequence comes from Galbula dea, assembly GCA_013399015.1. NCBI lineage: Eukaryota > Metazoa > Chordata > Aves > Piciformes > Galbulidae > Galbula > Galbula dea. The sequence continues at coordinate 1,687,123 of VWZX01004381.1, read as the reverse complement.
GCTGATTTTTCTGGAGTAGTGTTTCTATACATTAAAACATTTGACACCAACTTCTTAGCTGATTGAAGTAGGAGAAAACATTCCCCATCTATAGATAAATCAGCAACCTGGAACCTTGCATGCATAAATTGTCTGTCACATCTCTTTGTTTAGAGTGATAGAATAGCACTTAAAAGCACAAGCAGACTGATGGGTTCTGTTAATAATGACTTAAACTACATTAGGTTAATCCTGAATTTGCTCCCTATCACATAGTTCCAGGCTTAGAGATGAGTGCAGGACAGGTATTTCAGAAGAGAGGAATGCTCACTGTGTTGTGGGATCAGGAAGACTTTTAGACAAGTCTGCAGATATTTGAGCTTTGAAGTCTAGTACCATACTGTACCAGAGCATTCTCTTTACCATCACTATAAACTGGAGAACATCACTTTACAGATGTTGGTAACAATTTAAAGTGTCTAAGTATTTCCTCTGCATTACAAGGGTGGACATTTGAGTGAATGCACAGCAGGTTTTTTGATGGTGGTACAGTTCTGTGAATTAGGGGAAATATTAAGCAAATCAGATTAATAGTTCAGCTGTATCACTGGGTAGCAATTTCTTAATGGCTGCAACAAATAACACAGAACTTCAACTGTGAAATTTCAGCCCTAAGTAGGAAGATTGTAGTGAGTTAATGCTATGATCTGGTTGGCTTGGTGGTGCTGATTTGTGGGAACTTAGGAGAAATTAGGGAGGCTGTGCATTTTGGGTGCAATAGTAACAAACCTAGTGTTGTTGTCAACAAGAGCACCTCTGTGAACCAAAGTGGTGTAATGGTTAAGTTGTCAACTGCAGTTTGTCACCTCCTGCTTTCAACCATCTTTGTGCTTGAGGATTGATTGATAGATGGCAAATATGATGCCAGTACTTGCTGAGAATTCCAGATCTGGGACACTGTGTACTGCAAAGCCTGATGTCTCTATTGGACACTTTGATAGAAATTGTAACACAGAGTTAGTGGACATATGAGTATGCCCTATATAGTGGGGATGAGGCTTTTTTATTTTTCTTCTGAAGTCAGTGCTTCACAATCCATATGCTCCACAAACTGGAGTTCTTTGAAGATGTGAAGAAACACTTGAAGGAAGGAAATGGTGGAGGTTTTCCTGGATTCAGAGAAACATTGAATAGGATCAGAGAAGAGAGCTTCATTGGGGGTTACTAAATACATAGAATTCACCTTTGTTTTAAGGAATCTCATTCCATTTGTGGCTGCAAAGTGAAGTGGGAAGTATTTTGTGGTTTTGCTCTATTCTCTAGGAAACCTGGTTTGGTTACTTTGTGTGGCCACTCCTACAAGTATAAACTTTCCTCTGCAGACTGTACCATTGGTTAAGTTTTATCTTAGTTATAACACTCTTTGCTTTTAGATCATATAAGTGAATCTGGGTAAATTTAGGTGAGCAGAGGTGTCCACCTAGCAAAAGCACTGGATGTGCTGCATAGTGGTTTTGTTTAACTGAAAGAAAGAGCAGAAAATGATCATTAAGATCACACTGTCTTAAATACATTTGAAGAGGATGCATCCTAACAAGTACTGAGAGGCAGCTAGGAGCTGGATCTTCTGATGCAAAAGATCTGAAGTGAAAAGCATCTATTTTTTACATTATTGTACTGATCATTAGATTTTAAGGTGTGTTTATATTAGTGCTACTGCAAACCAGGACTTATTTTTCTTTTGTATTTGTATGTTCATGTGTTGCTTCTTATATCAACCATTTCAAAGAAGCACTTCAAAAGGTGAGAGTGCCTGTAATATGGCATTATAATTTTGAGAGAATCACTGAAAGCATAGAGCCACTTTGAGCATGTTTGGTTGTTTGAGGTTGCATTGTCCTCTCCTTTATATGCAAAATGGCTAAACTGCCTAATTATTCTTCTCCAGTTACCAAGCTTAAGCTATACACTGTGTTGGCATTTCTTACAAGAATTAAATTTGTATGAAGCAGGAGAAAGGGAGAGCAAAGCCTGAAACATCTGAGTAACATGGGCAGAGGGTGAGTAGTGTATAATAACTTCCCATACATTTGGTCTGTAGAACAATGTTTTTTCCTGACATCATTCATGAAGCTGTCATACCCCCACCACAATAGAAATATGCTTCCTTCTACAAATTGTACAATATCTTGTAAAGCTGGTTTGACAGGGCACATGACAGGTCTATCAAAACTGGGAGTCTCCTGTGACAAAATTCAAGACAAGTGGCAATCCTGGAAGTGGAAAAGGTGGAATTTATATATGTCAAAAGCAACCCTGTTTTTATTGAAACTTCTCAGTGTTGTTTTATCCTTTTCTCTTCTCATTTTTCTCTCTATAGCATTTGAAATATTAAAATAAGCACACTAAAATCCTGTCTAGCTATGCTATGCTTTTGTGTAATCTTACTCAAACACTTTCTCGTCTTATCCTTGGATCTCTTCCTTTATCTCCTTTACTTGGAAAGAATGAAACTAGAGCAAAACTAAGAAATAAACTTAAAAAAAGAAATGTGTTTCTTGTATTTTTCCCTGAGAAAATGGCTAATGGTCAGTGAAACAGATAGCTGGAGCCTGACCAACAGGCTGCTGTGTGCTGACAGTGTCTTTTGAGTTCTACTTGAACAAGAACTCTAATGAAGCCAACTAAAAAAAAAAAGCAGAGAAGCAAAAGGCAGTGATGGACATGGAGTCCATAAATCAAGCAGAAATGCTACATTGCAATGCCTGAGGACATGAACTATTTATTTTTATTAATTGAGGATATATTTAGAGTGGTGCAGACTGTTTTCCACAGCACGCACTTAAAGTGATGAAGTGTCAGCACATGTTGATTATAATACTTGAAAATGCATAGTGAATACCTGTGTTAGGCAAGGCAGCACAAATGGATTCAGGTAAGAGTAGCTGGGGGCTGCTCTTTTAGAGTTTTGTGCCTAGTGCAGTTACCTTGACACAACTTTAATACCAAATATTTAGATGTTACATGTAACTCTCATAACTTATATTTTTCAGAACTTCATTGGCTTTTTCATCTGCTTTGGAAAAAATGATTTCCTTTTTTAAGTCCATATAGCTTCATTTTTCTCTGACATGGATTGAATGCACATAGGTTGCCTTAGGCAAACCATTCCAAGTCAACCCTCAAGCATAGTTCTTAGCAGTAGTTTACACTTCCTGTGTGAAAGCTGCGAGGTTTATATATTTAAAGTAAGTTCATATGTGTCTTTATTTCAAGAGGAAAAAGTTACCCTCATGTTACCTGGTAAAAATAGATGATAAGTTGCCAAACAGATTGTTTACCATTTGGTGTGATAAAATTAAGATGTTAGAGATGGACAAGAACAACTTGATTCTTTATAACTATTATTTTTTTTCAAAGCAGGGTGTGACACTTGTCATTTAGATGCAAAAATATATAGTCAGCTATTTATACTTCATTGTTGCTTGACTTCTAAATCAATTTTTGACTACTATTTACCTTCTGTTAGGGAGAGTATAATAAATTTATCAGGAAGCTTAACTCTATTCAGTAAAAGCCTACATGGGATAGAACATGAGTGCCAAAGTTTCAGTGTTTGTAATTTCTCCCAATAAGCATTGTACATTACATTACCTTGTCTTTTGGTGAAGTAATTAATAGAGTGTCTATTGAAAAAGCCAATATTTTACTAAGAATGAGTTTATAAGGCCTGTTTGTTCATTTGACTGAACTCACTACCTTCAAAGTAATTACATGTCTTTTTAGTACTGGTAAACTTGAAAAAGATACTACATTTCAAGAGCAGTGTGATGATATTTAGCAATAACCCATTAAGCATTTATTCTAAGTACCATAATTCTGTAAGAGCAGGTAGCTAGAGGCTCTTGCTGCTCTTTCTAGCTAGGAGCTTGACAAGTTTGTTGAGTTACAACTTCCAAGAGATATACACAGAGTTCTGTGGAGAAGAAACTTCAGGATTTTTTGCATGTTCTCATTTCTGTTTTTTCTAGGAAAAAAAATGTTGGCAAAGTTTTTCTTTGGTTTTTTTGTTTGGCTTTTTTTTTATCTGTCATTCATTCTTAAGGTGAAGACAAAATTCACCCATGCATCAATTGTAAGGGCAAGAATTCATGTTCATGCAGCTATATATGAAATAGTTTTTCCATACAAGCTGTGAAGAATTAGCACTCTTCCCAGTTACCTGGTTTTGCTTGGTTTTTCCCATAGCACATCCTCTCTGTAGACCTTAGTGATGGTCAAGTGGAATTGACAGAAACAGAATGGTTTTGCCTAAGGATTTAATCAAGTATGAGTTGGAAAATTCATGACTATTTGTCTGTTTTAAACCTCTGAAGTTATGAGTCACTGCTTGGGAGTTTCCTTGTGCATCTCTATGAAGCTCTCGGAGTTGACTCAGCGTGTCTTTTAAATAAGCATTTGTAATCCTTTTAAATGTGTGCTAGCCACTTAGATTGGAAAGCAAGTTAGCATCCTTAATAAAATCAAAATAGTGATTTGCAGATCAGGCACCAGTACCTTATGTCTGTCTGTTTATCTGTCTATTGATCTCTCTATCCATCATGTTGCATACAATCATAGAACATCTCAAGTTGGAAGGGACCCGTAAGGATCATCAGTGCTCCTCAAGAGGACTACCTAAAACTAAACCATATGACTAAGAGCATCAGCCAGTTGCTCCTTGAATACAAATGTATTTGTAATTTTATCTAAAATGTGTATATACATATTTTGCAAAAATCTATTAAATTTAAGGTCACTTCCCCACTGGGGATCCCTGTAAAGTGGTCACATGAGAAAGAATTTTTTGCTGAAATTTTATTTCTGTGTAAGCAGTTGTTGGAAGATGGAGGAATGTGATTAATGTTCTTGAGTGTCTCAGAGAAAAGAGGAAGAAATTGGAGACCAAGTATTTACTATTTGCACAGAAAAGATTTTCTGTTCCTTCTGTTAGAAAGTGGAGACTTCTCCTAATTTATTGGCATATGACGGTTTTAGACTGTGTTACAACTTAGATTCTGGAAATAGATTTGTCGTGTTTTCTTCAGGAAAACATCTGAATCCATTGATTAATTCTCATGTTAATGGTGAGTTACTGGACCTAATGGTAATGACCTCCAGATGACTTCAGAATGTATTTTGTTGGAGGGGGAAAACCCAAAAGTATTAAAATAAATTAAGCCTTTGCTAAATACTGTTTTTATAGAATGTTCTGTTATATTAAAACATAATTGATCTATGGGAAGAATACAGATGAGCAAGTAGTGGCAGCTCAAAACCAGTGATGGTCCAAGTATTGTTTGAGTTGTGAGATCATGCTCAGAAATCAATGATAAATGCATACTGCAGAGTGGTCTGACATCTGTTGTTCAAATTGTCAGTGACTAGCCCTTTATAGATCTGTATTTCTCAGAAAGCATTCTGTGATGCCTTTCACTATTTGAAGACCTTTGCCTTTGTAAAATTTGTCTGGTTTTGTGAATTGAAAATGTATTCTCAGCCTCCAGGAGTCTTTAGTGCAGGTGGGACTTGGAGCAGGCAGTGGTGCTGGAGCTCAGTGACATGGACCCTGTTTACCTGGCTGAATTATGGTAAAATGGGATCAGTGAAGAGAGGAAATGAATTTTAGTGTCATCTCTACTTCTGATTCATATCTACAATTACCATCTTGTGTTTACTGAAGAGCTAAGTCTAGATTCCCTATATTAAGGAAAAACATTTGAGGAAATCGCATACACTGAGTTTATTAGGAGAACTGTATGTTTTAATAATGTGAGGGAATGGTTGGTTGCTTGGCATATTATCTTTCAGATAGCATGCCCAGTGAAGGAAAGAAGACACATTAGAATGGAAAACCTCACCATTCTGCAGCTCTTGGACCTGTCTTCTAGCAAGACTATAGGACAAATTTAATTTCTGAGGGGCTAATCCCTGGAAATTAATTTCATTATTTCTTTATTCTGCTAGTTTTTATCATCATATTAAGGAGTAGGAATTTGCTGTATTCATTCCATATAAAACTCATTAAGTCAGTGATAAATTTAGCTCCATAACTTCACTGATTTTGAGAATGATTGTGCTACTAAAGCCTCTATTTCCAAAGTAGCAGCTGAAAAATCTGAAGTGCTCGGTCTTCCATATTTATATGTTAATGGCTATGCTGAATAAACAGATCTATTGATTAAGTTGTTCAAGCATTTGTGTTTTAAAATGTTTGTCTTCACTTGCTCCTACTTTTGAACAATCACTTAATTGCTGTTATCCCTCCTAATCACAGGAATTCCTGGGGGAAAAAAGGGAATTGTTGAACACTAGAATACTGATAAGCTCTCCTGTAAAAATCTGATCACTCAAGTTCAAGAATCTTCTGTGTTACAGTCAATTGTTTTCTGGTTTGCCTGATGCATTATTTCAGCTGTTGCAGAGGAGGATTTGGTTTATCTTTTGAGATTGTGGGTATGATTTTTGCTTAGAATACAGTACAGCAATAATGTTAATAGAAAGCATGTGAATAGTGAATGGACCTGGGATCTTCAGGAGACAGTTTTGAACATTGAGTGGATATGACATCTTCAGGAAACCATTTGTACTTCTTGTGTCCTCTTTGTAGGAGATGGATTTGTGTCTTGCTAAAATAGAAAGTCTAAATTTTGCTTGCTTGGGTAATGGGGATGGTCATGGACCTGTCTCAGACCATAAACCCATAGGGTAATGCATGGCACTATTCCTTCTTTGTCTGGAATATAATCTTCATGTTCTCTGTTGTTTTAGAAGTTCATAAATTTGGAAAAGTTAGGTTTTATATAGCCATTGGAGAAGCAGAGTAACTAATCCAATTACTTTACTCTTGGTTTTGGTAGTTATAGTAAAAGCAGAAGTCTAAAAGCACAGTTAATAAGTGATGTATGTTGGGATACTGTTGAAAGGGAATTTTTATGAAGGGAAGTCATGGCACCAAATATGTCTGAATTCTTTGAGGCATATGCTGAGCTCATGAACAAAGGGAAAGTTGTTGTTACTTCTTGCTTGATTCTTAGAGTCCTAGAAAGGTTTGGGTTGGAAAGGATCCTTAAACATCATCTAGTTCCACCCCTCCTGCCATGGGCAGGGACACGTTCCACTACATCAGGTTGCTCAAGGCCCCATCCCACCTATCCTTGAACACTTCCAGGGAAGTGCCCTCTCTGGGCAGCCTGGTCCTGAGTCTCTCCACCCTCATTGTAACAAATTTCTTCCTAATATCTCATTAGAATCTACACTCTTTCAGTTTAAAAAGGGAGTGTGTGTGTCTCCCTTTGAAGGGAAAGTGCATGTGTGATTTGTCATCAGCATCTATCCCTGCATTTACTCTCCTTTTGTACCCTCCTACTTCAGAATCAGGGCAGGATTTCAGAGTCTGAGAAGTTATTGAGGAATGGGTGATGACTTGCTCCCCATTCCTTCAAGTCCTACAAGAACTAGAAGCAAGTCTGCCTAATATCCTAGCACATATTTTTCTAAGAGGTTCTGCTGTTCAGTGTCAGTAGACAGAAAACTCTCAATGGGAACGTTCTACATGGAAGTTATTTGTATTTAAATTATTTTAATCTCTCTTCTGTATCTCAGCCAAGAATGAGATTCTATGATAGCTGCAGTCAGCAGTGCTTGTGTCTAAGTTGATGGAGGTAAAACCTTTGAGGCAGTTAAGACCATGCATCAGCCACTCGGGCATTCAGCTGCAATAGTACTGCCCTGGAGGCCTGGATGCAATCTGCCTTTAATTAAAGAAAGCAGAGTTCAGTGATTAATATTACAAGAATAATTATCTGTTGTATTTCCTGAATATTTCCAGAGGAGAATTGAAACTAGGAGGGAATACTGTCCAGAGGAGTAATGCTGTATACTCCTCTTTCTCCTATCTTTTGGAGGTAACAACTTGTGTTCTAGCTGAAAATGCACAGGAAATAACTTGTGAATGTGTGGCTGCAATAGCCCATTAGAGAGTGCAGAGTTTAATGAGAGATGAGTGCTCTTCAGTAAAAAAATTGCTCTATATTGTATTTTGTCTGTCAATCTGCAGATCTGTTTGTTAGAATGACCTTTGGTTCACCCTTATCCGTTAATGCAGAATGACTGTGGCATTGCCTGCCTTTAAACTTAATATTATTCAGCTCACATCTCCATTCTCATTATAAACACAGCTATTTTTAGCTAGCACAGATTCAGAATATGTCTTGTAAGCTTAGGGGGGATTTATTGAGCTTCTGTGGGTATTCACTAGAGACTCCTTGCTGAAGCTTACTGATTTAGGATCGGGGAGGGGTAAAAAGGACTATTTAATTCCCAGCATATGCCTGTAGGAGCTATATTTAGCTCCAGCTACTTGTCATTGCCATTGTGCTATTTTTACAAAGGGATGCAGCAGTTTCATTGTTCAGGGGCTTAACTAGACATAAATGTAGATGGATGAGCTAGATAAACACTGGTGGACTGCAAAAATTGCTACTTCAAGTCAGTGTGTATGCAGTAGGTGTACTTGAGTAAAACTGCACTAGAGCATGAACAAATCAGGCACCTTGTTCAACAGACTGGTTGTGTAAATTCACCTGATTAACACATGTGCTAAAAATTGTATTTAGTTTTGCTTTAGACTGATAAAGTAGTTCAACAGGAATAACAATGTGGGCTTTACATAAAAAGGTCTGACTTACTGCAGTGGCACAATTTATTTCATTGCTTAATCAGTTATTAAGAATTTTATCACAGCTTTTGTAGTTCCATATATATTTTTAATAGAATACAGAGGAGAAAAATTAGTATGGAGAATGCTTGCTGCAGTTCAGTCCTAGAGGATGATTGCATATGCACTACAAGATGATTACATATGCATATCCTTTTTATAATGCATGTATCAGGGCTCCTGCTATCAATTACTATACTGTCTGGTGCTCTAAGGAACAGTATCTACTGGGATAGTCTTCTTTTCTTATTTGGGGAAAATTAGGAATTCTATCTTGATTGATTAAGTATTCCAGGAGATTTAGAACTGCTTTGTGATTTGCATTCAGAGAACTGTATAGGTACTTTCTGTCCTTTCTTGGCTGTTTAATTTCTCCTTAAAAATACAGAATTTATTTTTTAGCTAAAAAAAAGAAAAAAGGAGAGTTGCATCATGTATAAAAATGCAGAAAACCTAAAGTATATTTTGTATATCAGAAAACCTGAATAAACCACGTGGCTTCTCAGCATGAATGAAGGTGAATGAGTAGGACTGGCCACAGGCAGCAAGGAGCAGAAGAGAGCTAGAATGCACTGTTTGGGACTGTGGTCTGCATCCTGAAGTTTCACAGAGGCCCTGTGGAGCTGTGTGAGTATAATAGCCCTGAGGAAAGCTTAGCTTTATGTCCCAGAAGCAGCAAGGAAGCTGCAGAAGGGCAGAGGCCTGGAGATGCCACCAGCTCTGCATCGCTGCATCCATAGAGCTGAGGCTGTAGGACACCATCTGTGTTGGCAAGGTTGGCACTCTGAGCACACTGTCAGCTGGTCATCTCTTTGCTGTTGTTACTAACATATTTATTGGCAGAGGTACCTGCTGCTTCTGAAGAAAAGTGTGGTTAATTTGAGAAGCTCACTTTCTCTTTGTAACTGCCAGGTAATTTAATTAGTTACAGTTAAGCAGCAGAAATTCCTGAACAGTGATTTATTTGCACAATCCTCAAAGCTCTTAAAAGATTTGAGTATGGCATCAAATAGAAGAAATGGAGAAATTAATTTTGTAGAAGGAGGTTCTGGTGCCTTTTGCAAGGTGGTACTGATGATCTAGTGTGTTTTTATTTCTCTTTATTTCTGATGAATATCACTAATTGCCCATAAGAGTTGAATATAGGTGTGGGAAGGTCAGACAAGAAAAGAAGGAGGGAGGAAGAGAGAATTGAACAAAATTGGGGTTTATAGGCTGTTTAAGGAAAAAAAAACAACACCCAAACAAAACAGAAACCAAAAGACATCCAATGAGGAAAGGGGCAAAAAGTCAGAGAGAACACCTAGTCACTGGTGAATGCAGGGAGCATATCATGCTAAGGCTAATTTGCATGAGAAGCAGGAGATCAGGAGGATGATGGGATTTGGGAAGAAAACATGTTTACTGTTGGGGAAGTAATTATTATTCTTTTTTTTTTTTTCAAAGGGAAGGTATATTTGAAGATTGTATACCTAAAACAAGTTATTTTTTAAATTTCAAGCCCTAATCCCATGAGAAATTAGACTCATTAGTAAGAACTGTTTTCTGCAAGTTGTTCAGAAACTAAAATGGAAGGTTATATTCTGAATTTATATATTTTTAGTCTGGTCTTCAAGTTGCCTTTTTGTTTTTAATGTTGTATCTTACTGAGGAGCCTGCAATGGTATGTTCTGGTATTTCTTCACAGTTATTGCAGCCAGTATCTGCAGAGTCTCAGGAGCAAACTGCCTGTAGCTAAGTACTGACATTTCATCTTGTATTAAATGTTGAGATCTACTTAGTGTCATCTTTACTATACTAAGGGAATTTAGAAAAGACCTGAAAATGCAGTGTATGTGAGCCTTTCTTACAAAGTGGGATTTGTTAATTTAATTATGGAAAACATTGATAATAAATATTTCAAAAATTAATGTTCCATTTTGGGGAAAAAGAATCAGGACAAAGTCTTGTTTTGCTGTCTGAAACTCAAAATGCAGTATGTGTCATGGTGTGATACTGTAAGAAGCACCATTATAAATCTGATTCTTCTGGTTCTTCCAGTAGCAACATCTGCACAGGGCTAAAAACAGAGCTGTGGCTATTGCTAGTAAAATTGCTTAGGAATAAAGAAACAAAGAATAAATAAACAAATTGCTAAGCAAAGTAAATGATGTAAGAATTAAACCTAGGAGCTGCTGACCTGAACCATTTCCAACTTTGAAAATTTTGCAAACCCTAAAATTTAGATGCCTCAAAGTATTTTTCAGCAGTGAGAAGGAATATGAAAATGTTATTTCTTGTTTGCTCATTAACAATATATCACTATTAATTTGCATTTCCTGACTACTAATTCAGTTACTTTCTGTATCATTCTTGTTGTTGGGAGTTTCTTTGTTGATTGTATCTAATGTTGCTCTTCAATAATTATTACTGGTTTTTAAAAAGAAAATGACTCTTCTGTTTTTTCATATCTTGAAGGATTTTTTTAATTAACAAGACAGCCTAATTAGAAGAGTTGCTAGTATTTTGTGTTCTATCAAATGTTTGTTTTCCTTTACCTACAGCATATAATGATTACATCTCTGCAGGTGGATTCTTATATCCTCGAGTTACACTTACCTTAACATACTCTTTGTCTAAACCAATTTCTGGAGCTAAAATAGTCTTCTTTGTTACATATGACTTTCAACACTTTTGGGGTAAAGCTTCCTGACTCTGTTATTCTCTCAGCCCCCTTAGTTGAGAACAAGCACCCTATTGAACTTCCCAGCACAAGAAATTGTCTTCATCACTGCTTTGGCTCCTTCATTTTTACATTTTTTGTGTCATTAGCTGTTCTGGGGAGATCTGATCTCAATCAGTAATGTTCTAGGTTCTGTGTAAGTAGCAATATTCTATAGAATTACCTGGAAATTCTCTGTAGATTTGAATCTCTACTTCCAAGTAGGAAGTACTGTAGTAGTAGTTCAGTAGAAATAACTGATCTGAGTTGTATGTTATAATTCTTTAATTCAAACAATTTGGGTTTTAATTGGTGTCAATTAAAAATCAGGATATAAAAGGTGTTACTGTTCAGACAGAGTCACTGTGGAGAGATTGGCAGAAGAGTACTAACTGTTGTCATTTAGTTAGGAAACTTTAATGCCAAATGTTTTGCATTTCATTAATGACAGTGTTATTCAAATCTCAGTTCTTTGCTGGTTTTGCTTTTAATGCTATTATGTTAGTGACTGTGGGAAAGATTTCCATGGACAGACTGGAGAGAATGAATTTAGAAGAAAACCAAACCTGGTATCTGCTCTGTGCAGAAAATATATTTGAGGACAAAAGGTAGGAGAGAAATGAAAAGAGGAATGTTTTGGTAGTTTATCTGTGAAATATTTCTTATCAATATAGGAAGTGATATTAATGTCTGGTGCCTTTGGTTAAGTGCCTTGCCATCTGGAACTTACATGCAGAAACATTTCTGTTTCCTTTTCTTCATCCATAGAAAGAGGGACCAGTGAAGTAGTAAAAAATTAATTAAGCCGAAGTCATCATATAGGTGAAAGATTTTATCCATATTTTTACTATTGAATTTCCAGAAAGCAACTCTGCTTAAAACCAAAAATCTCTCCCTAGTCCATAGGTATTCTGAATTCCAGATGTGTTCAGTTAACAACAGGCTTCTTTTCCTGGCTGCCTGCCCTGAGAGGCTGGTGTTCTCCATCCTTCCCTTTTTTTTTTTTTTAATGGATTATCTACAGGCAAAATTGTGTTTGTAGTGACACCCTACCATTTCTTTTTGGTCTGCAATGATGCAGTTTAGATAGATCTAATAAAGTCTATTGGTATTTGTAAAGACAAATAGGATCTGCAGCTCAGTGGGTTATTTATGTAGGCTTGACAAGACCACTGAAGTAAGTATATGACATTATTTAAATCGGGGGCTGTGGACCTTTCTCTGCAGCTGCTGTGGGAGAAGGTGGTAAATTGTTTTAAATTGGAACTTTGTAAGTTTATGAAAATGTAGGGGCTTTTTTCTATCCTAGAGATAGAAAATCAATCTCTCATTGTGTGTGCAGCCCTTTCTCATGTATGTGTGCATAGAATGGTTTAAAGGAGATCGGATTTAGATTTTATTTTATGTTCTGTTCGTTCATTCCTAAGCAATAAAATTTTCTCTGATCACCTGAAGGCTCCTGAAAAATATATTTCCTTCAGTTTTGCTCTCCTCCTGCATGTCTACAATCCTGATGTTATATCTTGCTGCATGTGTGTACATTCTGAGGAGGAACCCTGCAAGTTATCACAGCCAAAGGAGTAATATAGATTAACATGTTCTGTGGTTCTCATAGACACTCAATCTCTTTTGTCCTCAGTATTAAATGCCTCCAGTTAGATCTTACTGTCTGGGGGAGAAGAGATGTCTTCCTGTTGTCTGGGTTAACAGAAGACCATTAGGTTTTCTTTTGCCTGCTTTCTGGCATGAAGTGTGGGAGACACATAGAGTTGCACACGGGTTCAGAAGTAAGCTTCCTTTGACAAACTCCTCACTACAACAGGGGCTAGGATTATAATAATGCCCTTAAACATACCTGTTGAGCAGTGGCATATAGTGGTTGTATTTTTTAGCCTTTTTTTCTAGTGGTTTTTCATTTGGTATAGGATGTTACAAAGGGTTTTGCATCTCAAATAATAATGCTCTGTGGCCTTTGTAACCACTGTTACATGTTTCCCTGTGGTTGTATGGGGCTGGGCTTAAAAAAGCAGTTTTGTGGCATGGTCCTGTCTAAGATGGATCATGGATGTAGAACACACTGGGTTTCCAAACAGGATAATAATACTGCATTACAGCAATAATACAGAACATACATAGCTAGACTTGTCACAGATTTCTAATTGATATTGAAGTCCTTTCTGACATTATGGTGTAAGTAGTGTTAGAGCCTTGTACTTAGGGAGTCTGGCTCTGATTTTATGACATGGTCCAGCTGGTTAATGAGAATGAAGTATGTTTAGAATGGGTTTGGGCTTTTAAAAAAATTTTTGTATTTAATACTGATTAGCCCTCCTGACATAACATAAACTTGAGTTCATTAACAACAAATTAGGAATTGACATAAACAGAGCAGACTGGTATGTCCAGAGTGCCCAGGGAAGGTTATTATTTGTATTATAAGGTGACTCTCATGAATTTTAATGAAACTCAATTAGGAATTGAGAGTTAGCCCACTTTAAAAAAGCTGGAAAAATGAAAAACATTTAAGTGTGGACACGCAGCAAAACATTAAACTCTTGATTTTGGTATTTAGATCACTGGATTTAGGTTATTTTAAAAAATTGATTGAATCCATGCTTCTGCTCCTTCAACCAGATCTAGAAACAAAATGGTTTAAAACATAACTTTTTTTGTAAGTTAGAAATTCCTTAGATTGTTCCTTAGAGCTTGTGAAAGAAAAGAATAGGTTTCATAAATTGTTTTGTAAATCTTGACTTGAAAGGGAAAGTCTGAGGATTGACATCTGATAAGTATTGGATAAGTGTTGGATAGAGATCTGTCACTGCCTCTGTCATGGCCCTGAGTTGTGGCAACAGCAGGTGCATAGGAACTGGAATGAGAGCTAAGAAAATTAAATCCAGTAACATTTCCCAAATTCTAGCCTTGCTTCCAGCAAATTGTATTTGAGGAACATAATGAAGGAAGAGGTGGTATATAGTCTCTTTGTATGAATGAAAGGTTTGTTCTGAGCTTGAACACTGATGATAACATGGGGATTGGTATGCTGGGAAGCTTCCCACATGCTGTTCATTAAGGAAAAAGACACAAAGCCTATAATTCTTCACAGGAGTGAAGGCTCAGTACTACAGAGAGTAATGAACCCATAAGATTAAGGCTAGAGAATCTTCTTAATTTTTAATATTTGCTAACCAAGTGTTCTGTAAAATGAACATTGAAGACAAAGTTCATGCACTAGATCCAGTCAACAGTGTTGTTTTAATCTGATAGTTAATGGAGATGAAGGTATGTCTACCAGGACTTGTTGAGACCAGATGCCTTTAGTTTGTATCATCTATATCTGTCCACACTCAAAAACTTTAAACATTTTCTGTTTGATTATGAAGGTAATGAAGTGGTGAACATTTTTGAAGAATATGAAAGAGCATATAATTTAATAAACAGCTCTAAACTTTTCTGAGCAAAAATAAGCTCTTCATTTTTTCTATATTAAAGGTATAATGTAATGGGAAAGTATTACATAAAGGGAAGTCCAACTGACTTTGTTCTGTACTCTTTAGTTTTTGAAAGGATTAGGGAAAAGGCAAGAAGCAACTGTTTACCTGAGATGCAATTATTGGTTAGATTGCCTTTTGTTCTTGAGATAATAGAATGGATGGTGTAGGAACGCAGATTCCTGAGAGCACAGAAACTTTGTTGGTAAAATCATTTCAATGAATTTAATTGAACTTGTGAAATGCACAGGAATGAAACATAGCTAATAAGTATTTGAATTCTATTTCTCTAGACACTGGAAGCCATTCTGAACTTCAAGTACTCTGGTGGGCCAGGACATGTTGAAGGATATTACCGGCACCTTTCTCTAGGCCTCCATGTAGATGTAGAGCCATCTGTTTTCTTTACACGTGTTAGTACCCTTCCAGCAACAAGGTAAGCCTTCTTTTGACTCTTGTTTATTTGACTCCTTGTCTCTGTTATATTGTCTATTACTTCAAGACCATGCTGGAAGCTTTCAGTGTCGTCAACAACACATAGGTAAGGAATTTAGTGAACATGTTTTCAAAGTTCCTCATCTAAGAGTTTAGCTTCCTTTAACTATAGACTATGATTAAAGCAGTCTAATGTGCATTGGACAGTTACTGATACTCAGATTTTTTTCATGATGGTTTACTCTACAAGAGACAGGATATTGATGACATTTTCTCTTGGCTGTTGTGGTCTGTTGTGTATAACATTGTTTTGTGTTTATCTAACAGAACCTTACATAAAATACGTGTGTAAATGATTGTCTTTGGATGCAAGGAATAAATTGTAATCATTCCCTTTCTCTTGTAAGCCACAGAGTAGATTCACATTATCATACAGAGTTTGAAAAATGATGTAAATGGTTGATGGTGGTCAAATGACATAATCACAGAAATCTGATTGCCTAAAATTCATCAGCCACTGAGAGCAATCAGGTTGTTCATTGGTTCCCCCCCCCAAAAAAAACCTCTCTTTATTAACTGCTAAATACACAGATCCTATTCTGTATGGCTTTATTCATTTTATATTGCTTGCCATACTGCTTAAGCAAAGTGGCTTTTGCAGAAACAAGTTATATAAAGTAATGATTTTACTGATCCTTAATCAACATTGTTTTGTTAATGTAAGTTCAGCTACGCTAGTAATTAAATACTCTGCAGTCATTAAACATTTGGGTAGTAGCAAGTTGATAGGGCTAGGACAAAGGCTGGACTTGATGATCTTCAAGATCTCTTCCAGCTGTAACTATTCTATGATTCTATTCAACCTCTGGCAGTTCCAGAGGTGGCTTTGGAATAGCTTTCATTCAGATGAATAAACGAGCTGGGGTTTGTTGGGAAGGAAGGCTGAAGAGTGACTTTGTTTCAATGCATAAGTACGTCGAGGGGGAAACACTCCTTTAGATGAAGGATGAAGTTAGTGCAAGAAAAAATTGTTACAAATTGGACAGGAATATACTTTTATTCAGTCTCCTTGTAATAATCAGCTACCACCTATCAAGTAGCAGGGTTGGTGAAAAGAAAGCCAGTGTGCATAGTCTCAGCAAGCATTTTGTTTGGCTTAAATTGTGAAATTATTTCAGTGCAATTATGAATTCCTACTACTGAGAGTAACATTAATTGGTCCAAGAGATTTTTACTAGTCCTAGGAGCTTTGTCACAATGGACTTTGGAATAAAGCCCAAAGATAGGAAGGAATGAAATATAAGACTAGGGGATCCTGGGAGCATATTTCATTTTCAAAGGAAAGAAATGAGTCAGCAGCACCCTACCATTGCAAAAATGGCAAAGGAAGGATGGACAGCAACATAGATTGCAAAAGGTGAAGTGTTTCTTTTGCTCCTGTGAACAGAAGAAGTAAAAGCCTCAAGAAAGGTTTGAGGCTTGGTCTTGGAGAAATGTAAGAAGTGGGCAAGTTGGAGAAAGTCTAGAGCAAGAAAAGTGATAGAGTGTGACTTCAGCATATGTTTCAAGAAACTCTTAGTCTTGCTGAAGCAAAAGAGAGAACTAACAGGGGGCTGAAGTGTTTCATTACTCTGCCAAGAGGACAAGTATCTGTTTTTCACAGCAGGTAATACAGTAAATAATGACCTTTGCATATAGGAAGGGAATTTTAAGTTAGGCAAAGATCATGAAGCACTAAACTAGTTTTTGTGAAAATGTTTATAAATAAGACAAATTTTTTTTAATAGGTAGATTGTGTCCAGCTCTTACAAAAGAGACCTAAAACTATATAGCTTATTGGTAAGCAAGTTTGCCAAGCATTTTGCTACTTGAAAGTGTAGCATAATAGGCATCATTTTATTCTTTAAGGAACTGCCCTAGTAAAGGAAATCAAATGATACTTGCAAAGTCAGAGTGGTGTATCTGGAACAGATGTTTGCAAAATTAATAATGAGTTTCATCCTTACAATGGCACATTCTTAGGCCTTTCTAAGGTTTTCAGAGTTTAAGTGATCTCTCTTTATCAGCCTGGAAGTACCACTGCACCTACTTTAGTTTTCAAGATTCATTTTACAGGTTAAAATACTCAGTTTGATTTTATTACTTGTATGCATAGTCCCCTTAATTTGGTGTCAAAAAATGTCCTCTTTACTCTATGTATACCTTTAAATGGGCAGCAGAACTGCTCTTTGCTTCACTGCAATTACTGTAGTCACTACTTTCCTGTAGTCCAAGAGTAGCTTGGGTGTGAAGCTGCAAACCTTCCATAAAAGCTTCAAATGCAACTTGATGCTTTCATTTGAAGTTCTCTTGTTGTTTAGCTGGCGTTTTGTGCTAGGTTTCCCTAGCTGTGTTTTGTGCAAGGCAATGTTATCCTACCACTGCCTTGTCAGTCTGTTCTCAGGAATTTACTATCTGTGGAAAGTAATTAATCCTGAAATCTTTAAAAATAGAGTGAGGTGCTAATCCAAGGGTAGAATTTCTGCATTGTTCAACTGTGTACAGTTCCACAAGTCTTGCAGCAGCAGGTGCTATATGTAGTGGCTCCAGTTCAGTCAAGTGCTTCAGCTCATGTCATTTGCATTTGCTTCATTCTTTGCCCCTTCATCATAGCGATCAGCATTTAAATCAGTGGAGACTTGAAGTGATCTGCTGATTGGAGATGTAGTTTAAGATGTGACTGCTTTTACAGTGCTTAAAAGCTTCAAGGAGAAAATACTGTAACACTTAAATTTCTTTCAGAAATGTTTTATTGTGAGACCTGTCAAAAAGCTATTCAAATATTTTTGTTGTTGTTACATTAGGTATTTCACAGAATCACAGAATCATTACATTTGGAAAGGAGGTATTTATTGTCTTCTAAGTTATAAGTGCACCAATTTTAAGTGCTTAGTATGTCTTGCTGTTCCATACAAGTAGCTTTAGTGGTCAGTATCAGCATTTCTTTGCTCTTGTGCTTCCCTGTGTTGATTCTCCATCAGAAGGAGAAGTCATATGTCATTTGATACTACGTTTCAGAGTGAAAAATAGCAGAAATAGGTTATCTTCCAGTTTGCTAAGGATAACTTTTTGTTATTAAGTTAAACAAAGATTGGTTTTGGATTGTTGATCACCATCTGCCAATATCTGAAACTCAATAACAACAAATTGTAAGTCCAAGTTTTAATTTTACTTGCTCTGTGGAAATATTTAATCTGGTTTCCTTTTGTTTTACAGCTGAGGTTTCATTGCTTTAATTCTATCTGAGGCACTAAGCTATTTTTGTTTAGTCATTATGAGAAACTCTTTTATAATTTACCTTCTCAGGTGTCATTTCAGAAGGAAAGTTATCACTGGTTTCATTTTCTGGAATCAGTGTTTTCCCTTTCTTTTTTGTTTGTGTTGGTTTTATTTTACATTTTACCTTAACAAATGTAAGAAACAACAGTTTACTAGCTGCTGGGCTTAAAAAGTCAGAGCAAAATAAAAAGCCCTTTGATTCTTCCCTTAGGCTTTTACTGAAAAAAAAGAGGAAAACTGTTAATGAAATAAATTCCCCTTCCACCCAGTTGTAACATAAAGATTATGGTTTATGTAAAAGTCTTCCAAACTTAATTAGTATTTCTTTTATGTAGCTACTTGAGCAGATAAGCATGGGCTATATCACTGGAACAACTGGGGATTTGGGGTTCATTTTTGTTTTTCTAAGTATCTATCCAAAGTTATTTCTTCTACTCATACATAGGTTTCTTCATGAGCTGTTTCTCCAGTATAACTTAAGTTTAATCCTGATGAGGTCCTTTTAACCTTTATCTTTGCTGGTCTGTAGAGGCATCAGTGGTTAGCTTGATGCAGCCCTTAGCTTACTGCAGTGCCCAGTCTGTTGCCTAATTCCAATTTGGATATCAGCTCTTCTCTTGGAAGAGATGATGGTCTGTCAGTAAATGGCCATAATCAGCTCCAAGCTTTTTCACTGGGTCTGTCAACTGGTGTTCACTCAGCTACCTGCATCCAAAAAGACTGGCAGAACAGCCTTGTGCTGGGAAATTATTTCTCTCTGATCACGTTACCTGTAATCCTTGATTCTGCCTCTTTGTTCTTGCCTGGAGATGGTTGTCCTATGACACATGGTCAAGCATTTAGGTGTTTAAAGCTGCCCAAATATGGGATATAAGAAATAATGAGTTAATAATTGAAAGTTTTCCCAGTCTATCCTTCAGCTCACTGACCTGCAGATCACTGAAGTCTTAAAGGACTTCAGGGATCTACTCACTTCACTGTTTATTTACTGTAAAATGCAGGTAAATCGATATAGCAAAATCATATTCATTGTCTTCTGTAATCAGACATATCATGTTAACTTAATTTTTTTATCACATTTTATCCCCAGAACTACTGGTCTGATTTTGGCCTCCAAACAGTGCAATTACTAGCAGATTATAGACTGCCAGTGGAGATCTGGTGATCTGGTCCTAGACTGCCAGCAGAGATCTGATGCTAATAGTTTGGAGTAAGGGAAGTGTTCTGTTGAGTTTCCTGTGATATTCCTCTTCATTTTGACATCCTGTTAACTCTAAGAAAGTCTGCTGGTGAAGCTTGTGCTAGCTAGCTAGTCTTGAACTACCTCCTTTATACATGTTAATTCTTTCAAAGGCATTATCTGCCAGTTTTGGTGGGCACAGAGTGTTCTTCCTTATTGTCTTTACCAAAGAGCAGACAGCATGAAAAAATGCCAGTAAAAATACTACTTCTCTCTGCACATTTGGGAAGTATTCAAGTAAGGCAAGCTTTGCATGCTGTGAGCTGCCAATTGATCAACTTGTGTCCCTTGCCATTGTGCCACATGTACAAAAGTGTCTTAAAATCATCTCCAAAGGTTGGAAAAATCTTGGTCTGGCTTGCTACAAAGGTGATGAAATAGTCTGAATTTGTATAAAGTCAATCTGCAGTGCAGTGGAGGTGCTGCCTGCCATTTTGGGCAAAGTTCAGGTGCCAGGTAAGAGTATTCTTACCTGTAAGTTCTACAAATTCAAGATGATGAGCAAGGTTATTTTTTTGCATCAGAGTTTTCTTAATGTCATAAAACCACCATAGAGCTGATGAGATACCAGCTGCAGATCTCTTTTGGCAAGCACAGAGGCTTAGGCTCTGTTTTAGTAATTGAGTCAGAATAAAGCAAAAAAGAAACTTCAGCAGGTCTGACACTGTTAAATTCAAAGTCTCAGGTCATGTAATTGTAGGTTTAAGTTAGTTTTCCTTTATACCATTAATATATATCATGTAATGAAATGTTTTGGTTTTGTAAAGAAGGCATCAGTCCATAGTAAAGCCTGCAGTGTGATCCCTAGTCTAACAACTTTAATTGTTTTATATTTAAAATTAGGATCCAGTTTTTCCACCAAAGTGTTTGTAGACCCAAAAAGAACAATCTTGACTCTGTTGAGGGTTTCTCAGGAGATCCTCAGTTTGGTTGGTATTACTTTGGGTCTTAATGAAATCAGACATAATTTTCAGAATCTCCAGTCCAGTTTCCAGGGTTGTCCACATTTGCACTCCAGTGAATTGCAGCACAGCCTCTTCAGCTCTTCTTCAATTGACTGAAGAGCAATCTCTTTGGAGGAAGGCTAAGATATGACCTGTTTAAATGAATGGCTAGTTCTACATGGTGAAAATTAGGTTTATTTTTTTTTTCTTAATGAAAAACAGTAATAATAAAAGCCAGTCAAAATGGAAACCAGGCAAATTAAACTAAAAAAACCACCCTGCTCTCATTTTGATCAATCAGATTGATAAACAGTTAAAAAAAATCTGTCAAGCAATGGATTTAATAACCACTTTTTAATGTTCTCAGGACTGGATGTCTTACTAGAACATATTCTTTATTTATACACACATCATTGAGCTCCATATAGATTCTACTGAGTGAGAACCTATGGCATGTGGGGAGGTTACATCCAATAGTTAAATCATCTAACCTTAAACTCTGCTAATGGTAAAATGTTGCAGTCAGTTCATGGAAGAGCAGCAAAAAGTAGTTTGCAGATTGAGGGAATCGATTTTGGAGATCAAAATGTTAAATATGTATGGTTTGGCACATGAAGATGTGAGAACATAAATCTGCAAATATTTATAGATGTGCTGGGAATATTTAGCATAATTGAAAAGGTTTACAACAGGGAGAAGTCAGATGAGGACAGTTCTTGGAATATGTGAAAAGACCTTTAACAGCAAGATGTGGAATCTGACTTATTCAGCTAAAGTTAGTCTTAAAAGCTCAATTTTTAAAGAATTTAATAAAAAATTGAAAAGTTAAATTGAAGTAAAGGAACTTGTGTGAAAACACAATAGCAGTAACCAAGATGCTCCAGATTGTTGTTTTGCTATGCTGCTCTTTGTATTTGTCAGTGGATTTTGGAGGATGGGGTTGTCACCTGGCACCTGGTCACCTCTGATCATTGCCAGTGCTTCTTTTCACTTTCTGAGGTCTCATTTGGAGTAGGGATGCCTGTTCAAAGAAAACAGGAAAGAAGCAAACAAAGGTGTGGATATGAAAACACTCCATGAATTCAGTTGATGGGGAAACTGAGCTGGATGAAGGTAACTTGCCAAACCACCTGGGTGTTTCTTCTTTAAATTGACTTTAAAACTAAGGTGGAAACAGAACTGCAATAAGATTATTCACTCAAGTGAGCTGTCATTAAAGAATGGCAGCTGCTTCTGGTTTTAATACTGTGTTAAATATTGCTAAAGTATATCCTCTGCTGCCATTTTGGAGTGGATTGGAATAGTAATTGCAATACCCCTGAAAGACATTTCTAGATCAGTGTAATTGTCTCTTGCTGTAAGTTCCCATGGCCCCAAGTTTGTGACTATTTTTGGAATCATAACTAGCATTAAATTAAGAATTAAAAAATGCAGCATGATTCATCATGTCAGTAACTTTTGTTTGTTATATGGAGGATAAGAGAAATTAATTTATACAATAAATCTTCAAGACATTGTTGAATTAACTCAATTTTCAATTAAAAACTAAGAATTCTTGTTTTTTACTGTTTGAAATGAGTATTGACCTAAAATAGCATGTTATTCTGAGACCTTCAGATTATAAATCAATCAACTGAAAATGTTTCCTTCCAATTCTAGTTTTTGCCTGTACAACCTTCTGATGTATAGCCTTTTGGGTTACTTGTAAAAGAGAATCTTGACCATTAAGTTTATGGTAGGTTTTTCTAAAGGAAGTATCATGGACAAATAAGGAAGATCACTGAAATGGGAAATATTTGCACATTGTGGCTTTTAGTATTCTTCCACTTGGGTTCTGAAACTGTTTATTTGACCCAGGCTTATTTCCTTTGCACTAGCAGTCAAAATGACAGATAGAAAAAAAAACCTAAAACCCTTTCAAGAACTTTTGTTCTTTATCCTCTTGTCTCTATATAGCCAGCACAGCTTTAATTCCTCTTCATTTAATTTGGACTTCTAATGTAATGCAATAATTTGTATATCATACTGTTCAGAAAAGACAGATGCTGTGTTTGTAGTGTCTGCTCTATTTTTCCCTAGGAAGCATAGCTTATATGATCACTTCAACTCTTTCCCCTGCTCTCCTAGGTACATTTTGACTAATTTCAGCCAGCTTCAGGGAAAATTAAATATATTCCTGCAGATTGGTAATGAGGTAGGAAGAGATATCCTAATTTATGTCCAGGTGAGGAAAGGCAGAAGCAGGGGCTCAGCAGTAACCTGCTCTTTTCCCTGTGCCAGCTGGCATGGATGAGCTCAGGGCCAGCCAAAACCACTGTACTGTCCACAGTGGCTGATGGACAGGTGAGAAAGCTGTGGGTGGTTTGGGGGGGGTGTATGATGAGGAGATAGGGATGTGGATCTATGTGAGTTGGGATTTTTGAGTACAAATACTGTATTTCTGCCCTGTATCTTCAAGGATAATCCATGAAAAATGGATTATTCAGGCTTTGCAGAAATGGGAAACTCTGTACTAATTCATATTGAAGTATATGGAATAAAACTAGATGCTGGTTTAATTTTGTGTGTGTTAATAAATGATGATGTGCTGCTGTCTTAAGAGATGTTCTGGAGGACAAAAAAAAAACCCAACACAAAACCAAATCAGCCAAAACTGTCTTACTTTAGATGTTTTTGACCCAAACTTTAGAAAGGATCTTGTAACAGCAAAATGACCCAAACCCTCAAGAAATTATTGGGAAGCTGCTGATGACCCTGCACATTGTGTGAAATGTTGAAGATGGAGGTGTCTCTGCCATCTGTGGGATGAATGGCAGGAAACATCTCCTTAACTAGACTTAGAGGAGTCAAAATGCACTCAGAATGTATTTCACAGAATCACAGAACATTAGGAGTTGGAAGGGACCTTGAAAGATCATCTAGTCCAACCCCCCTGCCACAGCAGGATTCCCTAGACCAGGTCACACAGAAGGGCCTCCCCCCGCCCCAACTCACTCTGTACCTCCTTCCCCAACTCACTAAATATTTAGTGTAAACTGTTATGTGGTGCTGTATAGTTCCAGGAGTCAGTGGCTTGTGATTTGTATTTCTCAACCAAAAATTTGAACAGGCCATTATAGTATATGATTTAATCATCTTTAGATCCATTTTTTTTGAGTGTTTTAAGGTTTTTATAAGCTTACACACTTTATTTTTAATTAATTTATGTAGTCTGGAGGTCAGGGTTAATGGTCTAAGATTTACTCAGTTGCTTGAAAATCTTGAAAACAGCATGATGTTTGCAGTTCTCTGGTAAAGAGCTTAGTTTAAGCAACAGGTTGCTGATTGGAATTATATGTAATAGTTCAGCAAAATCATAGTGGAGTTCCTTTACCACACTAATGTGAATATGATTTACCATTCACATCTCATTTACTGACACTTTCAGATAGGATCTTTAATTTCTGTCTCACAAAGAATGGCCTTCTGCAAGTTCACCTGTAGTGAAAATTGATATAAGTAGTTCATTTGCCTTTCTCACTAATTCTTTCTTTTCCTGGAACTTTCACTTTCACCCAGACCATAACTCAGCATTATCAGCTCTACATAGTCCTGCTGATTGTAGAATGTTAAAAAAAAAATTAAACACATCCTGCTAGTTTTCAGTTGGCAAATCACTCTTTAACACTTAAAGGTTTCTTTTGGTTTGGGTTGGGGTTTTTTTTGTTTATTTGTTTTTCATTTTTAACTTCATCATGGTGTTACCTCTAATTTCCCAGAGCTTATGTTTTGTTTTGTTCTCCTTGCTTGGATGGAGCTTCCAGTGTTTGAAGCTTGCAGTTTTAATTCAGATATTTTTGTAACATCTAATTCAGTTTTTTTTTTTTCTTGCTCTAATAGTCTCTTTGATACTGTTCTGTATTTACTCTGAATGTTTAATGCTATCTTTCTACAGCCTTAATGATACCTTCAATCTTTTTATAGCTGTAACTTACTCTTCTAAGTTTTCAAAGTACTGTAATAATTCTGTAACTTTGATTGTTATTGTTTTTAATTAAAACATTTCCCTGGAGAATTATCTTACAATTGACAAAGAATTTTTCCCCCTACATGTACATTTTGTGTAGTATTTGAAGAGGGTGAAATAAATGTCAGAATGATGAATAATAATTTTCACTGTATAGTCCCAATTTCATATTTGGTAATTTTTAGTATTAGTGGTGGTGTTTAGTTCTGAAGAGCTACTGCTTGCATAGGTCCTTTATATTTATGGCATGAATTGGTATTGCACAAGAATTGAGTATTATTTCAGGCAATTGTTTGGTTTTGCTATAGGATATATAAGAAATTCCTTTCATGTTGAATTTTGTAAACAAAGTCTGCACTAAAAGTCTCTCTACAGGAGAAGCAGAAGTTTGCTTTGTCTTTACAGGTCTTGTCCCAGTGTCCCAGTCTCCCAGTGATGAGATAGAAGCCAGGCTTTTTTTTTTTTCCCCTTTCTTTTTGATTCCTTCCTGGTAACAGGGTAGCTACAGACTGAAATACTGCCCTTCCAGTTATTTCTTTCTAGTAAGCTGTTAAGGCAGGGAATTTCTAATAAGAGCTATGACTCCTTATTTGCTCTAAATTCTTGAGTTTTGACACGTTTACTTCAGGCACTCAGCTACCATAGGGGTTTTACCCAAAGAGAGTGAAAACTCTTAAAATATACATTTAAAAAAGTCTTCTCATTTTGCTTTTTACTTTTGCTAAGAGACATGCTTCTGCCCCCCAGCAGTGCTTACTTGTCATTTATTGCCTGACTGCATGTGGCATTGCTATTGCTTTTATGACCTAAACCTTAACCTCCCGTGCTCGTCCTATGAGTGCTCCCACCCCAAGGGTTTGCAATGTAGCAACACAATTCCTGTGTATATGCTCTGAAAATGATATCTCTTGATTTTCAGAAGAGAGTTGTATTAAGAACCAGAGAACCTGTTTCCAAAATAGAGCAGCAGTTCTTAAACTCTTGTACTTCTCGAGTTTAATTGCCTTTGGAATGGCTGATGATTCACTGTGATTGTAAATTATTAGACAGTAGGATAAATATACCTGGTTGCCTGAGACACACACCTGTATCTTACTTAGTTTGAATATGCATATTGTTTGAAGGACAATATGCTCTGATGATTCTCACTTCACCAAAATATTCCTCTTTCTTCCCTTTTGGGCAGCTTCTGATTTCAAGTGAACTCTCCCAAATTAATGCTGCTAGTGAGTTCTAGCCCTGACACCAAATACAAGTTACTTTTCCCTACTTATTGATTCAGATAGTGTTTATATGGGATAAGATGATCTGTAATCTTTGTACAATAGTCATAGTACTTTACACTGTAATTCACATTAAGTCATATAATTTTGTTATATGTGCATTCAGAATTCAAAGTCATTGATAGCTAAAGCTAAATTGTAATGATGTGTAAGGCTGGGATATTTCTCTGTTGTTAAACAGCTTCGTGGGAAGTTTTAAATTTCAGAGTAGACTGATGAAGCATTATTGCAGCTGCATGATTGCATTTGGCCTGGGAAAGTGCTCTAGTGCCAGCTTGCTGTGGTCTGTAGACAAACCAGTTGTTATAGCAAACGAAATTGCTCCCTGACACTGGGCAAGGATTTACATTTTTACTTGCAGATTTGTTTCTCAAAAGATAAATGTCAAGGTAGGTTGAAATAATAGAACTGGTTCCTGTGAATGCTCAAAGAACTGAAAAAAAATAATCTGTGGCTTTTTCCATGGAGATGATTCTGAAGGCTGCAGAGTGAGAATGTATACAGGTGGTCAAATGCTATTTGCCTTAATATTGTGCAGGTTGTAATTGTCATGGAACTTCTCTTTAAAATATAGACTTCTGTCTGTTTTTAGTAAAAAAGCCAAACCAACAACAAACAAAAAACAACACCCCCAACCAACCAACCAAAAAAACAACAAACAACAAAACCCCACTCAGTTATTAAAAAAAGTTATTTTTAGTAAAAGAGTAAGATACTATTATAAATGGAACAAAGTGTTAATCATATGTGCCTGAATGTATATATATTTAAGTGTGTGTATTTATGCATAAATAAGAATTCAGGTATATATGTAATAATTCCATGGTGTTTTGTTGAAATTGTGCTGTTCTTTTCTCCCCCTGTCTGAACAGCACCCGACAATGCCACCTGCTGCTTGATGTCTTCAATTCCACAGAGCACGAGTTAACCATCAGTGCTAGGAATAACGAAGATTTAATTCTGCATGCTGGGGAATGTCAGCGGTAAGTGCTTGCAGTATTGAGAGGGTCCTGGTTTTAACCCTCTTATTTATTTAGACAGAATGGGTGATATTTGGGGCCTATTTTTCTTTTTAAACATTGTACATGTCAGAGAATTAAGTGTTTTACTTTCTTTAAGGTATGCCATTGAGTCCTGGCAATATCTCAAGCGAAGGGAGGCGGGTGTTGGCCTCTTCTCCCTTGTGACTAGTGACAGGACTAGAGGGAATGGGCTTAAGCTGAGCCAGGGTAGGTTTAGATTAGATATTAGGAAGAATTTCTTTACTGAAAGAGTGGTTAGGTTTTTTTTAAAGCAGTCTAGGCTGCCCAGGGAGGTGGTGGAGTCGCCATCCCTGGAGGTTTTTAAGAAGACGCTAGATGTGTTTCTTCAGGGGATGATTTAGGGGTAAGAGTAGTGTAGGGCTATCGGTTGGACTAGATGATCTCGAGGGTCCTTTCCAGCCATAATGATTCTGTGAATTTATTTTGGCTGTGAATCCAATAGCACTGATAATAACAAAATACAAAAGAGTTGACTCTGAGGTGTACAGCTTATTTAACTCGTTTTTGTAGAATGTTTCAGTATCATTTTCATGTCCTCTGAATGTAGTTTGGATGATAAAACCTGATCTCAGTATGTCATTTTCCTTTCCCAGTTTTAAATAGTCTTTTCCCTATGTGGTTCCCCAGCCATTTCATCAGTTTGCATAGAAAGAAAACTGCAGGAAAGAGAAATAGAATTGTAGAAAAAGCAATCACAGTCCTTGTGAAAGAAATGTTTTAGATTAAGTAGGCTGTTTAATGTGTTTTGGTTCTTACAACCCTACTGTGGTGATGTAATTTTGTAGTTAACTCTGACCAGTATTTGCCATAATATAGCTACCTAGGATTCCTACTAATGGCTGTACCCCAGGTTGCTTGTTTTATCTCCTTTAGATGATCATTATGTCCAGATGACACCATTTTCATCTTAAAGGGTGACACTGTGAAAAACAAAGTGTTTCCTTTTGTTCATGGGCTATCTGCACAGCTCTCTTCTTTGGGACAGTTGTGCTGCAGTCTTAAATTATACAATTAACTTATTTAAAGAGAGATATATTCATGTCTTCAAATCTCTGTCTGAATATTAAGCAAAACCACATTGATCATAAGGCATGGAGCTGTCAAAAAGAAGCAGAGAATACGTAACAACAGCAGTATTTGGAATGCTTTTTGCCTTGGTGACTTGGAAAGCACAACCACAAGAAACTAGACCAACTCAAACCAAGGCTGAATTTCCTCTATTTTCATGGAATCATAGAATGGTTAGAGTTGGAAGGGACCTTTAGAGGTCATCTAGTCCAATTTTACTTTATCAAGGAATGGGTGAAAATATCAGCACCATACTGAATCAGTAACATACAGAATCCTTTTTCAGAAAGAAAGGGATTTTTGTTTTTTTAAAGCAGTCTAAATAGTCACTAAAATGTTGATGTTCTTATCCATACTGTTTTGTAATTTTGTTTTATGCCTTTTACTCTTTCCCATCATTTTCATAGTTGGTAAACTCTGAAGTTTTTTCACTCTGAATTTTTGGAACAATATATAAAAAAATAATTATGATGCCACAAATAAGGTTTTAAAATTACTTTGCATCTCCTTGCTTGAATTCCTTCTGTTTTCCTATGGATGTAATAGTTTAAGTTTAAATATCCTTAATTCATTATATTATAATGGATATAAACTCTTTCAATAAGTGTTTTGAAACAGTCATTTATCAAAGTGGATTGTGTAGTTTTTGCAAGTATTTAAACCTTTTAAGGATAGTGATTTTTATTCTTACTGCTAAATATTTTATTGTTTTATCCTTGGTTAGAAATTGCACTGAGTTTTCTGTCAGTTCTAAACTCGTTTGTTATCTGATTTCTTGTGTAAGTGCTTTTAATTGTAAAGAAGTGTATATAGCCCCTATGTTGCATAGAGTTTTAATTTTATTCTGATGGATCTGCTACAGAAACTTAGGTGGAACATACACTGGGTCTTAAGATTAGCTTTCTCTCCCTAGCAGAAAGCTTTTGTTAATCTTCTAAAAAAAGAAAACCCAAACCCAAACAAACACACACCAAAAAAACCCCCAAAACAAACTAAACAAACAAAAAAAAAACTCACACAAAAAAAACAACTCCAAAAACCTTTTCTTCTTTAACACAGGACAGTCATTCTCAAGAGTTTGTGTTTGAACCAAGTGTCTTCAGTCAAAATATACAATACTTTTCAGCAAGACCTACCTATAGATTGTCTTTTTATCATTTTTCCTTTGGACATAGATTTTTGTTAATATCTCATATATTAAGAGAGGCTTTAAATATTAAACTCAAGTTCAGTCTTTTTCTCCTTTGCCTGTACCTTCTTGATTCTGTCTTCATTCTTAATGTTTTCCTTGTTGCCCTTTGATTTAAATCATAACTTTTTTTGCCAGCTTTGGTCACTCTTGCTTCCTCTTGTAATTTACTCTCCCTCATTCATCACCATCATTGAAAAACCTCCTGTCTTGACAAAGTGTAGATAGCAGAAAATTGTTTTCTTCGTTCCTGTCCTCATTGCTGGACACTGTGTTTTTGTATTCTTTACTTGCAGAGCCACAGAGAAGGATAACATTGCTTGCCTCTCTGCTTCCCACTTTGTATGTTTAGAAAGTAAAATAACTAGGAAGTTATTTTGTGTGATGTGTTGCTTCTCTTTATTATGGAGCTGTTGCTGCAGTATATAAGGTTCGCTCTCCTGTGCCCGCTGAGAGGGAGTTTGCAGGGGAATTTCCATTGCTTATATGTAAACTGAAGAATGGGGATGGAAGTCTCTGGTTGCTACACTTAATAAAGCATTCCCCATAGCATATGAGGTTTATAATAGAAATATACAGTTGGACAGGATGCTGGAAATGGGGAGGATGGAGAAGATGGAAGGAGAAATGCCAAAAATCTGGAGTCATCAGCAGATCAGTACTGACCCTGCCTAGTACTGACTCTTGTGAAGTCCATGCAGGGCAGTCCCTGGTATCTGTCTTCCTATATCCATGCTGTTTGGTGTATTCCATCCCTCTCCTGTTCTCTGGCTTATTTTTGTTTATGTAAATCAACATTATGTAGATCAAATGTGTAGAATACTACAGACCATTATTACTTTTAAGGTCTGAAGTGAAGTTTGACTTAGAGATAGGGAAAGAACAGCTGTTATAGTAATAACACATGCAGTAGGAAAAAAAGGTATTGCACTATTAAGGAAAAGTGACATCCCTGAGGCCATTAAAATACTATCTGGAAAATATATGCCTTTTTGTACAGTAAGATTATCCTGCTGACTAGTGAAGATTATCATTTTAGCTTTCAGAAAACCTTAAGCTTACAATTTGCTGTCATTTTTAAGCCATTGATTTGAAATAGTCTGTACATTTTAATTATTCTTGGATATGTATATAAGTAGTGTTTTTGAGAAACAACACTATTTTTGTGCTATCTTAGGACAGAGAAATACATGCTTTGCTCCCTGTTGTTTTATAGTAAGCAATGATCATTTGAGCTCAGTAATTATTTTGTTCACTTGTTTTTGTGTCTTTTGTCATTATATGTTGTGGAGACAGACAAATGGAAAGTCTCAGACTTTCATTTTTTAGCTCAGTCCCAAGATATTACTTGGTGATCTTCACACACCACATTTTGGTTTCCATATGACTTGAAATGTTCCTTTGTGTCCCATTGTGGTACAATTAGTGATCTGTTTTGTGTTGAGGCCTTGTGTTCTCAGAAGATTGTGGTGAGGAGGAGAGAGAACTAAGACTTATTAGGAGGAGAGGAGAAGAAAGGATATTTGCCCTCCCTCTCATGTGAGGTGGTACGGTGAAGAAAAGAGAAGGAGCAAGGGGTTTGGAGGATCCTTTGTTGAACTCCTGAAAATAAATTTAGGATTCATTACAAAGCTAGATTCAAAATCAAATGACTTTTTGCTGCTTTACACCTACAAGGATGTTTTTTAAGCTTTAACATATGCAGCGATATACACTGGACAGCTGGTGGCCCACAGAAAGTTGCCAGACAAGTTACTCTGCTGAAGCTCTGGCTGTAGTTGAGTGGAGCTGAGATGTTGCCAGCATCTTCAGTTAATAAATATATGGTTATTATACGGCACTGGTGTCCACAGGTTTTGTTAATCTACATGGTTCAAAATACTTTACGCAGCGATAAGGGAAACAAGGTCTGTGATATATGCTGTTGGAAAGTTCAGCCTACAGATATTTTTCTGGAGTAGCAGAGCCTCCTGTATGCAAAGCTGTTTCTTGAAGTAGTCACCTGCACACTGTTGAAGGGGCTTTGCTGTGAATGTAGAAATTGTTGAATGTAATCGGGAGTAAAACTGATCTTGTTTGTCACAGCGATGTGGCGTTCAACAGGTTTGCTCAGTGTAATGCAGCAGACAGCTCTTGGAGGGAATTGTATTGTGTATGTTAACAAAAAGTGTTGCCACTAGCTGTGGTTTTTAATTTATTGAAAAACTTAGGTATGGTAATTATTGTGGTTCTTGCTTGATTATCAAACCATTAAAATTAGATTTCGCGACAACTCTCGTTGATGCATAAATCAGTTCATAATTTATGGTAATAGATGTTCTCTCATTATGTGCCCCAGGATATCTCAGTTTGTACAACACACCCTGCATTGCCTTTGCATTTCTATTCTGTGCACAGTGTGTCTGGCATTTGGGAATGGCAAACATCATCATCAGTGGAAGATTTATCATGGTGATGGTCTGAGTAGATCAATCCTCTCATCCGTCCTTGCGGTACAACAAAACTGAGCTGTTAAAGTCTTCCTTATATGTGAGACTACACAGTTGGTAACTGTAGATGTAACACTTGTAGGCATGAGGTTTTTCAGAGTGTTGTGACTTTTGTGTGAGGACCAAAGGTCAGGACTGCTCAGGAATAGGACTGGATTGAGGAGTTTAAGAAATGCAGAGCAAACAAGATTGGATAAGAACAGGCTGGGGAAAAAAAGGGTCAAATGGTGTCAGTTATGGAGGAGCTGTGAAGGATCTCTTAATCATTTAGGCATCTTCCCCACCAGAAATGATACCTTCTCCATTAGATGCTGGAATGAAATCTAAAATTTTTTGAGAGCTGTATTTCCTTGAGGATGGTAAGTAGCTCTGAAGCTCATGGATGGGTGTATCACTGGTGCAGGCCTTCATAAATGAGAAAATATCTTTGGTTAGTAATTCAAATGGCAGAGGCTTCTGTGCAAAATATACAAGTCCTGAAAAGTACCAGTAATACATGGGAGTGCTGTTGTGAAATAACATGATGGAATTTTCTGCCCCTCTGCCCCCTACCTTTTGTTTTTTAACTGGGAGTTGTGTGGAAAAAAAACTAGGCTGCACTGCAGTAGCAAAGTCAACACTCAGTTCAGAACTGCCAAGCTTCTTGCTGGGTTGGCAGTTCCTGCCTTTTAGCAGGGTTATAGGCTTAAGTGAGTGAGTTTACTTACACATATCCACTACAGTAAGTTTTGTTGGTTTTGTTTTCTTTTTTTTTTTTTTAAGTCAGCAGAAGTACAGGTATTTTTCTAAGTTTTTCTTGTGTGTATTGGCTTCACTTGTTTTAAAATACTTGTTGAATTCTGATGAGTCAAGAGTACACAAAGAAACAAGCTATTATTTTCATTTATTTTCATGTTAGAATTCAGAGTTGGAAATTATTAAACATCTCAGTTTTATTATTATTTCTTTTTATTTTATTATTTTGAGTAACAGTTATTAATGATCTTCATTGTCCAAATCTGAATTCTATAATGTAAGATATTTAATGATTGATTTAGCTATTAGTAAAAACACCTAGTATGGTGTTGCTTTCATCCATGGAAAGTAAAGAATTTTTAAAAAAAGTCCTTTGTGTCCATAGTCCTAATGATGGCCATGAACTTCTGCTTAAATATTTTAATTAAATATTTTATTTAAATGCCTTGATTAGTTGATCTGTGAAGTCTGTGTTGTGTTATACTGTAATTTCTGCAGTATTGCTCAACAATGCATATACATGTTAAAAACATTTAAAAAAAAGTCCTAATCCAAATGGCATGAGAATTGAAAGTTCTGCTCCTTTTTATACTAAGTTCCCTTTAATAAATTTATTGCCCATATATAAGTAAATCATAATTGTTATTTCTCATAGCTGGCAAGTCAGTGTTTAATTTGTGCATTTGGTTTTGACAGGGCATGTTGTCTGCATGAGAGATTAATGATTTTTTTCCTTACATTGCTGTTGCAGTTTATGTTTTAAAGACAAAGCTATGACTCAGGCTGTGCATGCTTTCATCAAAAGAAAATAAAATTTCACAGCTATTTCCCTGAGTCTTCATGTTGAATCCATGGCAAGCTGGAGGTTTCTGAGATACCTTGAAGTCAAATGAAAAAATGCCAAAGGTTTTATTAACTAAAACATGAAAATCACCTTTTTTTTTTTTTATTTTGTCTTTTATTTAATATTTGTTAAATACACATTTCATTTTTTTAAGGCTTGCCTTTTTTTACTAATAGCCAAATCAATCATTAAATATGTTACATTATAGAATTCAGATTTGGAAATTCTTAAAAAACCAAAAGAGCTGCCATTTTTTCCCCCTTCCCATTAAAAAACAGAGTTTTTTCCTTCCTTCATTTCTTCAGTACCTGGAAACCTTATTTATTTATCAAAATGTTTGGGTGCTAGGCACTTTGTGGAAGCATTCAACAAAATGCAGGCTGAAAGTGCTAATAAAGTGGCTGAAGTATTAATACTTTTTTAATTGGGTTTTCATTTCTGTCCAAGATATGTGGAAGAAAATGTAGGAATGGAAGAAAATTCATAAATGTTTCCTTTGTTAGATAGCAATGGAGCAACAAGCTAACCAGGACAAAATACTGCTTCCTGAAGGAAATGGTAGTTGGAGTGGTTTGTGCTTGCCTTAATTCACACATATTCAAGCCAGTAGATTCTTGTGGTAATTTAGAAAAGCATGTTTCAACATTGCTGGATGATGGGAAAAAAATGGAGAATGAAGGTGAACATTATCAACTTTTCACTGGGCATTAGTCTCCCTCTTAGAATTAAATAAAAAACTCCCAGTATTTGGAGGGAGAAATGATCCTGTGGAAACTTGGGCTTTGTCCATTCTTTCTCTAGTGGATTTTATGAACATTGAAGGAGAGAAAGGTAAGCAGTATTGAATCAACAGTGTTTTTTCTACTGATATTTGTCAGAATTTCTGCAAAACAGAAACTTAATCAACATTTCTGGTTTGTCCTGAATCTACTCAGTGGTCAGCACACCTGGGGTAAGCTGTTGCTGTCTTACTTCTTTTAGTAAGGTCCAAGTTAGAAACCTAGGAATACTAAGGGAAATGATGATGGACAACCACAAGGTAACAAGATGCTGTACAGATGAGCATAGACAAGTAGGGAAGTGCCTATGTGCAGCTCTACTAACATAGTTGCCACTGCCTAAATTTCTGTAAGACTTACTTTGCAGTGAAAATTCAAGGTAGGCTGCAAACATTGTTATTGCAAAGGTTATTTCATAATTCCTTCTTATCTTGTTAAATGTGGCACTGCCTAAGGCATGACAGGTGATGAGAGTTGTGCTGTGCTGTGTACCTGGATGGGAGCAGGGTCACAAAAAATAAGTATCACTTGCATGCTGCCATACTGCAAATGTGGGTATTTGTGGCCAGCTTCCAGGTTAGCCCTGCTTTGAGTGAGGGGTCTGAACTGAAGGACCTCCAGAGATCCTTTCCAAGCTAAAATATGATTTGATTTAAAAATCCTACCTGCACACTGATAAATTCACTTATTGTTCCTCATCCTATGGCATGTGTCCATATGAATTGGTTTCTCTGTCACTTAACTTTTGTCCTCTAAGACATTCAGTCATCCCAACATTTGTCTTATTCTGTCTTCCTCCAGCCCCTCTGTCCCTGTAAGGATTAATTCCCTTCCTTAGCCTTTCTTCCTTTATTTTTCTGCTGTTGCAGATGTCCATTTCCTAATTAACCATCATCTTTATTTTCAGGGAAAAAACCTCCCTAAGACATTTCAGGACATTTTTGTTCATGCTGCCAGTAAAAGAAGGAGCACTTGGGTGTAGGTAAATCTCCAGGTCACACCTGGTTTGATGGATGTCTTTAGATAAATAGTTTAATTTAGCCTATAGCACTATCTGTATTTAGGAGCACTTGCTGTGTTTTGCAGCTGTGGTGACATGGTGACTGCATTAATGGGATGAAAGAAGATTGTCTTGAGTGGCTGCCAGTTATGTCTGCTTTAATGGCCAAAGGATTTATTAAAGTTCCACTCTGATGTTGCACTGATTTGGCTTTCTGCCTGCTATCTGCTCTTCTGTAAGAGATGGTGATGGTACAGCATAGCTTTCTTGAAGTTGGAAATGCAAATACCCCATTCCTATTAATTTAGTTTAGATGATCAAAAGTATAATTAAAATAGCTGGTTTATGAGTCTTTCCTTCAAAGAGAACAGTCATTTAAAATTAGTGCTTGAGTTTACTCTTCAGTCTTTACATCCATTCACTCCTTCCTTCATTAGCTGGAAACAAAAGCTCAAACAATAGTTATCTGAAAAGATCACTGAAAGATGTTATGTAAATGCTATAGAATATAAAGCCATTTTTTTATGATATTTGCATTTTGCAGTTATAAAGGTGTCTCCAGAAGTTGAAGTCTTTTGTTTTCTCTTTGGTGCTTTGTGGTGTTTTTGTTTGTAGGGTTGTTTTTGTTGGTTTTCTCCTGATGCTACTATCCTAACTGGGATCACAGGCAAAAAATTGACACTTTCTTTGGAATACTGCAAGAATTTATAGGTTCTAAATGTAAAAAATCCAAAATGCTCTTCTGCTGAGTTTTAATGCAAGATATGATTTGCCTGATAGAAGTGTATAATCTTGGCAGGGAATGAGATGATCTTAAGTTCATAATCTTTCCTCTTTGGCCACTTTATCTCTCCACTCCAGCCCACTCTTT
Organism: Galbula dea; assembly: GCA_013399015.1. Lineage (NCBI taxonomy): Eukaryota > Metazoa > Chordata > Aves > Piciformes > Galbulidae > Galbula > Galbula dea. Next base: position 1,650,950 of record VWZX01004381.1, on the reverse strand, counting down.
CCATAGCTGGATCTTCCCAAGGGAGTGCTTTACCCGTGTTAGCTTGATATGCTCTTAGTCCACAATGCCACATTTGAAGCATATTTGCTCAGTTTTTGAAAATGCATACTGCTACCAGTTTGTTATCTTACAGTTGACAGCTGTAATAAAAATAAAGAATTCTCCTCTAGCTTTGGATTTTTCAGGAGTAAAAGACAGTTCTCAAACAACGTCGTTGGAGTTGTTTACTTTTCTGGCTTGCAGAAGTGCTGTTACTTGAGGGAGAGGAGCTCTAAATCTGAATGCTGTAGTACTTTGATTTCTGTCTAGTGCAGTAGGTTTGTTTAAAACCTCCATCTATACACTTTAAATGACTCCTTGTCCTATATAGTGCTTTCAGGCTGTGAAAGATTGTGACATGGTGGAAACGTTGCAGATTTAATATGTTCAGTCGTAGGTGAGTACCCTCAGAAAAGAGAGTGACTTGTAGTAAAGATGGTTAATTACAGGTTTATTTCAGTCATTTTGTGTATATCTGGATGTGATAAAATTGCTGAATTGGGAAAGAGTAAACTTGATTGAAAGAATGAGTAAGCCTCGTCCCAGGCTGCCCAGGACAGTGTTGGAGTCACCATCCCTGGAGGTGTTCAAAAGATGTGGAGATGTGGTGCTGAGGGATGTGGTTTAGTGGTGATTTGGCAGTGTTAGGTTCTAAAAGTTGGACTTGATGATCTTGGAGGTCTTTTCCAACCTGAATGATTCTGTGATTCTATGGTTTTATGCAGGGAAGATGTAGCTCATAAGTTTTTTGAAGTTCTGTTAAGGAGCTAACAAGCTTCTGGGTAAGGAAGATCTAATTAATATAATTATTGACATATGTCAGAGATCCTCACAGAAGGCTGACAGAGAATCCAAGCTGCTATGGGACATGAAGTGAAAATTATTGATTTGTTAAGAGAAAGGTGGCAGGGGAGTGAATAATCACTTGTAGAGATCAAGTTAACTTTGGAGCTCTTCTGAGATCTGGGCTGGGCCCTGAACTGCTCTGCCTCTGTGGAAGCTGTGTGGGAAGAGGAGTGAGCAGTGGATTGGGAAGATCCCTGATAGTAAACTCTGGGCTGTAAAGGGGGAAGCTGACTGCAAGGAATTACAGGAGCACAAGGTGATAAATTGGCAGGTGAACTTCTGTCTTAAAAAATCCAAAGTGATGAACAGAGTGGAAAAAGAATGTGAACTTTAAATAGTGAACGATGAGCTCAGAGCTCATCATCTTTTATGTCTTAGGAGTTGGATGCATGTGTGAAAATGCTGCCCAGGTTGCCATACTAGTTGAATATGAAACAAACATCTTTTTGAGCAGAGATATTTTGTCAGTGCAGGGAAGGATATTTTTATTTCTTAGGTATGATCTCACCAAATGACAAGGTGATACTTGAAAACTATTGTTCTAAGGAAGTGCTGGGAAGAAAATATTTACAGAAGGTAACCTAATATGAGAGAGGAATGTAGATGCTCTTACACTTCAGGGGTTAAAAAAAGAAAGTAAAAGCAAGCACACATTGTACACATTGTAAATAGAGAATGAATTACACAACTATTTCAAGTTTAATAGCCCAAGATGATTGGTAATGTCTCTCTTTCTTCCACCCTCATTTCAATTATGAGATTAAGTTTTGCTGTCTGGTATAAATATTGGTAAGGTGGTTAAATGGAAACTGGTTTATTGATTGGTATCTTCACAAACTAAATTATTTATTTCTTGGTGAAGGTTTTGCTATTTTCTGCAAAGATCTCTTTCTGGCTCCTGACCTAATGCTTCAGGAGTATTCTCATGCATGCAGCTGATGCAGGGTTTGTACTGCTGAAGTGCAGCTTTAAGGAATGGAGTTGGGAATGGGTTGGAGCCTGTTTGTGCTAGATTATTTGAGGATGGAATAGAGATTTTCCTGCTGGATAAAATGTGCTCTTTTGAATTCTTTAAATACTCTAAGGTATTTCTCTGTTTCCCATTTGCTTATTCACCTCTTCTTTTCAGTCTTCTTTCTCACGAGTTGTGCTGATGTCAATCAGCTAGTTGTAGGTCTGTCCTTTAACTGAGGAGATAAAGCAGTGCACAAACAAAACCAGCAACCTATGCTTTAATATGTATAAAGTCAGCTGAAAGTGTTCTAAATTACATGACAATATAAAAAAATATAATGGGATACATTCAAGTATGTATTGAAACTAGATATACTCAGTATAACAGAATAGAGTGGTTTGTGTGGCTACATGCCTTTAATACAATTAAAGTAATTTTTCCTCTTTACTGTATTAGTCTCCAGAAACTAATCTTATTTTGGAAAGAATCTACTGAGTCATTGCTTGCATGAGGAAATCTTTCTCTCTAAATTACTCCTGCTATAACAGTTTACTAGGTCAACTGTATTTTTCCTGAAGTGTTTTGTTCATTGTCTTTATTTTTTTCAGTTCAAAGTGAAAGATATGTCAACTCCACAGAAGACATGGCAGAATATTGATACTGTTAATAGTTGCTGTGAAACATGCCTGGTCAAATCCCAGGCATGGATGGATCTCAGCTAAAATCTCCTCCCTTTGACAAATGAGAGTCTAACATGTAAATTAGCCATACTGATCGCCAAAGTTTCCTTCCAGGGTTACTGCATCAGGGAATTTTTGTTCTCAGCTCCTATCTTTCTTATAAAAATGATGTTAATGAGTTGTGCATCTCCTGATGAGTTGGCAGAGCTTTTGCAGCTTCAAGGAGATCTAACACCTGCTAATAACAGGGCAAAAGCTTGGCTGCTGTGTTGCCAAGATCACATTTAACCTATTTAAATCACAAGCTACCATTGATCTGGTTTGCACAGTTTGTTCTCTTGAGTCTTTTGGTTTTAGGAGATGCATTCTTTAAAGAAGTAATTTAGTATTGATTTGCAGTGTTTAAAGGGAGAGAAGCTACCTCTGGAATTGATACAGGTAACAAATACAGTTTAGTAATAATTTATTGAGAATAATTTCTGAGCTTCTAAAGAAGATCCTTCCAGTAGGATTCTTCTGCTACATGAAGATTCAGTTTGGTATCAACAAAACCAGACTGAATCAAGAAAAAACTTCAAATGGTATGAAGCAAAAGTTTTAGTGAACTGTATCTGTGTTACCAGTGAGAGTAGGGAATGACACTGGAAATGACACATAAATCAAGTGTATCCCTGTTGTTCCAGCATAGCTGTGTTGCCGCTTTCAGCTGGCTCAGGTTCTGAGAGTGGTGATAATATTGAACAAACCTTTCCATCCACACCTGTAGTTTGAAATTGTAGAACCAAGATAGAATAGTTTGGGTTGAAAGGGACATTTAAAGATCATCTAGTCCAACAACCCTGCTCTGCACAGGGTCATCTTGCCATTTTTGTGGCCCTCTTCTGGACCTAGTCCAACAGGTTCATGTCTGCCTTTTGCTGAGGACTCCAGAGCTGTAAGTCCTGTGGCTATATCTTTTTGGGTAGCTAGGTGAAACGTTTCACCTTTTGCTACTTGGAATTTTTTAATGATTTGTGAGCTAAATTTAGTTTGCAAAGAGTAGACAAACCGTGGCTAATGTCTGTAAATCTAACCTGTTCAATTTGAATAAAGCTTACACTGAGGTCTTAACTCTTCAGTGACTAAAGAAGGGGAAAGAGAATACAAAATTAGAAGAATACACAGATTAAAGCTACTTGTGTAGCAGTTACTTTGCTGCTGCTCTTTAAAAAAGAAAAAAAAGGGGTGGGGGCAAGGAAGAAAACAGTGTCTTTAAATAGCCTGTCAGACTGCTGCTGCATCTACTTCCTTGTGTGACAGATACTGCATTTCTCATTAATGGTACCTTGCAAGTGCCTGTGGTTGCCATAGTAACTATCTCTGAGCCATATACCTTAAATTTATCCTGACAAAGGTTATTGTGGCAATTCCTACTAATTGGCTTTTTTTTCTGGTGCTATTTTTAACTCATCCTGTCCTCCTCTATTTAAGTTACAGATTCTAAATGGGATGAATTGGCAGAATGGCTGTGGGTAGGAAAATGCTTTACAGAGAAGGAGTAATTGGCAACTAAAAACTATATTTTGTTCTTCAGTGCTTGGTTAGAAAAATCTAAATCATAACTTTCAGTAGTAACTAAACTGTGATCTGTTTTGTCCTTCAAATGTTTTGATATTAAATAACATAGATGCTCTTGAAACATGGTTTTGTTCCTGTAGGCTTCTTCTATTGTTTATTGGCAACTATTAGTCATGTTGTTTATTACCAGATATTACTACCAGCAAAGATGCAAGGAAATAAGACATATCCTGAAGACCTGAAAAGCTCATTTAAAGTAAGTGTCTTTTAAACAGAAGATTGCACAATAAGAGTTAGCCTGGTGCTATATTAGCATCTGGGACACGTGCTATATTAGTATGAATGCAGTTACCTGGCCTCTGCTGGTACAACAAGTTAAATTGAAAAGTTATTCATAGGCTGATGATATCATTGTTTAATTTCCTGTAGATGTTTTAGAGGACTACTGCCACAACATTTCTAGTGGCTAAGAACTCTCAAATTTAATTGCTTGATTGACTTCAGTTACTTTTTCAGGCTCAGGACTGAGACAGCAAAACGGTGACTTCATGAGCAGTCTCAGAGTATTCATTTCATGGCTAGAGAGCAACAGAGGAGAAAAGTTACTGGTAGAATGGGGGCTGTCAAGCACAGTAACTTTTGATAGTGTGGAAAGAATAGTTTGGTTTTGCTGAACAGCAAGAAATATGATTGTGCTATGGTAAGGTACAGAATGTAGCCATAAAGAAGGCAACATGATAGGAGTAGTTTGAACCATGCCGTTAGAGGAAGGGGAAGGACAGAGGGTTCTCAACTTTTCAGTAGGAGGAAGGGTACAGATGCACATTCAACTCTCTGTTTAGCACTCAGCCAATTTCTGCATGGCAGAGTTCATCCAAAGGTGCAACCAACAGTCATTTGACCACCTTCTTTTGAGATATATGATATATTCCTTATGTATGGGATGCTATAATTCCTAAGAGATTTCCTGTTGAGCTTTCTAGATTTTCCTGTATTCTTCACCTGGCATGTCTGAACAAGAACTGGATTCAGAACTGATACTTGCTCATTTTTTGGAAGCATCATTCATTTAATATAACAGGTAGTGAACAGCAATAACTAAGTCTGTCTTGCATGTTTTTCTGCCTGTATGCCTAAGTACATTGTAAAAGAGGCGTATGTTGTGGTTTGGGGCCTGAGAGAAAAAATGGTTTTAAACTGAAAGAGGCTGGGTTTAGATTAGATAGTAGGAAGAAATTCTTTACAGTGAGGGTGGTGAGACACTGTACTAAATCCTAGATCTAGATAATTCCAGGTAACTAAGCAGACTTAGGAACTGGATGGACTCCTCATGCAGTTAACACATTTCTGTGTCGTCTTACTATAGAAATCCAATTAATGAATGACTTGTCAGAAGAGCTTTGTGAAAGCTCATGGTCTAACAAAATCTGCAACAAGATTTAGGTTTTTTTTAAATTACATTAAATTTTATCTTCAGGTATATCTCAATCTGCTCTTCTCCAGGCTAAACATCTCCAGGTATCTCAGTCTTTCCTTGTAAGAGAGATGCTCCAGTTCCCTCAGCATCTTCACAGCCTCTGCTGGACTCTCTCCAGTAGTTTGTGTTAAATACTGATTTAGCCATAGCCCTGTATGTAATTAAAGCCAGTAGGAAATTGTTTCAGTAGAATTTGTAAGAACAGGTTGCATACACTGAATCTGAAAAGAAGTTGTAATTTCCTATTAACATATTTCACTCTGACGAGGTAATTGAACAGTTAGACTGAAACATGTTTAGCTTTGATTTGGGCTTCCAGAAGTTCTGACAGTACCTGGCAAGCCTACCAAGTGATCAGCAGTGATGCCTTGCAGGCTACCTGTGGGCTTTGTGTTGTGTGTCACAGTTTAACTCTGTATCTACTGTCGACAGTACTAATGCCATGAAAAAGTACACAATTACAACTCTGTGGTTCAAGATCCATTGCATTAAAAACTAACAGTTAATAGAATATGCTTTTCTGAAAAACAAAACATGCAGAAAGCTAAACACTTAGAAATTCATCATTTTTCTTATCTGGTTCAGATCATACCCAAATGCAAGCTGTGCACACTGAAGTATAGTGTCTAATGAGTTTACATAGAAATAATGATCTTGCACAAAGACAATGATTATCTACAGGGTTTTAAAATTGTTTCAAGTAAATAATACATATTATGGCAACATTCAGTTGCTGGCCTGAGATGATTTTTATTTGGTTTTAATCATCATTTAATGTTATACACATATTTCATTGCATTTTTATGTTATTCCTTGCTTCAGTTCAGAAGTAAGTCTGACAAGTTTCCAATCCCAATCTTGTTCTCTGTTTAAGGCAAAACTAATTATTGTCAAAGGTCTTGAATAATGTGCAGGACATGCTGATAAAGAAATAAATTATATAAGGTAGGAGAAAACTCCTAGTTAGGAGAACTCTTCAGAAAGAGTTTTAGAAAACAGTTAACAGCATGCACAAGATAAAAAAGAGTAATATGCTCAGCCAGAGTTCTCTGACAACCAACACTGGAGCCTCTGCTGTCATTAAATTGCTTTTATACCACCCAGGTAAGCAGAGGAGGTACAGAACTCCTTCAGCCAGCAAGTGAATAGTGTCCTATTTTAAGAAATCTCAAGTACACAATGTGATCTTTGGGGTACTGTGTCTGGCTAATGGATTAAAGTTGGATTAAACTCAGTTTTTCAGGTAGGAAGAAGTTGTAATTAAGCAAGAAGCTGATCAAAAAAATATGCTCAGGACTGACCTGAAGTTTAGAAAATCAGAGAATCTAAATGATCTACAAGCTTAAGAATAAGGTGTGTCCATGGCTAGAAGCGAGGCTGAGGGCAGGAAACAGGGAAGTTCACGTTGAAAGCTGTAGTGGTGTGACAAGAGCAAGAACTGAGCTTTGGCTAGGTTGGAAGCAGGAGTGGAAACTGAAATTGGAGGCCAACAAGACAGGCATACAAACATGGCAAAGAACAAACTTGCCACAGATTAGACACTTTCTAGTAGGAATAAAATGTTGTCTCAATTGCAATGTGAAGAAAAACCAGCAAGGGTCAGCTGTGTCAAAGACAGCACAAGATATAGATGATTATGATGCAGACATTCAGATTTGATCTTGATGAGATGTTTGTAATCCTTGTTAAGGCTCTGAAATGGAAGAAGGAGGGATTAGGTTGCAGAGAATCAACAACTGATCTAAGGAAATGAATTTGAAATTTTGGATAACACATTCAGTTATTTCAGATTGAGGCATAGAGATTGTGTTCAGGGATGGAGAAGATAAAGAGCTGGGATTTCTTTGACTGGAAAGAAACTGACGTTGTAAGGAAACAATCTAATAACACTGCAACATGGAAAGAAATGCAAGTGTAAGAAGTGAGAATATAGGAACCTACATTTCTATCCAGCAGGAAGATTAGTGTTGAAACAGCAAAAAGCTTTGGAGGAGAGAAGGGTTCAGGAAAGAAGAGTTAGTCTTAGCGTGTGTCTGAAAACACAACACCCTTGTGCCACGTCACCCTTAGTGATACGGTTTAGTGTTGGACCTGACAGTGCTGGGTTAACAGTTGAACTCAGTGATCTTAAATGTCTTTTCCAACCTAAATGCTTCTATGATTCTGGTTTTCCTAGTGCTTGTTAGTAAGTGTCACAGTTTAACACCAGCTGGCAACTAAGCCCCACACAGCTGCTTGCTCACTCCCCACTGGTGGGATGAGGGAGAGAATCAGAAGGGTAAATGTGAGAAAACTTGTGGGTTGAGATAAAGACAGTTTAATAGGTAAGCAAAAGCCAGACATACAGGCAAAGCAAAACAAGGAATTCTTTCACCACTTGCTGTTGGCAGGGAGGTGTTCAGCCAACTCCAGGACAGCAGGGCTCCATCACATGTCATCGTGACTTGGGAAGACAAATGCCATTACTCTGAATGTCACCCCCCTTTCTTCTTCTCCTAGCTTTATATGTTAAGCATGATGTCATATGATATGGGACTTGGATCAGTTGGGGTCAGCTGTCCCAGCTGTATTGTCTTCCAACTCCTTGTACACCCTCAGTCTACTCACTGGTGGGGTGGGATGAGAAGCAGAAAAGACCTCGACTCTGTGTCAACGCTGCTCAGCAATAATGAAAACACCCCCATGGTATCAACACTGTTTCTAGCACAGATCAAACCACAGCCTCATAGCAGGTACTATGAAGAAAATTAACTCTACCCCTGCCAAAACCAGCACAATAAGGAAGAGAACCAAGAGAAGGATTATGCTTATAGCCTCTCAAGTTCTCAACAATAAAATTATTCTCTCTCAGCTGCAAACTGTCCTCTGACATACAGTAGAAGACTGGTCTTTGTGTATGTAGTTTGTATTTATCTGCCTTTCTTAGACTCTTATGTTCCTCAGGGTAAGTCTGAGTCATCTTTGAGACCTTGGTCTGCTAAAGCAATAAAAAATCTCTCTTGTCTGTAAAATAAAGGTTCAATTTTGCATAGTGTGCCAGAAGAGATTATATATGACAGTTTCAATATTTTGATTTCACACTGTGGCCCATTTTGAATTGCATCTGTCAGGATAAAGGAAAGGTTTGCTCCTACAGAGAGTATTACCTATAGGACATGATAGTCTATTATGCTGCTCAGCAAATTCGTGTATTTGTCTTCAGTTTTGTCTTCAGAGAGCAAAGAATCAGTTTCATTTTGGGTATGGTTAAAAAAAGAAAGAATCAAGAAGGAATTAAGTGGTCATAAGTCAGATAAGGCTTGATAATGATGGGGAGTTGTATTACAGTTTTCCACCTTATTTGCTAGCTAGTGAAATGAAAGTGCAAGAATTAGAAGTCAGAGTTACAGAAAGTAAATGAAAAGAAATACCCAAATTAGTTGGATTACTGTGAGGAACATGGCCTGCCATTAGTGCTGTCTTTGCTGTTTGCATTCATCAGTAGTCATTACTTTGAAATAACTTGTTTTGAACATACTGGCATAACCTCAGAAAATTGGTTTAGTTGTTTTGGTAATTTGCTGCTTATTTCTATTATTTTAACCTTTTACATTCAAGAACACTTCTTACATGATGTAGTGGCTTCTAGATAAAAGAAATAATGAGACTGGTCAGGGACTCAGTAGCTGTAGTAAAGACTGGATGCTAATTAATTACTATGGTGTTATTTATACTCTTCAAGCCTTTTCAAACCAATATAGACTCTTTCAAGTTTCTTTTTGTGAAGTCTCTTAAGTATCCTGTTTTGTCAGGAGACTGTTAATGAAGGCAGCCAGTGTTTCAGTCTGTTAATCCAACAGGAGCTGCTGCTGTTGAAGGGGCAGTAGGGCTTGGATGCAAGAGGATGTGCTTGGATTTAGTAGGAGATAAAGAAGGGGAATCAGTTAACATAGACATTTCAAGCTCAGGTTTAAGTGCTGATATTAGCAATAAAGAGAAGGGGATGCTAAACTAAAAATAGCTTCTATAAGTTTGAAATGTTTCACATTGTGGAGGGTTGTGTGAAAGAAAATTAATTTAATGGAAAGATGTGTAAAAAGAAATGCTTTATTTTTGAGAGAAAAGTATTTACAATCATTTAACATAATCCTGAACTTCATTTTATTTATGTAATAGAAGAGTTACAGATAGTTACTGCTATAAAGTGGAGCCTAAAGCTTCAGAACTTGAATTTCACCAGGAGTCCTCTATGAAACCATGGTAAAGGGAAGCTAAAGATTTGTTGTGTTTTCAGTAGTCTCTCTTACTGAAGTAATTGCTGTCAATGTTTTTGTGATAGTGGAGTCAGATAAGTGCTTAGGTCTCAGAGAGAATGTAAGAATAGGAAACTTTACAGTTCTGGTGGAGGAGAGCTTTCTGCTAATGAAGAGTGAGTGGAGACCATATACTGAACATACTATTTCAAGTTCATGTGACACTTTGTAAGCACTGCATTTTGGTCTGTTGCATGATAATTGGCAATCTCAGGTAATGATCAAAGTGTGTTTTATTTTTTTTTCCCTGAATCCAGCAGAAAGTCATCCCTGAACCCCAATTTAGGAAGGCCTGTATTGCATCCCCAGTCTTGGTGATTCAGGATGCTGCCAGAAGATAAATGAGACTGAGTTTAGAAGCATTAATGCCTATGACCTTCTCAAATAAAAAGAATAGAACTTCTACTGTTACAGCAAATTCTTCATCCATCTGAAGTTTAATGATGTGACTTTCAACTGAGCTAGCTTGATGTATTGTGGGTACTTTCACTTAGGACTCTCTGAACCAGCAGCCTCCTCCTTGCATGGTAGAATTAGTGCTTCAGGAGATTCCCATTAGAATCCAGTTTCCTCTTTATTAAGTACTCCATAAATAATGTGCTTTGTTGATACAGAGTGTTGTTAAATTGGCCTGTAGTAATTAAAAGGCATAGTAAAATGCAATTCCACAATTATTGTGATGTTTGGGCTCTACTGTTAAAACTCTCATTAGATTAAGTTTAGAGCTCACTTTCAAACATTCTTGGTGATTCAGAACAGCATACCTGTACTAGTTTACTTGTCTTCATGTTATCTATTTATTTGTCCCTGGGTGTTAAAGTGCTAAATTCTGCAGACTGTGTTCATCAGATGTATCTACTGGGTTGTACTCAGTTGCCCAACTGGAATATGTGTTATGTCTGCCTGTCTCAATTCTGGCTGCATTAAGTAGCCATGTATAAAAATCAGCATTACAAAATTCCTTCAGCTTTCCCTTTTGTAGCTTACTCCCCTTCCCCCTCTTACTTATTCCCCAGTTTAACCTCTGTTTTCCTCTTAACTGTTCACCTTAAGCTGCTCCCCACCTGAAATGAACAGATTTCTGAAGCAAAGGAAGATTTATTGTTTTCTCTTTCCCTTCAGGTAATATTTTGTGTAGATGTTGGGAATAACTGATGGTTGGACATTTCCTTACAGAGAATGCTTGCTTTTTATTTTTTTTGTGAAACAAATTGAAACAACAGTATGAAATGAATGTACAAGAAGAGTTTCAGGTTTTATGAGGGCAGAGATAATGAGCAGGAGATGATCCCACAGGTTCCTCTTCCACCCTGTTAACATGTTTTCTGAGTTAACTATGCCTTATGCAGGAAATCTTTCAAGCATTTGAATGTAAAAAAAAAAAACCCAATCAACCAACCAAAACAAACAAAATCCCTGCATAACTTCACCTGACAAATAGAAATATACTCCTTATGCAGATGATATAAATATTTATGCCTGTAGAGCAGTCTTCTAAATGTTTTGTGCTGTGTTTTTCAGCCCCTTTAATGTTTGGAAATATTTTATTTATTAGCAGTTGAAGGCTTTTCCCTATTGCTTTCTAATTATTTATTAGCAAACATAACCTGGAATCAGGAACTATTTGAGGCTAGATATTCTGGAATGACCTCCAGACTGGATTTTTTCCCTTCCAGTCCTAAGTAGTTTCAAGACAGAACTGGTAATTTAATGAGTTACAGAATCCCACACACAATCACAGATACAGGTGACTGTACAACCTCTCTGAGCAACCTGTCCCAGTGTTACAGTAAAAAAAGTTTCTACTATTATCTGGATGGAATGTCCAGTATTTTGATTTTTGCCCATTGCCTCTTGTCCTGTCACTGGGAACCATGGGGAGGAGCCTGGATTCATCTTCTTTACTATATGTCTCCATTAAGTGCCTGAAGTTATTCCTCTCCTGAGGCAGGAATTTGTATTACATGATATATTGCTGGAAGCTGGACTCTTGACTGTGGAGAATCTTCCCAGCTATAGGTTTTAATTAGACAAAAGAGAAGAATAATGATCATACCTGCTCTATTTGTTTTCCTCTAAGAGTTTAAATTCAAAGTGTAGCTTAAGTATTTTCTCCATTGATTTAGGATTCAGTGGAGCCCCAGAAGCATACATTTTTACATCTTAAGATATAGTGATGCAAAAGGTCTTTATTTCAAAGTGCTGCTTTATTTAATTTAGAAAGGGAATACAAACCTACACATTTTCATCATGTGGTTTGCTTCTCTTTGTTGCCTTAGCTTTATTTTTGATGAAAACTCAATTTAGGATACTGCTCAAACCTTGTTCCTTTCTTTTCACTTCTTCATCTTTTTCAGTGGTTGTCCTTAGTCTTAATATCTACTGTATTGTTTTGATCTGCTAGGCAAAGTCATAGGTATCATGTTTTGAAGAGATTTTCATTAGAATACTACTGAGTATCTCATCACAGATGTAGTGGTAGACTATTTCAAAACTCTTTGGAAAAGGTATCAATATTTGAGTTAGAGTTTCCAATTTAGAAGAACTTCTTGACTTGCAGGAAGTGCTAGATAATTCTATCTTTTCCTTGTGAGTAATTAATCTACAGTTAAGCTTATCTGTGGGATGCTGCAAATTGTATTTTCTTCTCAGAGACAGTATTGTGTTTCAGTTTCTCTTTCTGTCCTGACTTCTGGTAATGTTGCATTAAGCTCATCTGATGTTTGATAAGTTTGCTACCAATGAAGAAAGGAAATGGAAATTGGGCATCTTGTGGAAAGTGTTGTTTTCTGAGTTTCAGCTAACAGTAAATCAATTCAGTGTTCTACACAGCTGAGCCATTTATTTCAATTGCATTAAGAAAAAAGATTTATTTGAAAATATATTTTCCCTTTTCAGTGTTATAAGATTTTCAGCCACATAAGTATATACTTCTTAATTTCAATTCATGGTCAGTCATTTTACTTGAACAGTGTCATAATCAGTAAAAAAGAAAAAATACATTTGGATCAGTCATTATTAAACAGGTGCTGCAGACCCTTTCTATTCTGAAATGTGCTAGAAGAATTTTGTTAATATACATCAAAATCCCCTAATTTATTTTGACATACATTGATGTTTGACTGTATTGTCCTTCTTCAAGGATGTACCAGCTATGTTCACCTCATTTAATTTAATACATATTTCTTACAGCATTTTGAGGTTTTTTTCATTCACCCAGTTGGAGGGAGATTCTTAAAAGAGAGAGAAAAAGCTAGTTTAGTGTTCATGACTTGGTTTAGGTCACACTACCCAAACTTAACAAATCTTATCAGTAACATTGAAGTTGAAAATCAACTATAATTACTGAGGAAAATAGTATTTCTGTACATAGCTTTAGCTGAAGACACAGAAGAATGTCAGGACAAGATAGTGTTAAATCTATTTTTAAACAGGAGCATTGCTATTTAATGAAATGCTGAGCCCAGGGAGTGCAGTCAAGGATAAGCAGAGGCACTTACCACCTTTGACAGGCTACAGTATTTCTTCTGGCTTTGTTTCAGCCCATGACTTTTTACTTCAGTAATCAAATATTTTCTGTGCCCATTTCTAGGGAAAACATTGCAGTTTAAGAAAAGTCTAGTGAGGAACAAAGTATGTCTGGAGAGGATGGGAGAATGCTTGAACCTTCAGATTTGAAATATTTAGACTCCTTAAATCAGAGGTTCAAATCCCAGGAGGGTTGGTTTAGTCCATCTTTTGCAAGCTAGAGAAACTCAACTCAGTGCAGAATCATTGAAGTCCCTAAATTGTTGTATTAGTGAATCACTTGACTGGTGTTGGGAGCACACTTACTGATGGTCTTGTTAGATTATTTTTCAAGGTCTACAGAGAGGAGCTCTTTTGTGATATGATATTCTCGCAAGGGTAGACCTGCCACAGCAAGGGTGAGGAGGGAAGCTCAAGGAAGTTCAGGCCCCAGTCATTATTACATCATTATATATTTTCAACTCTGAGAAGTATGAAGTGTATGAAGTTTTGCTGTGATATGGCTGATTTAGTTTCCACCAGGAGTTAGAGAAGACTCCATATGGACAAGGTTTCTGAGTAGTGTGATCAACATTGTGTGTGTTCTCTGCATTCATAGTAACAAGGCATGCTGGGCCACATTTCATTGTTGAAAACTACTGGTTTCTGCTTAAATGCATCTCAAATATATGTGTATCTGTATGCTCCATTAGTACTTTGTGGAAAAGACATGGACCCACATTTAATTTCATTTATAAGTTCATATGAGCATGCTCTGAACATCAGTGAGGTGGTTCCCTGATGAGAACTGCATATTCAAGGTTACTCATACATGTTAAGCCAGTTTAGCTTGAGTATAACTCGATGTAAGTTGACACTGAAGAACTGTGTGTAAATAGCTGTGAGGCAGTGGCAACACTTTCTCTTGTGTCAATAGTAGTTTTCAGTATTAGAAGCCCTTTGTACAGCTTTTTTCTTTGTGTCTCCTGCTTCTGACCTTGTGGGTAGGGAGCTTAAAATTATTTTTAGACCATTTGTGAGCATATTTATGTGACACTGACTTTTTTAAATTTGAAAAGCCAAGTAGCTTTTTATAACATTGTTAAGGAGGCAGTGGCCATGGTTCAGCAGCTAAAATTGAATTCTTTTTTTTTGCACTTAAAAGCTAAGATTTATCCTTTTAAGCCCTGTGCTGGTGTAATGATTCAATACAACTGCATGTTTTCTGGGAAGTGGTTTCTGGCTGCTTTGCTCTGGTTGTGTGGATTTCTCCCATAAAAAGACCAGTAATAGTTTCTACTGTGTATCATCTTTGTGCTATCTTTTCCTGTTATAATGGGCAATCATTTCTGACCCTGTAGATACTTTTGAAGAACAATGCAAACCCAGACCTCCAGCTATACCTAAAGTAGCCTAAGGTTTGAATGTACCAGCTATTTAAACTAGAAGGAGGGAAAAAAAAGCCAGTAACCAAACCAAATCAAAAAGATACCCTGTGCTAAGTACTGGAACAGGAACAGTTTCACCATGCAATGGCTTGCATTTTGTCTTTCTAATTTTTTTTTCCCCCTTGATGGAATTGAGAGAAAGTTGTGTTGGAATCTCATAAATAGCTTGCTGCTTCTGTACACATTAATGGATCAAAGACTGGGATCTTCAGGTATTTTTCTGTTCATGAAAACTGGCTATGCAAACAATGCTTTAAAGCAACTGTGTCTATTCTCTTTGCAGTTTGCCTTTGATGCATTTTTTTTGTTGTTAAAACAAATAGAAAGTTTTGTTTTGTTTTCTTTAAGTTATTGTCTCATGTATTGCTTTCTTACATAGATGTGTGTTTCCAGCTACTTGCCACCAAATTAACTTCTCCTGTACTGAATGAATTATTGTCCTTAGAACATGTGGGTATCTCCTAAAGGAGACTTCATCTACCCATGTCATCCTTAACAGGACATTGTAGCTGTGTTTTTCTAGTTTCCTTGCTGTCCCCTTTAGAATATTGACTTGCTTGCATTCTTAATGCTTAGACAACAAAAATATTTATAGGTGATTTGCAGTTTTGCATGTCAACTTTGAAGCTGTTTGGCTTTAAGGGTCTCACTTGTTTTTATGTGTTTCTGCCTCTTAATCTTGACTTTTGATGTTTGATTGCCAAACACACAGGTTTTCTTGTCTTGATTTCCTCTTTACAAATGAAAAAGACAAAAAGTTCCAGAATTCTCAGTATTGAGGAAGGTTGATGGGTTAGTGCTCTGTCAGGAAGAGCAGAATTACCTTCTCTATGGCCCTGTAGGTATTTACAGTGTGGGGTGGAACAGCCCTCGGCCAAGCAGCCTTTATCAACTGGAACAGAAGGAAAAAGACAGTCCTCATGTGCTCTGGTGGTGCTCATGGCTGTGAGCATTTCTGCCATCAATGCCTTTCTGCAGCCCCATGTTAGGTCACAGTGTTCTTCAGTGAGCCCCATGTTGCACAGTTCCAGGGATATCTTAGTCTTTCCATGGAACTTTTACAGCATTGGAACTTCCAGGGCTTCCCAAGAACATGTCTGAAATTTTTTCTTGGTATTGCTATTACCTTCTATTATCTTAATAGAAGTATATCATCTGTCTGTGTCCTTGAGATACCTGGAATTATTCCCATCCATAAAGTGTTATTTACAACATACCTGTTGTTACAGTCAGTGTACTGAAAAAAGGCAAACCTATGTCCTTACTGTGTCACAGGTTGATGCAATGGGCATGGCTTGCAGCTTAGATACTATTTTCTCAGAATTATAAGAGACAAAGTACTCAGCCAAAGAGAAACCCCATTATGGAAGAGGTGGAGAATGGGGAGATGCAATTCCTTGTGCTTAATGAGTGCCTCTGAGGCTTGAACTAACTTCACAAAAGCTGTAATTTTTTCTCTGCCACTCTAATCAGGCTCCAGCAAAGATCTTAATCTTTATAAGGGGATTGTCAATCTCCTTTATCTGCTCTGGCTGCAGTTGTTGATACAAGGCAGTAACAGCCATCTTCATGGCATCCTAGATCTGTGTTAGTGAACCAGCTTCTTTATCTTCTCCCTTGAGTTTAATGGGTGTTTAAGCACCTGGTAGACAGCACTACAGGTTTCTTTACTTTGAAGTAAATCCCACTGTTTGATCCCTTGCCAGTAAGAATGACTACTCTGCCTATCCATCTATTTCCACCCTTTTCAGGAACACTCCTCATGAAAGCCTGCTTAGAAATACTACTGAATGTCTTCCCCACTAGGTTTGCTCTCATTTGAGAGGACTACAGCTTTACACCAGCTGCTTTCTGATAACAAAGAGCAAAAAAAGGGACAGAGACTTATTCTGAATTTCAGAAATGGAGAACAATTTTTATGGTTTAAGTTCAATATGGTAACTGGAGTTGAAGTATTCTATCAGTTCATAAAGAAAACTGGTTTGTTTCTGTACATCTTCTGAGGGCTGTGTTCTTCATGTTTTGCATGTTGTTGTGTAAATAGAATCAGTTTTTCACTGGTCAAGAGCACTGTCAGGACAAGGATATGTAGTTTGGATTCTCTATAACTCCTAAGACTGTTCATGGAGGTCTCTGCACCAGTAGATATGTACTCTTCAAGTTAAGTGGAGTTATTTTGTATCATTACTTCAAACAGGTACAAGATTCCTAGAGATGATTGTGCAGTTCTTTCACTTACTTGATTTAATTTGAGCCATTGCTTTTTGTTTGATGATGACACATAGTGGGCATCTGCAGAGAGGAGCCTTTCATCTTCAGCTCTTACCTTGTGGTTTTTCTCTGGTTAGGGCACAAAACCTCTGATGAATGTAAGTGCATCGGGACTCTGGGCTCCTTTTACATCAGCAATGATCATGTTGCAGGTCCTGGTGGGTACTACTAGAACTGTGTGATATGTAGTCAGGAGACTTGTGTAAAATGAAGCAGAAAGCATTTTTATTTTTTTGGAGTCATGTCTGGCTTCCAGATAAAGAGCTAGCACTCAAGATAATCTCCTTTACTTAATTTTCAGCACTGAATATGTTTGGAATTTCATTTGTGTTGGGTGATAACAAGAGATTTGACTCTGCTGTTGGTGCTATGCTGGCCCAGATCAGATGTGTTTCTAATTCACTGAGTTGTGTTTCTGCTTCACTGGTTTGTGTTTCTGATTCACTGCTTGTAATTAATGATAGATGCTTTACCTCAATTCCAACTCTTATTGAAAATTCTTTAGGAAGGATGCATTAAAGCTGCTATACTAATTATATCCATATTACCATGAGTAAATTTCCAACAGCTGCTTGATCTTTTGAGTTCTTAAATTGTCTCAAAGTTCAGATCAAATATCTATGGTCTGGAGAGCATCTCTGCACTTAACTGAGCAGCTCAGAGAGCTACATCAAATTTACCCCAAATCAACTGGACACATTTTTGTTGGCAGCAGGAAAAAGATACCATTTGTATTTTCCCAAGAGTGATGGAGGAACCAGAGACTAATTAAACCCAAAGCTTGATGGAATTGATTGCATACTCTTTAAGACTTGCAGTTTAAAAAGTCAGCTGACTTTTTCCTTTTGCCAGTCTCATTTTTTATTTTTTGAAATTAGTTTGGATGATGAGAGAAGCTGACAGAGGTGAGGGAAGTACAGCTATCAATTTTTTTGGGTCATTTTCCCAGGGAGGAGTCATGGCTTAAGTGGGATGTTCAGGGAGGTGGTCAAGCTAAGGCCAAAGAAGTAGCTTATATCATACACTCAAGTGGACCAGGATGCCTTAAAAGGACATCTAGTTTTTGGTGAATATCCTTTCCATATTTATAAATATTAAGACTTGTTTAGCCACTGGAGTGGAAGAGCATGATAAAGAGTTTCATTATAATCTGGATCATGTATTAGCTACAGAAATGTTAACAGAATTGTAATCACTTGGCCAAATTCTGACCTTCCTTTGCACTTCCTCCTCTTATGAGCACAGCAGAGACTTTGGAAAAGTTTGTTATTGATAGTGATGAATGGGGAAAAGATTACAACATTAATAATCTGAGTGTGGGGATTAGAAGACTAGAAGGGAGGAATTAAATGATAAAGAAAAGAAATTTGATTTGGAGTCACTGACCCAATAAACCATTGGATAGTTTTTTAGGGTAAAAGTGCACATTACAGAAAGGATTTTTATCCTTCAGGTTAGCTCAGTGTAAGCAATGAAGATTTATGGGTAGCACTAAAGTTTTGTCTAAAGATTTTTCTATATTTTTGAGAAAACTTTTGTGTTATGAAAAATAATTTTAATTATTAATAGAAATGAGACTGAGAATAGATGTTTTCTTCACTGAAATAAGCAGGGTACATGAAGACAAAATGGTTTTGTACCTTGAAATTTGTAAACCCACATCTCCTAAAGCTGTCAGAAGGAGGAACTTATTTTTCTAGAAAGGCTTGTGACCAAAATCATGAAACAATGAAAATCTTCACCCTTAGAAAAAAAATTGCATTATTAAATCTACTGAGCTTTGGAAGAAATGGGACTAAAAGAATGTAGTGACACTATAGACTTAATAACTATTTAATCATTATTAATTCCATGAATTTGCAGATCCTTAGGGTTGGGGTTTTTTTTTCTTGGTTCTATGTTTGATATCCATTATAGCTGTGTTGTCTTTTTAGCTGCTTGATGAGATCTTACTGGTTTGGATGCTGACATGAATGTAATAATTTAGTTTAGATTTCAGTTTAGATTTATTCTTAGATATTACAGTCTACATTGTATATTATTCATTATTCACTGGAGGGAGAAGCAAATTACATGTATAAATGAAGTGAAAGGTGAAAGTAAAGAAGTTTAGAAATGTTGATTTAAAGGTAGGAGAGCATATGTGTCATGCTTCAAGTCGTGAGCTCAGGTCCTGCTTTTCATTTGAATTTAGACTTGTAAGTACTGAAGTGAACTTAGAAAGTGAAGTTTGCATTAATTCAGAGATGTTTTTAAAAATAATGTTATGCTGTGTTCTGTAAATAATGCTCTATTCTCCTTCTTATTAATATTTTTTATGTTAGTCATGAGCAGTGTTTACTTCATCTCATTTTCCAGCAACACTGCCATGCCCAGCAGTGCTAGGCACAATAGATACATCATACTTGACCAGTATTTCATTTTTTCTCTTAAATACATTGAT
Organism: Galbula dea; assembly: GCA_013399015.1. Classification (NCBI taxonomy): domain Eukaryota; kingdom Metazoa; phylum Chordata; class Aves; order Piciformes; family Galbulidae; genus Galbula; species Galbula dea. The sequence goes on along the minus strand of VWZX01004381.1, from coordinate 1,631,435 downwards.
GGAAAGCTTGTCTTAAGATGAGCATCACTAGCAGCTTATTTTGAGTGTCACTTATTTTCTTTCTGACTACACAGTGAGTTGAGTAGGACAGGACTTAATTGAGAGTCACAGTCTCTTTAATATGAAATAGAGAATTTCATGAAAGTGAGTTATGATCAGTAAGTGATGATAAAATAGAGACAACAGGCTATGAGTGCATATACACAGGGTTTAATTGTGGGATTTAAATCTAGAGGAGGAATATTCTTATGTCAGTACTCCTAAGTTGTTTCCCAGGCTGCTCTGTGTGGGTTCAAGTCAACTCCCTTCTATTTTGATGTTAGATCTCCTTCTCTAGAAAGAGCTGGCCATCTCCAGATTTGAAGGAGAGCTTCTTGTCTTTCATCTGGCATTATATGAGAGGATGTGCAGGCTGGACTCCTGTACAATGATATTTTCAGGCACACAGTGACATTAGACAGTTGGTTATGTCTGTATGATTTGTCCTGAAAATGCATTCACCAAAAGAAGCCCTGTTTTTTGTCTCTCATGCTGCCTCTTGCTATTCCCAGTCTTCTTATCAGCTGCACAAACTCACTTATTTTTGATCCCTGGAACACAAGAACAGATGTATACAAATCATTGACATTTAAAAAAATCTAGAATTTTAAAAGTTGTTTGTTCTTTTGATATAAACTGATTATTTTTTTCATAAGGCATTTTAAACCATGTGGTTTTTTTCTTTTTCTGCATTTCCATATTGTCCAATTGAAAAAGCAAATTGCTTTATTTCCTTTCCAAGTCTTCCATTTCAGTTTGTGGACATGTATAAAATAAACCATGAACTAATATTTCCAATAATGAAATAATGATAATGATTTAACCAGGGTTTCTAAGCCTGCTGGGCAAAATGTCTTCCCAAAGTATAGGAACTTTCTCAAGACAAAAAGGTCACAGATTTGCAGTTGAAATCATGGTGTCTAACAATATATAATATAAAAAGAGATAGATAAAAAGTGAGTCACTGTGAATTACTTGAAGGAAAATACTAATTTGGCTTAGAGTATACAGGTTGTCCCAGGTTTGTGAAGCTGTTTACCCTCCTTATTTGCAGAACAATTTCAGAATTAATTTAATTCCATAAGGCAATTTGTACTTGGAGCTGTTAATCCATGCCTGATATTCTCAGCTGGATGAACAGTTACTTGTTTAACTAAATCCTCTTGTACTGTTCTCCAAATGGGGTGAAGATGCCTTTTTTTGACTGGTTTTAGATCATTTTCAGAAAAGAAAAGTGTGGAAGAGCACCATAAGGAGAAATAATGCTGCTGCTTCTCCTTCTCTGGCTTCTGTACCCCAGGAGAGTTCCTTGCAACTGCCTTTTGGAGTCTGTGGTCATTGCAGCCTGTGTTCCAGCTCCTGAAGTAGCTGCTGGACCAAAGCACCTGTGCAGTAGCACAAGGATCAGGCTCCAGGCACTCAGGAGCTGGTGCCTGCAATGAGCAACAGTTTGCCTCAGTGTTGAGAATGGCTAGAGATGAAGATCCCAAAAGCTTGTAAATGAGAATTGGTTACACTGCATTTTTTTTCCCCTAACTGCATTATTCTTTTTGATGATGTTTGTGATAACAAGCCAGAGTGATCTCTACTTATTGTCACTCACATTACAGTTGGCAGTTAAGGTAGTGATTTGAGTTAGTGATTTCCTGTGTTCTGTGATAGCATGTGGATTTCTGTAGGAGAACAGTCCAACTGAAAAAAATGTGTGTAGATACCTATTCCACTACTCTTCTATGAGAAAACTACTGGTTTATGACTTTGTGCTCAATGAGGCATCATTAGGGTCTTGTATTTTTAGGAAGGGAAGTAACTTGATTTACAATTAATGAAACTGCTCTTTTTAGCAATATCAAAACACTTTATGTACTATTTTAGTGACATGTCATGCAATGTGTTGTGCTGATTAAAGTCAAATTTTCTCCTTTTTGGGAAATGAGTCTAATGGAGTCTAGTCAAAGAATTTCATTTAATTACATGTGTAATACAACTTTCTGCCATTACTTAATTGGTCTCGCCTACGTTGTTTCTGCCTATTAGATGATAATTTAGCAATTTCCAATTTGTATATCCCTGAGGGAGGCTCAATGGGAATAAATGGGAGTTAAAAAAAATCTCTGCAGCTTTATTCCTTGATTTACTGGTTGATGGTGTCTCTATTTTTAGTTGTATGGAAGGAGAGAAATGGACAATAGTAAGCAATAAAAAAAGGAAAAATCTTCTGTATCAAGGGCTTAATTTCAGGACAAAGCAGATTGTGTAATCTCTGTTTAGTATGTGTACAGTATGATTTGCTTAATATAGGCTATACAAAGCCAGTTTTAAACACATGCTTCTAGTTGTAATATTAACCCTATAATCCATTGATATGTCTGTGATTGACTAACTCAGAGTAAATTAGCATGTCAGAAGCATTGGGGACTTCTGTGCTGTGGATGGGAAGATCTATAAAGCTACTACATAAATCTGGGGTGCAGTTTGGTCGTGCTAGCCTGTCATTTTGGGAGACTCTGACTCTGGGGTTTGCTATGTTAAATTGTTCTCTGTAAATGGGAAAGAATCTTTATGAATCTTTAAACAGTCAAATTGGCCTAACACTGTCTGTATGTGAATGTATGCTCCTCTACAGATTTGTTTGGGAGTTTTGGCTTCTTTGCAGGAACTGGGAACCATGTGGGACAGGATGGTTTAAAAGAGAAAAAAAGAAGTTGGTGATCTATATACAAGTAAATTCCAACTCTCTCATAAGCTGCAAGTGAAAATGTATTGATGTTTCCCCCCTCTAAAGGTGGAGAAAAAGACTAAATCCTAAACTGGGATTTGGTTTGAAATGGATGTTTAAATCAAGATGCGCCTAAATATGTTTTTATTCTAGTCAGCAAAATCTAGTCAATGAGTGAAAAGTATGTGTAGTTTTCATAAAAGAAAGCACAAATCCTTGTTTTCTATTGTGCCTTTGAATTTTACCTTGCAGTTTGCATCTTTTTAAAAGAAAAAAAGAGAAAGAAAAGAAACCTAGATAGCATCATCTTCTGAGCTTTTATCTCTAAAGGACTAGTACAGAGCAACAGAGATTCACAGAATTTAATCAAAATTCTTTTCTTAGTCCGTAAAATTTTGATTTAGATGAAAGAAAAGATTTTCATTGCTAAAATTCAACCCCTTTCTGAAACATAGGAAAGAAAACTAAAAAGCCCATCAGTGTAGTTTGATTTTTAGTGTTGTTTTTATTTAAATTTAAGTTGCTTTAGTTCTTTGAAGATGGTTTTGGTGCTGCCTGAACATTAGGCAGCTACACAAACAGGGCCACACAATCAATTGTCCATATATAACGTGTGGTCTATACCACCCTGATTGACTGGGGGAGGTTACTATGACAGGCAAATGCTCCAAAATGAGTCCTTATGCATTTTAATAATAAATAAATACTGAATTTCTAGCTGTAGTGTTCAGATCTGAGGCTGGTGGCCATTTGGCTTCACTGCCTTTTCCCATGGGAGCTCAAACGCACAGCTCGCTAAGTGAGAAGGCAACTAGCAGGGCAGTTATTTGATAAGATATGATGATTTCCAAATAGGAAGCTTTTGCTAAAATAACAAGGTCTTTTACAGCTGTGCTCATTTTCTGCTAAACTAATCAGGCAAATCATACAATGAATGCAGCACAGCAATTTGTGGGGCAAAGTGTGCAAAGATAAATCAATATAAACACGATGAGATACAAGTGAGGACAATTCTCTCTCTGCGTATTGCTGAAGTTGGATTCAGGGCTGCCAAAGGCTCAGTATAATTAGCAATAGAAGAAACACCTTGGTTTATTTACTGTAATCTCCTGGGCAGAGTGGAAGTGTTTGAGGCTATCAGATTAACATTCATTAAGGTTCTAACTGCTAACGAGAAGCGGTAAGACCAACGTGGTCTTTCAGGCTGCTGCACTCCCCAGTGGGAGAGGCTGTTTTCTGAAAATAGCTTGTTTCTCAGCATGCTTCTAAACACATGTTTAGGTGTTATTGGTGGAGGAAGCATTAAATAAACTTCCCATGCACTCAGTGGGGTTTTTTTTTAAATAGTTTTTAGGTGAAAATTGTGTGTGTGTAGTTTTTATTAATAGTGCTGAGCAGTTGACTGCTATGGAACTGATACACCTCTTCAGGTGAAGCTTACTCACCAGGAGCTAAGATTTAGGGAGCATAATTAAAGCTTCTTGTGTCCCTTTGCATGTTTGTGAACATTATTCTTGGTACTAGTTACAAAACGAGCTCTTGCAGGTCAAACATACGGACCACATGGCTATGGTGGGAGATGTTCCCTGTTGTACTGATGCTTTGGCTTCTCAAACTGATTATGTCCTGATTGTCCCCCAACTTTGCTGTTTGACAGACTAGTTTCAGTGTGGTGTCACTCACAAAACTTGCTTCTTTAAACTTGTGAACAGTTTAAAGTCTGTGGGCTAGGCTTACTTGAATACAAGGCCCTTCAAGGAACTAACCAAGGAACACTCTGAACAGCTATTATGATTTAAGATGTTCTGGAAATATAAAGGTCACATATGTGATAGAAGTATGCAGGTAGATAGAAGTATACATTTGGAAAGGGAAATTGGGAAAACAGTGACTCAGAAAAGAATTTGGCTATCACAATAAATCATCTCAGGGTGAGTTTATACTGTAGTGCTTTGGGAAAAGGGCAAATGTTGTCTTCATATATAAAAAAGAAGGCAAGCAAGTAAACTGTAAATTAATAACTTGCATTTTACCCCAAAAATGTTTGAATCAATTCCTTTATGAAAAATTTGCACTTCCTTTATGAAAAAGTTGTATGTAAAGCTCTGTATGACTTCATTGCCTCTTGTGTAATCACTGAGATGGACTGCTTCATGTATGAGTAATTTCTCAGTCGTATGAGCTGTTCTGCTGTTTTGAGCAGTCTATTTAGTTTTGAGCACTCTGATTTTGGTTTTGGCTAGGATCTCAAGATCTTCTCTGAAGAGAACCTGTCAGGTGTGTGCAATATGTCATGGTCATATTCCTTTAAAAGAGGAGCATTGCCATCAATTGCATGATTGATTTGGGACGTGTAAGTTTCTCTGAAGAGAGAGTGAGTTGATGCTCCAGGTTTATCATGTGCAAGAGGCTGTGAGACTCCCTCAGTCCCCAAGTGTCTTGGTGAAGTCCTACACAGACCCAGCTCCACTTTACATGTCCTATACTGCTGTGGCCTGGGACCAGCAACAACCATCAGTATTGGAACATAGACCATGCTCTGAAGTTGTCCAGTGGTGATTCCTGACCACAGTGCTACTTGCCAGTGTTTCTAGTTTGTTTGGAGTGTTTCTAAAGCAGAGGCATTTGGTGGTTTTGTCCCATGTCTTCTCTTCTAGGTGTCTGCAGTCAGAAGGAGGATAAGGGTTGGAGCAGGTTCCTTCACTTGAAGCTACCTGGAAAAATGCTCTGAACATAACAGAGACATTTGCCTTATTCCACTGCATTTTTTCTCTTTATATTTTGGGGTGGGCAATTTTCTTAGTCTTTTATTCCATATTTCTAGTTGACATATTTTTTTCTTTTGAACTTTTTGCCATATAAAGGCAATACTGAATTACACAAATGGGCAACTGAATATGAACACGTGTATTTGTAAATTTCTTTCTCTGATTATTAATAATCCACTGAGAGAGGGGTAGGAGGTACAGTATGGCATTATTGTGGATAATGACAGCATTACAATCCCTGCATAATTCAGCTGTGGTAAATGAAAGGGAGGATATTCAACTCAGTCTTCAACTATTTATCATGCTTGAGCTTTTCTAGATTTCCTAATGGAGTGAATGACTAATGATTATTAGTCTCTTATGGCCCCCATAGAAATTTGTGTATTTATAGAGTAGGCTATTACCAGTATTATGATTCTTATTTTAAATTTATATCATTAAGTAGCTAACAGTTTGGCTGAATGGTGATTGCTGCAGAAGTCCAAATTATTTAATAGGGCGAGTGAAAAAAGATGCAAGTTGAAGTTAATTGTTCTGTCTCTTCACTTCCAGTTTGTTCTTCAGATTTGTAGTTAGGAATTAAAAAGCTAGATTCACAGTATGCATGGTATAATCTCATTTAAGCAGAAGATTTATGTAGTTAACTATCTCTTCATACTGGTTTAGTTTTGAAAAATTACATTATATACAGTGGAACTATTTTTTCCTAGTTTAACTTTTTTGTCATCTGAAATGTTGTGGATCAGATAAGTATAAGCTGTTGAATTTTACAGACTTCATCTCTGTAGTTTGACTTTTATCTCCTCTTCAATTATTTTAAGTAAAAAAGTTAAGTTGTAAATGCAGATTTTTAAATTTAATTGACCTTTCTGAGATTAATGGAAAAAAGAATCTTCTGCTATGCATAGTTCAGATATTAAAGCAATCCTTTTTCTTTAAGAAGTCAGTTTTAGGCCAAGGAGGAGAGATCATTACTTATGGGTCTCTTCAGCTACAGTTTTTTACAGTTGTATTTTTTTGAAGTAGATGAAATATAGATTGCACTTCAGTCCAGCAGTGAAATAATTCAGAAGTAAGCACAAGGCATATGTTAATTTGCATTACTTTCTTATTTTCATCTAGTGATATGCCTGTATAGATCTCTCAGCAGTTTTGATCCTTGAGGTCCCCCTCTGCCTAGGAATTATTATATACTGGGGCATCACTACCATTTTTTATATCTGCTGCAGAACTTGTATTTCAGGTGGAATGATGTTATAAAAACTTTATTGCTGAGATTACACAATAGAAGAAACAGGGGAAGTGGCTTTTTTTTAAAGCAAGCTTGTCTTTGTGCTCTTTTTTTCCCTTGTGAATATGAGAACAAGGGTATCATCCTCACTTCTAGCTTATTCTGAAATTTAAAGTCATTGACTATCCAAGGACTATCCTAACACTATTTGCATAAGTAGTAGTAATGTGGTCTGGCACTGTGTCCCCACTGTCTACTCTATATAAAAAAGGAGGATGAACAGGAAGCATAATATTGAATAAAGACTCCAACTGCCTCCTTTCAGCTTCATCATGGAAACAGTTTGCAAACTCATCTGTGAATGATAGCATTTAAATAGGTAGTTAGCCATGAGGAGGAGTTTTTGGGCTCCAGTTATATTGTTTCTTCCTAAAGATAATTGAATAAGGACTATCTCTAGATTTTATTCTTCCAACCTAAGCAGCAGTATTTTATTTACTTAATGAAAGATGAAATCTTGTTATGTTAACCAGATTGCTGCTTCTCTTTTAATACCATGCCAGCTTTTAACCCTGTTTTATTTGGAGAGTGTCACATATTTAATTTCACTTTATAGACTCATCCTTTTATAAGAGATGAGGACACTGAAACAGCAAAGATGCATCATTGGGAGATAGGGTATGCCTTGGACCTGCCCTGCTCTGCTGCCAGGAACAAGGGCCAGAGTTTATAGCACTACAGGCAGTACTCCCTTGCTGAATTTTTTCACTTATCAATTTTATCTGCTACTTGCCACTTCTGTGAAACTGTTGATGTTGCTTAATTTTAACTGGCTCTGCTTTAGTAAAGAGGGATGTGCAAGGCACTGGCTCACAAGTCATGATGCCATTTACAGGAAGGTTTGGGTTTTGTTGTGGTTTTTTTTTTTCCCCTTGATACAAAGTCCTTTCTGTTGTGCATTTTGTTGTCAGGAGAGAGTACTATTTCCAGTAAAGTTGAAACTCATTTTATGAGATGTGGTGAAATATGATGTCTTTAATAATTCTGTGCTGTTACTTTCATAAGACTTTAGGTAACTCTCATTGAAATGTCTGCTGCACCATCCCAAGGTCTGTCATTTTTTTCCCTGTAACTCATCTTGACATGCGACAGGAGACGATACCATGCAGACATATCATCAGCATTGCAATGAGCTGACCTTTTCTTCTGCATTCACTTAATTTGTATTTGAATAATTTGCATCCCTGTAAGGATGCTTGGTTGTCTGAGTAGCTGTCACAATGGCTTGGGCTTGTTTCATGACAAAATCCAGTAGTTTCAAAACACGATTGTTTCATTATTCATGAAAACTGTTGTTTCTTTATCCCCTCTCCTGTACAAGCAAGGTTAGCTGAAGAGAAACAAAACCTGTTTTGCTTTTGCAGGATTGGCTATTAAATATTTTTACATAATGCAGGGTTTTTATACAAATGCCTCATGATTTATTGAAAATCTCCTGGTAGGAAATTTGGGTAACTGCCTATGAGGCAAAGAAGGTTAAAATGAGATTCTAGTCTCTTTTCCTGAAGCAAATCTTTGCAGTTTAAGATCTTTATGTTTTCCCTGATATGTAATTGCTGTGAAGGGCAAGGTACTGTTCACAACAGTAAGCCATCATTGTCCAGCCATTTGTAATACGTTGGATGTCTGTTTCCATCTGAATTGTCTTTCTATATAGATTCTATAGATTTTTGTATGTCACAATAAAGAACAACAAATTTGGCAAGAAAAGAGGTGCAGAGAACTCTTGGCAAGAATCATAGGTTGTAAGGTAACTGTAGATTACTGAAATAATGTAAGTGGGGGAAGACTTTTACAACTCAATTGTGTTCCAGTTTCATTATTTTGATGCGAAGCACAGTGAAAATTTGGACGATGTTGAAGAGGTTGCCTCTTACTGCCTTCTTTCTAGGGTAAAGCCCCTGTGATTTCTACAGATGACTTAAAAATTGAAACACTTTTTTTTTTTTTTTCTTTAGTTGGTGATTGCAACCCACTGTCCAGCTTATCCATTTCCTCCCTCAGTCAGATGGTTTTGGGAATTGTTTACCCATTCGTTAACAACTGACTGGTGAAATGCATCTTGTGAGATAGGAAAAATCTTCAGATTAAAAGTGAAGCAAAAAAGCTGTGTTTGTGTAGGGGTAAATTTTTAAGGATGAGTGACTGATTTAGGTTACAGTATTTAGTTTTTGGTTTGATTTTTGTGTAAAGCTTTTCCATTTACTATACATTCCATAGGCTGAGGAATAAATACTGAAGCAATGTTATTGATAAAAAATGCAGAGACAAGCCACGATATATTTTTAGCACAAGAGGAAGCAGAATACTGATGATAAAAGGCATATACACTTAAGAAAAAGCTAGGATTTAATTTTGTCATGCTTTACTTTTAGTGTAGCTACAGATTTGAAAACAAATTGTTTTGTCTGTGTTTGTTGCTTTCATATATTCTGCCTGCAGCTGAATTCGTAATATCGTTCTGTGTGGTATTTTTCTTTCTGTAGTTCTCTTTTACTCAGAGCTCTTCATTTTCTAGCTGGCAAGTATGTTGTTGAGGGTGTTTTTGTATCTTCTTATGTGATAATAGATGTCACAGTGCTAAATTCAGTATAGACAATATAAGTAAAAGCATGGGTATCAAGTTAGAAAAAAGAGTAGAGGTTCTGAGTACTGGGAGCCCTCTTTAGTTTTCCATAGTTTAGAGCTTAATAAAAGTTATTTCAAACAGAGCTGTACAATGAACCATTGTTAAATGTAATCTGGGCTCTATTCCTGAAAATGATGTGGATTTATTGTAGACTGTTGGGAGGAAAAAGTACTTACATGCATATTTAATTTCCAGAAAAAATCTTCCCATACTGCCAGTAATGATCCATTAACAGAAGACTACAATCTGAATGCTCTCCATTACATGTTAAATATTGTTAGGCAGGAATGTTTTTCTGAAACATCATTCACTTAGAAAAGTGTGGCACAGTAATTAAATGAGAGCTGTTTTCCAGGTCTGTTCAGAGAGGGACTCTAAGTATGTTTTACTGTTCAACAACTAAGATAATTTGTTGTCAAAAGACTATAGGTAACTAACTGTGAGTATTTCTGTCAGAATTGAAGCAGCATTATGTGTATAATAGAAATAGCTACTGGGTTTGTGCCTGCTCATGTACCACAGAGTGATGAAGTAGTCTTGGAAACAAAGGCAAAAATGATTCTGTAAAGTTCCAGTTGTGCCTCTGTCTTCCACTTGCATTGTCCATGCAAAATCCAGGAAACTCAGCCTGCATTTGCAGAATCAAATAATGCTTCAATACCAGTAAGAATTTATGTTGTTAGTCACAGTTTCAGGCCTGATATCCTTTTTAAATCCACTCAACAGGTTGTATCTGGGTGGTTTTCATTACATTCTTTTTTTTCTGCCTGATTCCTGCAGTTACTCTGATAGACTTTTGTAGCTCATTTTTGCTTTTTTTATATACCCAGTACTTCCTGGTGTTTGCATGCAGATGAAGAACTCTTAATGATCTCTTGCTGTAGGAAAAAAACAGCCAAAACAGAAACAGTCCTTACAAAGGAATAGATTAATTCCTTTACCTTTTTGAACTTTTAAATGTGAGGATCAGCAAAGATGCAGTCTCCAGAAAAGGTAGTTTATAGAAACAGTAATTGTGCCACCTTTGTCTCCATGCAGTATTTGTAGTTTTTAATGATGAAGGTAGTCTTGGAAGATCAGCAGCTTCTCAGATGTCAGTTGTTTCTCAGAATGAAGCAGGATGGGCCTATTTGAGCTCATCTTTCCACAGTAAACTTTAAAAACTCTAGATTATTCCTTGTTCTTGTAATTGTCATTTGTTTTCTCCTAGTTTCCTTTAGGGTCAAGATTCTCTTAAATTAATCCTAATTATCTCTTCTGGTCTGGGGGGGGGGGATTTCAGAGCCCTTTCTTGTTGACTTTTGGTATTTGTGTTTTCTTTTTAGCAACATTTATAGAGTATGTTTCCCTCTTTAAATGTAGAAATACATAAAGAAATAAAAGTAATCCTGTTTTTTGTGAAATGCCCTTCCCATAGCCCTTCTGAAATCGTAGTTGCATTTTACCATGAATAGTTTTCAAAGCTGTGGCTTGGCCTTCTGTTTTCCTTAAGTGCAAAGTCATCTCAAGAGCAATATATTTTATTTCTTCCCTAATTATTTTTCTATTTCAGACAATTCAGGAAATTAAACCTGTTTTGGCAGTGCAGTCTATTAGATCTGCTATAACCACATTTCATGTGATCTGAGCTAGTCTAAATTCTCTTTTATATTAGATTACTGAGTCTAGTTTAACATACAAGTATTTAGTATGCATTATAGCATAATATATTTAGTTGAATTAGCTTTTATGCCTTACTGTACATTTAATAAAGCAATTAGTTAACCATTTTCTACTAATGAATTATGCAATGATACTGAAATTAGTATTGCCTGTAATTCCTGAAGATATATTAAGCAAGATGTTAGTATTTGCTCAGAGAAAAAGACATGGGCCACATTTAAGCCCTAGTGCTGTGGTTATTTGCCTTTCCTTTCTGAATTTTGTAAGGAAATTAAAGAAAATTTAGGAAGTTGGCTTGTAAAAGCAATGAAGTGCACATGGCTCTTTAAGTATGTTACTATTCACTTCAGGAGACTCTTTGGTATATAGTATTTTGCTTCACTTGCATATAGGTTGGGATTAATTAACTACTTTAAACAGTATCTTCATCAGCATTTGGCCTAGTCTTGTTGCTTTTTTTCAGCAAGTCTTAAGCACACCAGGAGCTTTTACAAGAGTGAAGGCAGCTGAACTTATGCAGAACTTATAATAAGGTCAACTGGTTGCAACTGCAAGCCAGATGTCTTATGTACCACTCACCAAGGCATTAAAATGTTGATTAATGATTGGGAAAATATCTTACCATCTTCAACAGGCTTAGACTTCTCTTTTCAGTAGCATAAATTGTACGGCTTACATATCATTAGTATACAGACTACATGCCACTGAGACCAATATACTGATGCTGTAGTGCTTGGCTTTACAGTGGTCTGCATTTTCTGCAGCAGTAATATCTGTAAAATTGTCATAGTAAAAAATCCTGGTTTTTTCCTCTCTCTTTTCCCTTTGCTACAGTATGGCTATCCAAGTTGACAAGTTCAGTTTTGAGAGCTTCCCAGAATCCCCTACCGATGGGACACAGTTTGCGAATGCAAAGCAGCTGGAAGAAGAAAGGCAACAAGCTAAAGGTCTGGAGATTAACAGCAAGCTGGATATTTGCTGGAAAATTATATCCTTTCAGAAATACTTGCTTTAAAAATTTATAAATAGATGCCCTATAACACATTTGACTTATAATTCAACTCACTATATAGCAGTGTTACTGAAAAGAAAATTAATCAGAACTATGAAGCTTATCATAATTATAGACTTTTTAAGGTTAATTGTGCTGTATATTACTTAAATGGTGCTTCAATCTTACTGTAATGGCTTTGTCTGAGTTATTGACCCTGCCACAAACCTGGGTATGTTTTTCCAACCTTTTAGGGAACAGAGGAAGCATAGTTAGGATTGAGGAGTAGTAGTTTTCTAATGTCAAATTTTTCTCTTCTCACCCATACCGAGTAACCAAATAAAGAAGAAATCCATGAAGCTGGATTCAGAGAGATTTTATGTATTTAATTATAGTTAAGCAAATCAGAATGTTTTAGAATAATTTATTTCCAAGTCTTTTTTTACAGATTTGTTACTATATCTAATATAGAGGAGCTTTTCTAAAGCTTAGAAAAGACTTGGTTAGGCAGTGGAACAGGTTGCCCAGAGAGGTTGTAGAAGCCTCATCCCTGGAAGCTTTTAAGACAAGGCTTGGTGGGGCCTTGGGTAACCTGATCTAGTGGATGGTGTCCCTGCCAGGCAGGAGGGTTGGAGCTAGATGATCTTTGAGGTCCCCTCAAACTCTGACAATCCTATGATCCTATGACTTAGTCATTGTAAACATAAAGTCTCCATAATTAGTCTTCAATGCAGTAAAATATTGCTTACAGTTATTAATTAGAAAGTACATTCAATGTAGATTTAAAATAGACCTGTGCTATTGCTGTAAGTTTCATTATTTCTATGTAAAAAAAAAAATCTTGTGCTTGACTTCTCAAAAATACTCTTCTTCATTATTTCCAGCAGCCCCCCAAGCCATGTGTTGATACTCAGCATCTTCCAGGCAACTTACATTTTTCAGTCAGATCATCTTCAGATTCGTGTGATAGTGGGTGGTAGGAAATGGGAGAAGAGTGGCAATCAAATCATGGTTTATCTGTAGAGATGTCTCTTTGTACTTTTAATTGTACTTTTATCTAGTAATCTGAAATGATTTTTCATTGCTAGTTTTATTAAATAAGCTGCATGAGATTAGTCAAAGGCAAGACTTGAGACATAAATGAGATTCCTAGTGTCTGGTTCCGTCCAGGCTCTCTAAGGAATATTTCAGAAAGATTTCCATTTATGCAGAAATGTCAATATTTAACCAGAACTCACTTAGAAAATTTCTATTATGGAAAGATATAAATACAGTTTGATAGCATAGTTGAATTCTTATAATGGAATCAAATGCATGGTGGTTAATAATTTTGTCAGGATGTAAAAATACATCCTCATTCATTTCTGTTGCTGAGCAACACTGTTTACATCCATTCAGTGTTCTGTATTTAAACCCAGTTTTGATACCAAAACTGTCATGGCTGACATATAAATCAGTACTTTAGAAAACCAGTAGAGCAGTGCATTAGTCCTGTGTGTTAAATTCAGTGCAAACATTTGTTTCTGTGTTTTTAAGATTTGTTATGAATATTCTCTCTATTCCTAGATCTTAAACTATTCTAATGAAAGGCAACACATTGCACATCCTTAAAAGGTCTCTAAGAAAAGTGTTCATTTTTTTCCAGATTTCAGTCAGTCTTAGCCTTTTCTCACAGCAACACTTAGATGTGAACCAGTAAGAAAAAAAATAATAAAAACCCATTCTCCTCTCACTTCTGAGACATCTGTCCTCCCACCAGAGTAATTTCACACTGGCCAGCAGAGTTTGTTTCAGATGTACTGATGGGTGGAGAAATGGATGGATAGCTTAACAGCATAAGTGTTGTTCTCCCTCAGAAGCCAGCCAAAATGCAACCAAGAGATAAAAAGTGTTTGCAAAAATACAAAGGGGTATAGTTGCTTTTGTTTCTCACTAGAGAAGGCATTTTTGCAAACATCTTTTGAATAGTAAGACCAAGTGATCTCTTTGGTGCCTACCATCTTCAAACTACTTTGACCTCACCAGCTAACCTTTCTCTGCTATGTGTGTGCATGAGAAGAGGAATGTATGTTTTGGAGACCACACTTCAGAAAATTTTGTTATAAGTAATCTTGTATTGTTTACAAGGGAAGAGCTGTATTATTTAGCTTCTGATTCCTGAAATCCTTACTGTATTGGTTGATGCCATATGAAACCATCTCATAAATGAAGGCTTCAAAATTTAAGTCTGTGGATTACACTGACTGCAGTGAAAAGTTAGTTACATGGAACTCCTGTGATGGCCAAAAGTGGTTCACAAAGGATGAGGATTTTCAGGCTGTATCTGTGTGTCTATTTTCCAGTATGGAAAGTCTATTTTCTATCTATTGAAAGATTCAGGATTTCAAGTTATGAGATTTTCAGTGCTTTGTTTGTGAAAGTATTGTAAAGCCTGATCAATTTTCATATACTTCTGAAGGGGTGAAGGCAAGAGGTAAAGACAAAATAGCATATCATTCAATTCAGCCTTTGTACATTTTTGATAAAATGAAAATCATTAGGAAAATGGAGCTTCTTATGAGAAAGCTTGCTGCTATGCTATTTTGGTCAAGAAAAACCTGGGTGTAATGTAATGTAGTGTATCTTTGAGATTATAGGTGTATTGAAATCATTTAACTGAAGAGCATGCTGTCTTGTTTTTCAGTATCTGTTAGATGGCATCTGGTATCAGCTTAACAACTGGGGTTTGTTTTAACACAGGATTTGAACAGATGGAGCACATGTAGTTTTAAGGAGGCTAATATTTTCAAAGCATGGGTTTTTTTTTCATATTTTTCTAAATATTTTAAAACAAAATTTCTGTTTTCTTCAGAGAAGAAGTGCAGATGGAATTGTTAGGAAATGAGTGATGGGCCAGTTGAAAGCTTTTGGATCAAGAACAGAGAAGTCCAAGAGGGTAATGCAGTGTGCATTTGCTACAGACTACTCAATCAAGAAGCAAAGCTGGATGAACTCTTCCTTTAATAACTGAAAGAAGTCTTCCAAAGGTGGATTAGGAGATTTCTGGAGTACTATAAGGACACTTTTTGTGTACAGGTGCTGAATGCCTTGATTTGGAATGGGCTGTGTGGGATCTAGTCCTTGACAATAATGAAGATCTAGTTAGAGGAGTGAGGTTTGGTGGCAGCCTTGGCTACAGTCACCCTGAGATGGTGGAGTTTAAAATCCCAAGGCAAGTGAGGAAGGCAAGTAGCAGGACTCTGGACTTAGGAGAAGAGACTTTGGGGAACTATTAGGAGGATTGCACAGGAGGCTGCCCTCCAGAGCAAAGGGGTCCAGGAGAGGTGATTGACCTCCAGGGGGGCAACCTTCTCAAAGCCCAGAGTTGCAGCAGTCAGCAAGGTACATCTGATTCTTCAAGAAAGGCATATTACAAGGTGATTGTAGCAAGTTGCAGCCAGGTAAATTCTGGTGAAGTACTAGGAAAATTCATTTTCACAGAGTTCTCAAGTAGTGGAACAGGTTGTCCAAAAGTACTGTAAAATTGGCTTTGAAGATATTGAAAGATTCTGGATGGGGTCTTGAACAACCTGATGCAATTTCAGTATTTTCCATACTTTGAGCACAGGCTTGGACAGTGACTCCAGAACTGCCTTTCAATGTAAATTATTCTGTGATTTGTGCCACCACACAGTGGGCTGGGGCAGAAAATGACTGTTGAGAACTAAACTTCTTTTCCTCCCACTGTCTCCTGCTCTCCCCGGGTTTGATTGCAGCCAGAAATATTTTCTAATGTACTGTGAAAGAATTGCTACTTCAGTGAAATGAGACTATAACATTTTGGAGTAATTTTCTTTAAAAATATTCTAAACCTGGCCCTAACAGCCTTGAAAATATGAGACTTCCAACACCACCTTAAATACCATGTTCCAATTTTAACTTTTCTAATAGTTAGCCATTTTTTTTCCTTACTTCAGCATTAATTTCTGTGATTTATATGAAGCCTGTCCTATTTGCAATGTTTTCTTACATTTTGAAAGTTGTGTTCTGTGTGCTCCTTACTCACTTTTTTTCATTTCTATATTTAAACCTAATTGCCAGCTTTTTTTTGAAGAACACATTTTTTTTTTCAGTCATATTGCTGATGTTGTTCTGCAATATAGCTATATTTTTCTCAGTATGTGGGATCCAAAGTTGGAAGCAATCCTTCAGGTGAGGTTTGCCATCAAATAAAAGCTAAACTCTCCATGATTTCAGATGAGAGAACTTTTCTGGACTTCTTTTTGCAGTTGTCCCATCTCTGAGTGACATTTTTGTATGTGGTCCAGCATAACTGCCTGAATAGTTATTCCTAAGATCCATTGATAGATTTGTTGATTCCTTCCAGGGTGATGCTTGGAAATTTTTTCATTAAATTTCATCTAAAGCAATCTTCCCAAGTTCCACTTTTTTGTTTGGTTTCTGAACACTGACATATTTCCCACAGACATAAATTTGATGCATGCTTTTGTATTTCATCATCTACTAACCCCTCAGAATTTTGAAATTATCATATGTTGGGCAGAACCTTGAGTCATTTCATCTGATATGCTGTCTGGGTTTGACAGCAAACTGCTGATAACTGCTATTGAAATTTACTTTTCTGTTTGCCTCTTCAGCTTTTGATGACTTCATCTTGATCATGATTATGAATCTTTGGTTATGAGAACATTGCATGTTGTAGAACCTTTTTACCTCAGTAAAG
Organism: Galbula dea; assembly: GCA_013399015.1. NCBI lineage: Eukaryota > Metazoa > Chordata > Aves > Piciformes > Galbulidae > Galbula > Galbula dea. The sequence continues at coordinate 1,614,613 of VWZX01004381.1, read as the reverse complement.
GTTTCCTTAGAAATACTTTAGCTGGGTGGAGCTTTACATTTCCATGCAGCTTCTTAGCATCAACAATTGTTTGCAAAAGTAGCTAGTGGTTAAGAACCTCAATAGCTGCATGTAATTAGTTTTAATAATAAATTATCACAGTAATAATCAAGCAGAAAACTTAAAATATGACTAAGGCTACTGCTATATGTAACTTTGGTAATTAATAATTTAAAATTGTTTTTAATTAGTATAATTTTTATTTATGAACATTTGCTAATTTGTTTATGATTGTGTTTATAAGCTTTTCTCTTCTTTTTCATTATATATACTAAGCTATAAGCTTTTTTCTTTTTCTTTTGATTATAAGCTTTTCTCTCTTTTTCCCCTGATTGTTTTATTACTGCATATGTTGGTTTCTTTTCATCTCCAAGGGGATGAGTTTCCTACAATGTTCCTACAGTTTGTAGGATCTTTTCCAGCTGCTGTTCCCCAAGCCTTTAGTGTTACATGAGGTTCTTGTAACCCAAATTCAGGACCCATCACTTGCCCTTGTTGAACCTCATCCAGATGGCCTCAGCCATTTGATCCAGCCTGTCCAGATCCCTCTGTAGATCCATCTGAATGCATTCATCTATGTGAATACATGAATCTGCTTTGATAGCATTTACCAATGGTAAGGAATGGAAAGCCATCATTTTATAATGGTATCTGAGACATTAAGCTTTCCAGGGAGCTTTAAGCAGTAAACATTTGTAATATTGCAGGCACCACTGTGAGCCAGTTGTAAATAAATTCCAGTTAAGTTACTTTAATGTTACAGTTAATGGCAGCCACTCTGTTTTAAAACTTCTTTTAAATACTGACTTTTTATTAGTGTTTTCTCTCATTTCTATTCCTAACATTAAAGATGCAATAAGAGAATTATTTACCTGCTGGTTTTATGAAGTAATCCAAATTATGTATCCTCTATCCTGTAGTTATTGTGGAAGTTATTCTGTTGTGTTAGTGTCCTAGGTCTTCTTTTTTCAGCAGCAGTGTTTTTCTGAGATGATATTCTGCTCTCTTCAATTTTTCAAGTAAGTGCTTTTTTTTAATGTTGTTTACAGCATTCAGGCACTTTTGGGTTTGTGCATTCTTCATTTGGAGTCCTTTTAGGAAAAAAAAATAAGCTATTTAAGAGATCTTTCAGGGCATAATGAGAATATTTAAAAACATAAAATAGAGATTGCTGTACAATGTATTGATTTTCCTATTCTATCATCTCTTTGAGCTCTTCAGTCTCAATCACTAATTATTAGAACTCATTCTGATCTGAAGTTTCAAGACTTATCTTGAAAATTTCATGGAAAGCCTGTAAAATTATGTCCTCTGGTAGAAATTAGTTATCTGCAGTGCTTGTTAATTTTCTTTTAAATGACTGAGATGAGAACATAATCTTTCAGAGGATCTGCCTTTCTTTCCAGAGTTTTGCAGAAAAAGGACTGATCACATTTAGAAGCTGCTTATAAAAGCTCAGGTATTCTTCTGGGATTTTTTAAAATGTATTTTCAAGGAACATTGTTCCAGTACTTTTGGAGTTGTGGGTTAAAACCTTGATCAATCTTGCTGGGAACTAAGTCCTTCATTATGGTGGGACACCACTTCACCTATGGTTTTCATTTGAAGATTAACAATTTGGAAAAGTAGTGTTTTCAAGCCTCAGAGAGGATCATGTCTCTGTCCTGAATTTTGTTTCTGTGTGATGCTCTCATTCTGGAAAGCATGAGCTGAGCTGTAAAGACAATAGATGTTTTGCCAGAGGAGTTCCAGTGTAAGTACACAGCAGCTCACATGCTATATGTGCATCTGTGAAGGACCTGTGCTTGCTCCACCTCCACTTCTTCCTCTCAACCTAGCCCAGACAGAGCTTTGCATGTGCTTCAAAGCCCTTTGTACTCAGTGCCTCTCTGAAGTTTAGGGAATTAGAAAAGGGAATTTTCTTCCCTGTGCTTAGAGTAAGAACAATTTCCTGATTTTTGTCTCGTTTTAGTCTGAACAGTGTGATTCTGGTATCATATTTGCCCTGGATAAGGACACTGTCACTGCATTATCTAACATACCTGCACCTCCACAGAGCAGACACCAAGCCAGTATTCAAAGCTATTCTAGTCCACATTTATTCTGTTTGTTATTGCCCTATTAAATGTTATCATTTTTTATTTTCAGACTGCTCTTAATTTATCATTTTGAATTCTGATCCTGCACCATATAGTTACAGGTTCTGCATTTTTACAGCTTCCAGACTTTTTTCCCTTTATGTTTTACTACAGTTCAGGTATGTTTTACTTTTGTATCTTCATTTTTTAACACTCCTCAGTGGGATTATTATTTTATATTCTGAAGATACCAACTCTCTATTTATTATTGTTACCCAGTTCATTGGTTAATAAGCCAAATATGTAACATTAACCTGTAATGAACCTCTAGCTTGCAGTTGTGATTTGCAGTAATAAAAGATGTACATATTACATGCTCTCTTTCTCTCTGAAACAAAATTTTCCTTAATTCCAATTTACCCATCCTTGAAGCGTGAAGGGGAAGCAAGTGTGGAAGGTGTTCTCAATCAACTGGTCCTGGAGCATCTACAGTTGGCTCCTCTTCAGTGGGGTGAGTAGTGCCAAAATCTATTGATGATCTTTCTAGAGGATATACTGGCTTGAATTTTGAGCAGCATAAGAATGATAATGTTTTCATTTACTGACAATCTATGATACAGGACCATTTGCTAGGAATTTTTCTTTCTTTGAGATATTTTTGTTACCTGAAGATAAATGTAAAAAAATGATATTTATTTCATTTTGAGTATCACTGCTCAGTGATAATAAATAGGAAACCTGAATATGCACTTTTTCCTGTAATTTGCAGTCGTGGTTGTGTTGTGTGAGAGGTGGCTGCTACTTAAATTTTCTCTTTGCCTGCCAGTGTGTGATTTTAAGGTCATTTACCTAAAATATTTTCATCTGAAATTGCAATATACTTTGTGGTATATTTCTTATTGTGGTCTTGACATTTGCATTACTAACTTTTTAGGTACAGAAAAAGTTGATACTCGTAGTGGGGAAAACTGATTTCTCTTAATTTTGCATGGAGAGTGATGTTCTAACAATGAAATATTCAACTGATTTAGTTGTGAAGAGTTGTAATAATGTGACTTCTGTCTGAGGTTCTTAACAAGGCTTGTTCAGAGGCTTTGGAACATGAGAAGTTTTAGCCTCAGTGTTTCTGTCATTTTAAACTGATTGACCTTAACTATCTTGTACGAATCAGCTCTTTTAATGGCAGGGATCTGTGTGGAGTACCAATAAAGAAATAAATATATGCAAGTGATCTTAAAAGTTTTTTGACTGTTAACATTTCTACTAAAAGAGAACTAAAATCCTAACATATATATAATTAATAAGGCAATACTCTATAGGTTTTCTTTTCTCATCCTCCCTCATCCAATCTTTTGATGTCATTGATAAGAAGGTACTTTAAAAATACTGGCATATTGTAGTGTCACACAAGTTTCTTTTTCTCTTAGCCATCACACTCTTTGTAGTGAAAGCCTTGCTTTGCTTTGGGTTTTGCTTGTCTTTATGTTAATAACTTGTGTTTCAGTGTGAACCCTTTACTACTAGCCATCACTGTAATATCATCTTTGCACATAGTAGGTGAAAGTTTTGTGTTAGTGTTATGCAGTAGAATTGATTCTAAGATGATTCAAGACTTTTGCTATATTGATGGTTGCATTGAAGAGTTGAGTTTATTATAAGTGCTCACAGTGAAACATGAATGAATATTTAACCTAGTTTTGATTAAAAAAAAATGACTGTCTCTTGTTCAAATTCATAAAAGCTGGACTGTAAAATTACTTTTAAATTTTGCATGTTTAATTCATATTAGAGTTAATATTACATTTCTAAAATTATAAAAGCATATTGAAATAATTTTTCATGTGAATTTGACAATCCTGTCTCTTCTTCATTAAACTCAAGGCAAAGAGTAGAATTAAAAGTTGGTGGCATGGAAGGTTTGGTGTGAGGGTAAGAAGTCAGCTCTGAAGGATGTCAAATAGAGGAAAAAATGTGGCTCTTAGTGAACACTGTTGGTTGTGATATAGTTATATGACTGGGGAAGGGAAAAGTATTTAAAACATGGGGAATCATAAAAAAGAAAGTATGTCAAAGGCTAGAGTGAGAGTTCTTAATATGTTTTTAAAATAGATTTTAAGATTTAGGACTTCTCAGTAAAATGAAGCTGTATGTGAGGCAGGTTAGTAAATCACATGTAATTGAAAAACAGAATCTTGCTCAACACCACCAAGCTCAGTGTTCTCTGAAATTTATGGCATATTTTCTTTTTACTGCCGGGCAACAAACCAAATGTAGGAATAGATGTGGTTTTAAGGTGAATATATTAATATCATCCAATCAAGGAAACATATCCTGCAAAGTTTAATGAGGAGAACTAAGGCTCTTCAAAGTCATATGTCATGTAAGGTCTGTAGTTAGACTTGAAAATGATCAGCTGGAGGCATTTGTAGTTGCTGGCTGTGCGATATTTTTTCAGTCTTTATTTGATTTGTGTTGCTAAGTTTTGCAAGCAAGCAGAATTCTGAGACCAAACACTTAGCACTTTGGTGGTAGTCTTCTACATTTCAGAGCAAAATTATCATAGGTACAAATGCTATGCACAAAATGTTGTTATTTAGTAGGCTGTTGATTGAACCTGGAATAGGCTGGACTCAGGATATTCCTACATTCAGATGAGAAGTGCCTCTTGAGCAAGAGGTTCCCAACACTGCATTCTGTACACAATTTTCCCAACAGAAACTTATTTTAAGATCTCCTACCTAAAGGAAAATAAACCCAGTTTCCTCCACTGCCTGCAAAAACAAGGTAAAGACATATTTTCCTGATGATGCTCTTATGTGTAAGAGTGATTTCTTAGAGAAGTTTGATTTAGGAATTTAGAAGTGTAGACACCTTAAACTGTTAAGTACATGAGGCAAATACTTTTCTTTCTTCATAAAAACTAACTGAATAACTGAAAATCAATGATTATATGTGAACTGTAATGATGGTATTTGCAATAGTATTCTAAGAAACATACATTTGTCAAACTTCATTGTGAGAAAAGTCCAGAAACAGCTTTTTGCTTTCATTCAATCTTTTAATTCATTCATTTGTCTCTTTTTTTCCTTCATAATAAATAGGAATTTCAAGACAATTTATAATGTTTAAATTCATCATGGATACATTTTCACAATGCAGTGCATTTAATTTTCTAGTATATGATTAAAGGGAAAACTAACAATACTGCTGATGACTGCTGTCCAGATCATAATTAAGAAAAGTGATAGCAACCAAAGTCTTAATTATTTACTATAGGTAGAAAGTGCTACACATTTATTTGTGGATTCACAATAAATTGTTTATCTATCATATAGGCATATTGTACTTTGAGAATACTCAAACTCAATTGAAGGGTGGTTTTAAGTTACCCCTCACAGGTAGTTGGAATCAATAGAAGAAGTAGATTTGAATGTATTTGGAAGTGTTTTATGGTCATATGGTTGATGGCAGCTTGTTTAGAAGTTCTGTCTGCTTAAGTTTCTCAAAACATCTTATGGAAACTTTATTCTTAAAATAAATTATCTTAATAATTCACTACATGTTTTAGAGTGCTCCAAATCAGAATCAATTTTCACAGCTTATATATTTCATGGATCTTAAAATTAATTACTAAAGCTACACACCCACTTTATTTTGCATTTTCCACTCTGACCTTAGACCATAATTAAATCTTTCCACACTTTATATGATTAATTCTTAGGAATTGCAGCAGTGTCAAATCACTGCATCCTGAATACAGAGGAAAATATTTAAAGTATCTGTCAATCAGTAGATGAGGAAATGATACAGGCTTAGTATTTTGGATACCATCTTGTCACCCTGACAGTTTGTAGTCCCCAAGGACCTATTGAAGAAGAGCCTGATCTCTGCAGACATGATAGTTGTTAACATTTTTGCTGTAGTTGGGGCAGTCCTTGTTGCTTTTCCTTCATATTTAAAATTCCAGGGCTGTCTTGGATGGTTGTTTAAAAACTAGTCTTAGTGGGAAGTAGTTTTACTTTCTCTTTTAAGAAGCAAACCCCTCGTAGGCCTTCCACAGGAGCATGGAGATTATATAGATACAAGCTTGGAAATATGGAGAGATCAACAGGGCATTTGGAGGTCTGTCTTTCAGAAGAACTATGAAGGTTATTCTGTTCATTCATCAAACTAAAATATTCTTTCTTTCTTTCTGTTTTAGAATGACAGTAGTCTGGCCATTGTCATTAGAAAGATGAAAACAGGTATTGGAGAGAAAATCTCAAGCGTTAAGCTGTCTGTAAGGTAGAGAATCGGAGTCTGATTCACAGGAAGACCAAAACTGAGAAAGTCTAGTGGTAAATGGATTTTACTAGGTGAACAACCTTTCTTATCCATTTAGAAAAATCTTCAGGTTTCTCATTTTTATTTTTAAGATGTGAGAGAGGTGGGAACACTTTCCTATCTTAACAGCTTGTGTGCAGGCTGTTTTGGAGGATATTTTGGCAATGTCAAGCAAGCAACATGCTTTAGTTACTGGGGAGCGTTAAGGGACTAGAGTAGTACATTGAAAAAATGGACTAAATTCATAAAACTAGGGCATCTGGCACATGAATAATGTTCTTGCATGTCAAAACATGCTATTGTGTGATATGTTTTAAATCAGCTGTTGTTTCTAATTCCTACCCAAGTCGTGGTTACTCTAAACTGAAAGGAAAAAGTTGTAAAGAAAGGGTTTCAGACATAACTAGACCAGTAGTGACTTCAAAGAAGAGATTCTAAGAATAAAGAGAGCACCCTAGAGTGAAAATAAATTAATAAACTCTCTTAAGTAATGACAAATATCTTGAGACAGGTTGGGTGGAGTGCCAGGGGTTATTCCATGTCAGATTTCTGAAAGAACTGGTAGCTGAAGCTGCATGTGCAGCATTTCTAACAAAGCAGTGAGAAAAGATGGGAGGGAAAATAGAGTAATAAATGCTAATGGAGTAGTTTAAGTATTGGTATAGGAGCAGTTTCACAGACATCCACAGCTTTCTGGGCAACTTCTTCCACTGTCTCTTTGTAAAGAATTCCTTACACCCAACCTAAACTTAGCACTTCTCAGTTTTAAACCTTTGCCCTCTGTTCTGTCACTACAGATCTTGGTCAAAAGTCTCTGTCAAGGGTTAGTGCTGGGATGTCCACTTGACAAGTGACATATGTTCTCTATTAACCCCTCTCCCTTTCCAAGGGGGAAGAGAAAGGGAATAAAGGAGAGAGACTTACAGATTGGAAAACTAAACCAGCTTTGATGAAAATAATAACCATAAAATGAAATATACACAAAAACCCAATATCAAACCCAACACCCCCAATGGCAGTTACACCACTGTTACCACTAATGCTGTGGGGAAGTCCCAGACTGGATGGAAGGGCAGATGGGAACAGGAATCAGGACCTGGATTCTTGAACTGGATTCAGGAATGCATGGATTGGGATCAAAGACAATGAGTCCTCCTTGGACACTGGCCATTGAAGAACAGAGCTTAACCCTTGTGATCCCTCAACTTTATATTAAACATGATGTACATGAAATGGGATCTCTGGTTGGTTAGTTCAGTGTCACCTCTCCTGTCCACTCCTCCCCACAGGTATGACCTTTACTTTATGGCACCTAAATATAGTGCACAAGATTTAGCAGTGACATTGGTTTCCACAGGAGCAAGTATAAGCAAGAGCCCTTCTGCACAGCAATTCTTAGTAGTAACTATAAACATTGAGTGTTATCACTTCTAGAAGCAGACACTGTCTGCAAAAACATGCTGTTGAATTCAGAAAGTGCACTTAGTTACTTAGCTGAAAAATAAAATCACTGAACAGAATTAATTCATGGTAGCTCAAACCAGGACACACTCTCTCTCTGTATTTCTTAAAATCTTTTGATAATCTCAAAAACCAAAGTACCATAAATGAAATGGATGAAATTTAGTCCAGAAAAGAAGATTATCTGTTTTGAGACTGGTAACACAGAAATCTGCTCGAAGGTTAGCTGTCTGAAGTGATTGGAAAGGATTTGATTAGGTGTTACTGTGAACTACCAGTGTAATTCAGCTGTGAAGAAAGGAGTAGGTAACATTTGTCCAAGTCTCTAATGAAACCTTCCATGGGAAACTTCTTGTAGAAGAGCTCAAATCAAACCAGAACAGGAAAAAGTAAACCTTTGGAGGTGATCAAGGAATGAAGACTTATTGTTGGGTTTATGCTGTGGAGACACTACACTGAATAAAATTAGATCAGTTCTCAAAAATTGAGGAAGTCTGGCAAGTGAATTCTGGGTTCCAGAGATCTGTATTAGCTATACATATTATATAGATATATATTAGATATTACCTGTATTAGATATCCTAGATATCTAATACAGTCTTGCTTGCTTCGAGTTGCAGTATGTCTGAGACACATTTCTTTAAGTTAGCAAAATCAAGACTTGACTGATCTCCAGGAATCCATCAGAGGACTGGGTCTCAAGGGAGGGAGGGAGGGAATTGCTGGAGTAGGGCAACTTTTGGCATAAGAGCATACTGCCTAGAATACTGCCTGTTAATGAATGCAGTCCAGATCTTTTAAAGACTGTTAAGGTTTTCAGCACAACGTGACAGCAGAAAGACTGCTGGAGATGAAAGAACCAAAGAATGGTGTTTAATCAGATAGGAAAAGGAGAAAAAGAAACAGGACATTGTGGTAGCAGGAAAATTAACTCATTCAGGCTGAATTCAGATACATATACCTAGGGCATTTTGTTATGCTGAGTGAGTGAGTGACGTTGTTCTCAATATTTCATTTACAAAACTATTTTATTTGCAAAGCCAAAAAAGCTATGGATAGTTTACTACTTAATAGAAATATTTCAGTTAAGCCATAAGAGGTGATTGAGGAACACTGTAATGATGGAAATTGTTACAAAGTTGCACTTAATTTTCTAGGCATTGTTAGAAGTAAATTGAATAATAGATGGATTGAACATCTGAATTAAAAAATGAAAATCTATGGAAATAATTATGAAAGTAGGTTACACTTTGAAAAAGAGCTGTGAAGGTAATTGTAAGAAAGAAGACTGTTGTAATGCAGTCTGTGAAAAGCATCACTGAATCTGCAGGGAAATAAATTTGTGTTACTTTGATGGGCACAGAAGATATCATTTGAATAAAAATGTAGAAAAATATGGTTCAGCTTGTGGACAATTAAAAAAAGAAAAAAGGAAAAAAGATCAGAAGATGTATGTATTAACAAGAGAGGCAAGAAAGATGCTTTGATCAGTCAGGATTTTAATTGCCCAGCAATTAAATGAATTGTACAGTTAAATGTGTTGAGAATGAGAAATGAAAACTATGCTAATTGTAGTGCAGGAATATTCTGAATAGCCTATGTAGGACAGGTTCAATGTGTAATTGGTTTCAGGCAATAAGCAAGAAGGGAGGCTCTATCCCAATGTGTAGAGCCTGAACTTTCCTTAGCTGGCTTCTGACATTTTTCAGCTTTTGTTTTATTTCACTTGAAAAAATAATACATATGCTTGAAACTGAATGCCATGAATGTTCTAAGTGAAAGCAGTCTTTTCACTGATGACATTGTACTTTGGATCTGAGTCTTTTTTACTGCTAGTGTGTCATTTGACTGGGCCATTAGATGTTATCAGTAGGAGTGCAGTCGTACTCTGTTGGAGTTTAAAGTTTGTACTTAAGTGAAATGAAAAGTTTTCCCTTTATTTTTGTGTTGTACTACAAGCAAAATTTTAGTATTTTCATGTGCTTTCCCCCCACTCCCATGTGTTTTGGCTCACTGCTTAAGGCCAGCATGACCTGTCATCAGAAGTTCTGAGGGGAGGAAAGTTGGTTTAATTTTCAGTGTTCATTCTGAATGCTATTTCATCATGGAAGCAGAAGTGAATTAACATGTATAAAGAACACAAATCCACCTCAATAAGCCTTGTAATACTGAAAATAATAGCTTCCAACTGTCAAAGTCTCAACAGGACAAGCACAGACCAGAACAGATAGATTTGTATGAGGAAACATAAGCTTTGACTGAAGTTCTCTCTCTTTCGTGTTCTCTCCTTTTCTCCTCTTTGCTCTATTTCTCATAATTGGCAGCTAATTGTCTGGTTTTTAGCTTAAGAGATTTTATTTCTCTATTTTGTGATTTTTCTTAGTCTACTCATTCTCCCCACTATCTCTTTTGTAACCAGTCTCAGAATTTGGTCTTACTTTTGGTTTTATTTTGTATCCGAGACCTCTGTATTAAGCAATTTTAAAATATTTTTTTTTTACAAGAAAGGCTGTACAGTTTCAGGCCAGAAAGAAGTTAATTTCATTTGATTAATTTGAATCATTAATTGACTTGATTTTTACAAAGGAAACCAATCAAACAGAAAATCTTTCCTGAGTTGTGATTCTGTGTGCTTATTGATACTGTATACTCAGTAGTTATTGAAATAAAAAATTTAAGTTAAAAATTTCCTTAGAAAGCAGAAATTCAGGCTTACTTTAGTAACATTCCTGATTACCTTTGGACACATGAGAAAAAATTAGAGAAAAAGTACCTTCCACCTAAATATAAGGAAAAACTTCTTTACTTTGGGGTGATGGAGCTCTGGAACTGACTGCCCAGAGAGGTGGTAGAGTCTCCTTTTCTGGAGACTTTCAAACCCTGCCTGGATGCATTTCTGTGCAATCTGCTTCAGGTGAACCAACTTTGGCAGGGGGGTTGGACTATGTAATGCCCAGAGGTCCTTTCCAACTCCTACTATTCTGTGAGAAGGGCTATATTTTATTCATTTTAGGATATAAAAGAGGAGCTGAGCAAATGTGTTCTGTAGGGTGGCTTTGTACAAAAGGGCCTTCATCAAAAGATATTTGTTTTCTGTTACTCATTACGTTTTGTATAGTATCAGATGAAGCTGTGACTCAATAATATCAGAGGTATACAGAGCTGTTGCAGAACTTTTGTATCAGGGCTAGACACAAGAGATGAAGTAAGGAAGAATCTTAATTAAAAATGTTAGTTGTGTATAGAAAGGGTAAAATGTCTCGTCAGTGTCTGCAATTACACAGACAGAAATAATTTATTGCCTCATGTGAAAACTTCAGGAAAGAAAAAAAAGGTAGCAGCAGCAATCCTCAATAATTAAAAGAAGTGTTAAGGGATAATTACATTTCTGTGCTTTGATAAACACTCAGTTGTTAGTTATCTGAGTGAATGATGGGGTTGGGTTGTTGAAGGTAACGGAAAAACCCAGGTATTAAAAATGTTGGAGACCATACATCAGAAACTTCAGAAGAGAAATAGGTGCCACCAGCCCAAATGGTTCTGATTTGAGGTCTTCCAAGAGTGCTTCCAGCTGTGAGAGCATTTAGTAAATTTGTTTTGGTAGGACATGAAGTCTCAGAGCTGGTTTTATGCTGCACTCATCTGTAGATTCTAGCTGCAGCACTGCTGAGTGGGGGGATCAGCAGCTGAGATCTGGCAGGGCTTCTTGGCTTAGGCTTTGCTTTACTCATAACTCAGACCAGTGCACTAGATAAAACATGACTTTGCATCTATACATTAGGTCACTTGGATTCAGAGTCCTTGTTTGAAATGAGATATATTTATAGCTCCTTCATTCTGCCCAGAAATTTAGGCCCTTTTATAAACCCCCCCAAAATGGGAGGCTGACCCCATGGGGATGGGTGCCCATGCTGTCCTGCCTAGAGGGCTTCTTCATGGCATTTAACTCCAAATAACTGCATCACCTCTTGCTCTGCTTCTCACAGTTTTCTCATCTATTCTTCACTTCCAGAAAGAAAACCTGCAGATTTCTCTTAGTAATAAAATTGCCAAATACTGATAGTGAAAGAAGGAAAATGAAAGATGAGTGACAAACTTAGGTTTTGAGATTTGGATCAAAATAAGTTCAGTAAACAGGTGCCAGTTAGTGAACATCCTAAACTTTGCCTGTTAAAGAGGCAAAATTACTTCTGGTTTCCTAGCAACTATAATTTTGTATAACTTGATGGAGCAACCACTGAGTTTCTGAACTAACAAAGGTATCAATCAGCATGTGCTCACTATTTGCTATATATGGACTGTTTTTGTTAAATGGGCTCTATTTGAAGGACATTGCTTCTGTTTATGAGTACTTGGTAGTGATCAGTATTGACCACGTATTTTTAATATTAATCTCATCACATGAAATGTACATATTTGCATTATTTAATTCAGAAGTATATTGCAGAAGGTATCTCAATATAGTTTTGTTTGGAGGGCCTTTTGTAAACTTACTGAGCTCAGTCTGAGAACCTGGCTGAGAACAGGAATGTCAAGATTAAATTTATTTGTGACTCATTTCCAGCCCTTTTGTTCTCATGTCAATATTGCTCTTTAGTTTAAGTAGCTTTTCTCAGTCTCTGATGTTTGCCTTTTTTCACTTGTGCTCTTTCTTTTGTGCATTTCAAGACAGCTGTCAGGACTACCTCTCCTAGTCTCCTTCATAGCATAATGTGGGGGTTTTTTTATTGCCAACCCCACAATTGTCTTAGTGGCCTTTGCCTGTGTCTGTTGTAAAGTGTGTTTCTTCTTTTCTTCGATCTGGATGACAAGATTAGATCTTCAGTGGCATTATTTGTGACATGGACCTCTATCTTAGTAAAGTCAATCTGTGCTTTCATTTTCAAGACTATCTGTTGTCCTTTATAAGTAATTACAGCAAATAGCTGGTATTTCACAGAACCTGATTTGGGGTATTGACAAACATTGCCTCTCACAAACATTATTTTGAAACTGATAATGATGGGGTAAATCCAAGTTATGAAACCTTCTGGCTCATTTCAAAGTTTATTTATTAAGACCAATGTGTATTTTGTTGGTATCTAGCTACAACATGGTGGTTAGCAAGTTACTGCTGTCTCTCTAGTATAGCAGAACCTGGAAGGTTTAAATTTGATGGATAATAATGTAGTTACTCTGAGTAAATACAAAATAATTAAACCACCAAAACTTTCAGAAGTTAATTTTGATTAAATTGCAAGTTTCAGGTACTCAACACCATGACCAATGGTGTAGTAAAGCAGTGTCAGGCCTTATTTTTGTCAGAGATTAATGTCAGCTTGTGAAGAAGCAGCTGTAATATTTCAAATGGAGTACAGGTTGTCCATTGATATGAAATTCCTGTATTATTAGGTCTTATCATCACTTGAAGTCTTAACATACAGTAAGGAAGATTCTCCACATGACTTTGGGAGTCATTTCTCTGAACAGCTGGAACTGTGTCATATTTGCCAGAACTGTGACATTCCCCTGGCTGTCCTGATGATGTTGCTACATAGATATTTTCTGAAGAAAAGGCTCCTTCCTGCTGTCATTTGCCCTGCTGCTGAGAAAACTGTCCATTTGTGGCTGTGCACCTGGGTAGCTGTCTAGAAAGAATTGGATTGATGCCTGCAGCTCAATCACTAAATGGTCAGATATATAGCAGCTTTTTTTTCCCTATTATCTAGGCTTGTATTCTGAGTGACAGAGACATTTGTCTATCCAGGTGACTTGTATTGTCCTTATGAATGTAGAATAAAAGACCTGTTTCTTGTAGTACCCTTTGGTGTTGCTAGCTGGAAATTCAACGATTGTTAGGAAACCAGATACACAGAAGCATTTCAAGTTTAGGTTAGTTTCCATTACACAATACTTAGGGTTTTGCCATGTATATGGACAACGAGGCTGGGGAGGAGTCTGGAGAATAAGTCTTAGGAGGAGTGGTTGAGGGAACTGGGGTTCTTTAGTCTCAGGAAGAGGAGGCTCAGGGGACACGTCATCTCTCTCTACAACTACCTGAAAAGAGGTTGTGAGCGCGATGGGGATCAGTCTCTTCTCCTGGGTTACCAGGACAAGAGGAAATGGCCTTGAGTTGCACCAGGGGAGGTTTAGATTGAATATTAGGAATTTTTTTTTCCACAGAAAGACTTGTTAGACATTGGAACAGGGTGCCCAGGGAATTGATGGAGTCACCTTTCCTGTAGGTGTTCAAAAAATGTATGGATGCGGTACTCAGTGGAGTGGTGGTGGTGAGAGGTTGATGGTTGGACCTGATGATCTTCAAGGTCTCTTCCGACCTTAATGATTCTGCATGGGCTGTGCCATGTCCAGTGGGAGGAGGAGGGCACGAAGCGCTGCAGGGCTGGAGCAGGGATCACCTGCAGAGAACCTGCTGGAGCAGGGATCACCTGCAGAGACCCTGCTGGAGCAGAGAGCTACCCTGCAGCCCCTGCAGGCTGCCTCAGGTGGATATTTCCTGCAGGAGCTGCAGCCACGGAGAGCCCAGGTGGGAGCGGGTTGTCCCTGCAGGGCTGCAGCCTGGGGAAGGGCCTGTGCTGGAGCAGGGAGAGGTGTGTGAGGAGCAGCCCAGAGGGGCTGGGACGGACTGACCGCAACTTTCATCCCCACCCTGTGCTCCTCAGGGAGGGAGGAGTTGGGAGGGAAGGGGTGAAGGTGGAAATGGGAAAAGTGAGCAGAAAGGTATTTTAATTTTTGATGTAGTTTCTTACCATCTAAATCTATTTTATTGGGCAATAAGTTGAATTTTCCCCAAGCCAAGTCTATTTTGCCTGTGACAGTGACTCATAAGTGATTTCCTTGTCTTTATCATGACTCATCATCTTTATTATCCCTTTTTCTTTCCCTGTCCAGTTGTGGAGGCAGAGTGAGGGAGTAGCTAGCTGAGTGGGCATCTGGCAGCTGACGAAGGTCAACCCACCACAGATGGTTACTTCAATATCTGGATATTTACTTTCACTTGTTGTCTTTCAGGGAGGTTGTAGAGCAGTCCATGCAGTTCCTTGGAGCCAGTGGTACTCAGAAATCTCTTCAAAAAGCAACAGATTCTATGCAAAGATAAAAAATATGCTAGAATGACACAAGGCAAGGAATAAAAATAAGGCAATAAAGGATGGTTTGCTTGTGAGAAATTGTTTTAGCTTTCTAGCTGTCACAGTATGTAGTTTTGGTACAGGAGGTCTGTTCAGAAAGCTGTACGTAATTCAGTCAGGTAAAAATGAGCAGAGGCAAAGCAGGTCTGTGACATGCCTGATAGAGGAGGCAGCATGTAATAGAAGTTGCTGATAATAATCTGGAAGCTGTTCTTCAAAAGGCATGGTGGCTGACAATGAAATTCTTCTGGTTTTTTTGAACAAGTGAAAAAATCCAACTACTTGATCATCATGCAGTGCTAACCTTCATGAGTTTCCTTCTGTTCTTGTAATAAACTCTTTCTTAGGCAATGTATTTTGTGAGATTAAGAACAACTCTGACATACTGTATGGCATAATTCTTAACCCTTCTAGTTCTTTTTTAAGGTATCTTTTGTATTGCATTGGCACTGGCAACTTGGTAATAATCCAGTAGCATAACTTAATTTATGTAAAATGCCATAGATGGCATTTACCTCTGTCTTTCATCCAAAGTGTTAGTCTGTGGAGCAGTTCATTTGCCATGTACCATGCCATAATAATCAACAAACCTATAGTCAGATTAAGTTGGATAGTTTGATGGTGTGAACTCAGCAAAAATCATTACATGTCTCAAATTAAAGTTGAAGGGACCAAAGCATTACAGAAAAACCAGAGATTTCATTTAGCCCAGGAGCTACATTTTATATTCAAGTCTTGTTGTCTGTAGATACTTTAGATGTTGCTTCACTGGATTTTGGGAATATGTTGTCTGTTCCTTCCATTGTCTCACATTATAGTTCACTCTTCTAATTAGAAAGTCACTGTTTTCTCTATGGGTAATGGGAGTTCCTCAGTTCCAAATGTGACCTTTGATCATTGAGTTAATTTTGGCTTTCATAAAAGTTCATGCCAACAACATGCATATTTCCCAGTCTACCATTCTTTTGGTTATCCTTCTGTAATAATGTGGAGAGTTCTATATACCCAAACCTGTGATAGTAAAGTCTTTGAACTACCCTTGGGAAGAAGCTTTAAACTGAAATGCTGTAGTGATGACTCCTGTGCTTTTCCTGATGTGCTAAAATCTAGAGTGAAGGATATATGAAGGGCTTTTCTGAGCTCTGAGGTAATGCTGAAGAAACAAGAGATGTAAGTGCAGGTTCAAATATTTTCAGTGCTAAAGTGAAATTGCCCTGAGCAGTTCACTAGAAATTAAATTTGAGTACACAGTATCTGGCAATTAATAGCAAATTAAAACTATCTTTATAAGGAGTGATTAGACAGTCTTTAATTGTCATTACTTCCTATTCTGATGGCAAAATGAATTTATTAATGCTTGCAGACACTGAAATAAATACAAGTAAATATTTTGCTCAGTAAAATTTTACTCAGTGTCTAGGTGAAAAGTCTTTAGGGGTTCTTTCTATTTTGAAACAAGGATTAAAATGAATTCAAGTCATCTTGCTATTCATTAAGCAACTCACTCATGCTCCACCATAAATAATAAATGATATGAGGGGAAGGCTCATCACTCGTTAGTGAAATTTGAATATCAGCAAGTAAGTTAATAGAGACAAGTGAAAAGCAAGCTAATGTTTCAAATATCTTTGAAACTTTCTAAGCTATTTGGTAAAGATCAGTATTGGATACCTTCTACTGCCTAATACAGTGGAAGTTCCCAAGATTACCACCACCCCCCCAAAAAATCCCTAAACCCTAACCCACCCCATAAAACCCCACCTGAGATCTCTACACAGTTTCTGGGGTTGAATATCTTAGAACTGTCATAGGAAATCCTCAGAAGGTAAAAGGATGGTGCTGTCAGTAGAAATGAATCTTTCATTGTCCTCTATCCTCTCCATTTCAGTCTCCTGTGTGTAGAGTTCTCTTTCTGAAGCTAAATCATGTTTGTGATTTTGAGGATGTGTGGATTAAAATATTGTAGGCTCTGTTGGATGCCTGAAAGCACCAATGGCACTAGAAAATTTATACTTTACCCTGGTAATTGTTGGAAAATATGAGCCCTTGATGGGTGTGCAATTAGAAGTGTAACATTCTGTTAAACATATCACACAGCATATGGCATGTTAGTAGCAAATCCTCTCATTTGAAATGAAAATGTATGTAGTTCTGCATATTAGCAATTTTTGCAGGGAATCAAAATTTGCCATTTGTCTAAATGTCAGAGGGGGAAAAGCTATCCTTAGTTATTTTGGTAATCTAAATTTGGTTTATGTTTGATAAAATGTCTGTTCTCTAACAATAAACAAATATAAAAGAGGGAAACACATAATATATAGTTGCCATTAGTTCCAAATAACCCAAATTATGTCTTTTATTAAAAAGAGAATTAAACTACCTTACCACATCTGCTTCAATTCAAACAAATTAAAAATACTGAAGCAAAAACATAATTGCAGAGCTGCAGGAAAAAAAAGGAAAGCTAAGGGACCATGAGTAGAATTCATTGGTGGGCAATCAAATGGTGCACTGTCTGTCAACCACAAATATGGAATGGATCCATAGACAGGTGATCTTTCTTTAACAACCTCACTAGTTTGAGGGCTTGGTGTAGCCTCTAGACTTTCAGTACTTATTCTCTGATCACTTTTTTTTTTGGTATAGTATGTTTTGGGGCTTTTTGGAATAACATTTTCACGTATGTACCAAGATGCTGCAAGAAGTCCCCTTCTGTTAGATGCTGAAATCTTGCTTGTGTGGGCCCAGGGCTGCCTAGTACTTTGAGTATGTAGTAGTCCATTTATAAGGCTAATTGTAACCACTGCAAACTGTAGGCATGGTTCATTGAAAGATGACTTGGTAGTGTAAGCTAAGATGGGAGCAAGTAAACTGCATATGAGAATGAAATAGTTTCACAGTGAATGTGCAGCTTACTATGTGTTTTCAAATATGGTTAGTCTTGGGTGTGATTACATTTCATTGACTGCATGTCCACAGTTTTTGTCAGTGAATTTAAATATCTTTGCATCAGGCATGGTTTTTTTCAGCTTATTTCTGATACTTGTAGATGGTCAATTTATCTTGTGTTTGGCAGGTAATATTCATCTTTCTCAAAGTTTCTGACTTCCTAGTCAGTCTTTCCCTTTGACTCATTACTTAAAAATATGTGCCTTATTTCTGCTTTAATTTATGTCTATCTCTGGTCTTTTTCCCCTTGGCATAGTGTTTGTTAGATACCAGTCTAATGGTATATTTGCCAGTGTATCTCAAACTAACCTCCTAATGCTGCCTTTATTAAGTGTTTCTTGTGAAATGGCAAGTAGGATTCCCATTCTGCCTGTCTCCTTGCTGTCCCTGCCTTTGTCACCCTCCTACTTTTTCAGTCACCATGAGTGACTCTGAACTGCAATACAGCTGAGCGTGGCCGAGCCACAGCCGAGCCTTGTGACAGTTTGCATCCCTATCTTAAACTGGGGAGGAAAGAAAATGTTTCTGCTCTAGCAGATCACTGATCATTTATTATGCTCAAGTACTGACATCAGTTCTGTTGTGACTTTGTACTTCATTTTGACATTGCATTATACGGTCAATTTGGCATTGAACTGGAGAAAATGAGAATACTAGGAAGCCGGTTCCTCAAACTATTAATTTTATATCAAAGACATCTCTCCCAAATGTTGCACGGGGAGGAGGGAGTTCTTTTTCATTCTGCTTTACTCACCAAATTACATAGTTACTTTGGAACTCTTAAATCTAGTAAATTTAAAATCAGTTTTGTGCTACAAAGCCTGAGGTTTGGTATCGGTTTTTCTTCTTGTGTGTTGTAGTCACTAATCCTTTTAATGAAGAGCTTTTAGCATGGAAGAGATTCTATTTATAGTAAAGCCATTAGAGCATAAAGCTCCTCATTGCTATTCTGCAGGATGTAGCTGTAATGTTTGTCAGTGGAGGAAAGATATTTTTAGCTGCAGCATTGAAAACCGAGGCTGAAAGGTCAAGAATCCTCGCGGGGATATGTTCTGCTACATCAGTGCTATCACACAGCTGCTGTTTACTCTCTTATCGTTCTTTGGTAATAAGAAGATTTCTTTATTGTGACACTAAAGGTATAAAGCATCAAAAGGATTTTGTGCATGAAATGAATACTTGGGGAAGGATGATGTATCCAATCACATTAACTGTTCTACTTCTCCTTAACTGAATGATTTTGTTTTCCCAAAGACTATCTCAATACCTATTCATCAAAAGATTCATTCTAGGAAAGTTTTTTTATTCAAGAGGATAAGACCTAATGCAAGCAAAAGGCAATCTGCTGAAGTAGTGAAGAATTTTAAGTGCATGCTATTCTGCCTGACATCTACACTATTCATTTTCTTAGCAGCATACTGAACAGAAGATATAATACCAATGTACAGTTTGCCAAAGAAAAAAAAGCCTAGACATTTCTATTGGTAATGGGAGGAACAGAATTGTGAGTGGTGGTGATTAGGTCCACTACAGGACAGCTCGTAGCACATTGGATAGGTACTCAGCAAGCACAAAAAGATCATGTGGTCCTATTGAAACAGGGTATGATATTTGCTATGTAAAAGGGAGAGGGGAGAAAGGAGGGGGGAAAAAAAGGATGATTATAGGAATACAAGGCTGCATGTATTAGCTGAGTGTACAATGTGGAGGCTTCAGAGGGTTTTCTAATATCTTGATAGAAAAAAATCAGGGGGAAAAAGAGATTAATTGCCACATTGAGAAAATTAGTGCTGTATGATCAAAGGAAAGGCAGAGAAGAAATGGCCTGTTGACAGATGGCTTATAAAAATGAAAAGATTTTTCAGAGGATATGAGTCTGGAATTTTGTGCTGCTTCAGGAGGCACAGGCACTGCCATCATTTTAATAATAATAAGCTGCTATGTAACCCTTTTTATTCACCAAACATTATGTAGCATTGGAAAAGCATGAGTAAAATAATACACTGATAGGTACACTTTCTTCTCCAGGTATAATGAAATTAATTGTACTTCTCCTCTAAGAATTTCTTCGAGGTCTTTCTGCTGGAGGTTGTTCTTATCTTCTGACACATGGAATCCATTATCATATACCTTTTAAAACAGGTTCTTTCATATCAAGAAATGGAAATTATTTTAATTCTACTCTTTCTGCATACCCAAACCAGGTTTTAACACTATCTTTTCTAAGCCTTCTGTATTGGCAGTATTAGATTTTGTCCATGTGGTTATAACTGTTACATTGTCCTGTCTGCTACAATCATGCCAAGCAGCAGCACAGAGTAAGCACATGTTAATAGGCAGCTCCTGTCCTCAAGATCTCACACATAAATAAACCAAAAATTGAAGGATTGTCAAAAAAGAATTGGAGAAACTGAAGAGATCTCAATTCTACAATTATTTTCTTTTGTAACTGAATGAGATTTAGGTAAATGGGCATTGGCTGAAGGGAATGACAAAGGGAAGATATTGCTTTATGAAAAGGCAAGACATTAATGGCTTGTTCCTATCCGAAGCAACAGTTGTTGCTTAGTCCCATTATCTCACACACTCAGTGAAAGAAACTCATATGTTTCTGCCTCTGTCACTTCATGGCACAGTGACTTAATTCAACTCACTGAAATGGCAGAAACAAAAAATAGTAGTTTCTCTTTTTTGGGGGTGGTGATGTTAGTTTAGGAGGTTGAATCAGTGTGCTGTGTAGTAGGGGCAGTGAGGGAGCAAAGGAGCAGCTGGCTCATGCAGTGAGGAGCCAAGGGTGGGAAGAAAAGGAGGACAGGAGGGACCCCATCTTCTCATCCTCCTTGCTGAGGTGATGAGCTCTTAATATAGCATAGCATCCTATGAAACATAGGAAAAAGTCTAAGGAAGGCCATGAGGAACAGGGAAGACAGGTGGAAAGAGGCTTATATGCAAAAGAAGAAATCTACATGAACTCTTCATGTGGAAGCTCCTCAGAAGGAGCTGTTAAAAGCTGTACTGGTGCCATTCATTTCTTTCAAAAAAAAAGAGAATTCAGGATGATTTTGTCTCTTTAACTGCTAAATTGATGTTTGGTATTTTGTATGAAAACACACATGATTTTGCTGTTCTACCTACTAGAGCACTGTGGCAATCCTGATGTATACTCTACTTCTCCTTAGCTTCTCTGCTTAATCTTGATGCTTTTTATACTCAGTAGTCCTGTGAAATCCCATGTAGATTTCCCATCTATGCTGCATTCTCCCTTCCTTTCTTAGAATACTTAATTCTCATTTGGGCTTAGACCAGCTTTAATTACTTTAATGGTGGAGACTTCCTTGCAATTTTGTAATCACTAAGACTTTTTATTTCAGTTGGGTTGTTTCACAGTTAGCTGTTCACATACTACATAGTTTGCTTTATTACCCAAGCATTATTGGGAGAAAGGAAAGGATTTCTTTCTTTTCACTATCCAGAGCCACTGATGGTTTAAAAAAAAATACAACTCTTTTGGATTCTAATTGGCTAATGCTCCTGCTTGGCTGTGCATTGACATGAAGTTGAAGACTGGTAAATTTTTGGTATCTATTGACATTCAACTTTGCTGTAAATTTGTAAGATTCAATGGAAGTCAGTTACTAAAACACTTAATTTTAATTAAATTCTCCTCTGAATCTTTTCCATGGGCAGAGATAGGTTAAAAATAATTGCAAAGTAGACTTGCTGGCCTTTGTTGACATAGATTCAATGAACATGCAGCAATTGACAGTTGCCTTTTACTGGTTTCATATTGTTACTTTAAATACATTGTTTCTGTGAGAGAGTGGAAATGTCAAAGCTGTATCTGTAGTGAAGACAAAAATACTTGCCTGTAATTACTGTTCTCTGAGAATGGATTTTTTTATTTTGTTTGTGAGAGAGGTTTAATCTGTTCTCCTTTCTGCTGTATCTGAGCCTTGTATATTCTTTTCTTGATTGTTTGTTAACCAAGGAGAATTTTTATCTTCTTATCATTGTGTTTTGAGACTTATTGTGTGATTGACTCTAACTTGAAACTTCATTAATCTTATGAAATGTGGAAATGTGACCTAATTCAAACCTCATGTACTTAAGCTGAGATTTTAGTGATGCCCCTAGCACATTTGAAGGTCCTGCAAGTCTTTTTATTTGCAATCTGTCATCACAAAATGTGTTTGGCTCCTGTTTATTAAAGGATTAATGACTCCTGGTGCAGCCGAAGTTTCGGTTTAGGAGTCTCAGTTTAGATCTCTCAACAACTGAACTATCAGGAGTTGTTATTACAGAAAGATTGAGTTGCTTTTAGAAATGTGTGGAGACCTGTGCAAAAAGTGTGATCTGTTATTGGAGAAGCTCATCATTTCAACTGCAATTTTCTGGCTGGTACAGAGCAGTATTTGGAGAGCTCAGTTAAATTATCTCCTTCAGCTTATCTGTAACTTCAGTTTATTGTATATGCAGAGCCCATGCTGTAGATCCACTTCAAATTAAAATGAAGTTCTAGGTCTTAGCAATTTTCTCTCTCTGAAGCAGTAGTTGTTTCATGCTAGTGATGTTGAGAACACTTTTGCAAATAAAGCTTTAGGCAGTGGCTAACATTTTAATTGTCCTGTCCTTTAAATTTGCTCATCTGGGGAGTTTTGTTGATGCTAATGTTGTGTAATACAAAGCTAGGATGAATAGTGATTCCAGTCCTCTTTATTAAGTGAATGCATTTTATGTGTAACTAGTGACTTGCTGCTAGTGGATGGTAACTACTGGCTTGTTCTGTTGTCTGTCTAAAGCTCTCATGAATCTCTGGAAAGTCTTAAAGCACATTTTTGCTGTTGTTTCCTGCTTTTGATTGGGTGCCATTCAAGATTTGTAAGGAGTTAAGAGCTCTAGGTAGTCTGCTTCTTGTCTGACTGCTTCTCTTTCTATATAGCACTTCAGTATTTGGGATCCAGAGCAATTTGTGTTATCAGAATCTAAAGTGGAATACTTAAGGATAAAGCATTTCTGAAAATGGACTTTGTTGTTCTTCCTGTCAATTAAATGACTAGGTTCTCAGTGTACAATCTTCCTCTTTGTTCAAGGCTCTGACTTGGATGTTGTTGATGTGCCAGAAATGTAGACAAGATGTGATAAAGGTTGCTGTTGCATTTGCCTGCCCACATATATAATTTGATGCATAAATACACCTACAGGCTTGTTCCATACAGAGGTCAAAGTAACTACATGGAAACATATATTTGTTTTGTTAATTCACAGACCTTTTCTGTGTGATGTTCAACAGAAACATAGATAAATAAGCCAAGACTTCATCAGGGAAAACCATGTTTCTGCCAAATTACATTACTGTAGGCCAAAAACATCCCTTCCAAAACGTTCCTTGACACTTCTAAAGGGAATACCTCAGCCAGTGTATGCAACTTGCAAAATAATCAATCTCTCTCTAGGGGGTAGAAGTTGAAGATGAAAGAATAATTTTGCCTTTTCACCCAATAACTCTAAGAACTGTACAATGAATAATTCAAACTGAGCTTTAAAAACTTGGAGAATGTAGGTATGGTGTGGGGGAACCAAAGCCTGTGAAGATGTCTGATTTGGACATCATGCATCTAAGAACAAAGTGAAATACAAGCTGGAAACATAACTACATAAGCAGATAGCTTAAGTTTCTAACTTGGTCCCAGAAGAAAATGTTGCAAACTTCTCCTGCAGAAATGCCAGAGCTCCTCTTCCATACTGTGCATACCTGAAGAAACATATCATTATCAGTCTCTGCAACTGCCCAACAAGGCTCCAGTGGCATTTTAATGAAGTAAATAAGCAAATCTGTTTAACTGCAGAAGCAAATCCCATCTCCACCATTTTATCTGGTTCATTCCCTGAACTACTTCTATGTCACCTTTCCAACTCAGCTTGTGCTAATATGCTCTCCAGCATCTCCTTCATTTTTCTTGGTTGGTGGTGTCCTCACTGAGCTGACACAGCTCAAGTCTTGCCATTCCCATTCTCTCTCAGGTTTTGTGGGATCACGTGGAGGATCTCATCCCTTCTGGCTCCAGATTATAAGTCCTGGAACAGTCAAATCTGTTCTCTGAGGGCAGGATGAACTTCTGACTTTTATTTTCTGGCCAGCATTGTCTTTGTAAAGCTAGAAGCTGACTTGGGAAGCTGATATATATTTTTTTATTATAATTTATTTTGTACTTTTTTAGAAAATGCCAGAAACCTTGGAGAGCTTGATAGTGGAGAATGGTATATCTCTAAGCAAAAAGTTGTGACTTCTAAATTGTCCAACTGCACTGGTATGAGAAGAGAGTTGTTTTCACTCTGTTGCTTACCTCTTGTGAATTTATGATGCTATTTTTCTTAACAGAAAGACTGAAATGTTTCTTATCATCAGTGAGCAAATCATATCCCTGTGAGAAGCATAATGTGCATATTACATGTAGACAGACTGAGAGAAGATCATTACTTTGCCTCAGGCTACAGAATAAGACAGTAATATAGTAGGAAGCTCAGTCTTGCAGTCTCCTGTTTAACCAGTGGATGACTCATGATATTGTCTTAAAATGCACAAGGAATGAATAATGGTGAATAAACCTTAGAAAATGATTGGTCACAACAGTGTCACCTGTTCAGGCTTTAATAACATGTGACTTTCACACCAGTTTTGAAATTAAACTAAAACTGTGGACTATATTTTGCTTCTGGCAATACCCCTGATTAATAAGCAAAGCAAATGTTTTTCTGCAGTGAATTACTTCCAATATCTCTATTTACACCTCAGTGTGTCAGAGCAGTCCTTTCACTTGTAATTCAGCTGTTAGGCAAATTTTTGTTGCTCCCTTTAGCTGCCAGTGTTTTGGCAATGGGGTGGCACTAGGTTTATGTCCTCCTGAATATGAAGACTTCCAAATATCCTCTTTAGCATCACAGCAGTATTTCTGTTCAAAGAACTTCTTCATCATGGAATTGCAAGAATTTAAACCTCTAGGTAGAGGTTTTCTTTTTAATTGCAGGTAGACCCTCCACAAATCTACACTCAGTTTATTCCAAGCCCAGTTCAGTATCAAGACCCAGAGGAACTTTGTATGGGGTGTCAAACCCCAGGTGTCCTCCTGATCCTGCAGCCCACTGCTTTCCCTCTCCTTCTTCAAGTGTAGATTGAGGAGGACTTTGAGTTGACATAAGATGGGGGCTGCTATGGGAGAATATTTGTGCATTCCCTTCTTCCTGGTTGTGTACTCCTGGATTTTGGTGCTAGTGTTTCTATAGCTGCTGGCTAAGTCAAATTAAGGAGTTGATGTCTCTGAAAACAGTTTTCTCTTCTCACAGCCAAGTCTTCCTACAGATTACTTCCTCAATTACTTTGTGCACTTTTACTACCTAATTTGTTCCAGCTTTGCCTCTAGCCAGACTTCCCTGTGCTGATTTAACACACCAGTCTGACAGAAGACAAACCCAGTGAGAAATGCAAATAGTTTTCTGTAGCGTTAGAGATTTGAGTGGCTGGTAGGAAGATTGCCTTGATTGCTTTGAGAACTGAAGAATCAGATTCTCTGTACCCAAAAACAGAGAGAAAATAGTTTGCTGAGGAAGTGGAATCTCCTTCATCCCTATCCTAACCCTTCTTTATGTGATCCTCATTAAAAGTTGTGTCTTATGACCGATGCCCTTCTTTCTGGCCTTCAGCATACCAACCTTAAAACTTTCCACTGCTGGAGCACTTTATAGTCTAAGGCTGGTTCTGTGTGTCTGAAACCCCACTGCAGAATATCCTTTGATGCTTATACCTATTCAGCTAGATATTTTAAAATACAAAACTCCTAAGAATTGTCTGGTCAATTTTAACCAGCATTTGTAACTTAACCTGAGGAGGTTTCTTTTTTTCTCCAGAGTTGTGTGACTAAGCATGAGAATAGAAAACAAAGTAATCATCAGTAAAAAATATAGAAATAATGACTTAATAATCACAAATCTAGCTGAGAATGTGGTATGAACTATTCAGGGAGGGTGATTTATCTTTAAACTTAGTTAGACTTGCAGCTGAAAAAAAAAGGCAGATGTTTCTGCTTTGTCCTAGAGGGCTGGAAATGCAGAAATGGAGTAAAATCTGATATCCATATAATGATCTGGGAGGGCTTGGAGGTCTGTATGGTTTTTATTTGTGTATGAAGTTTGTTTTGAACAAGATGGAAATACTTTTTTTCCAGTATTTGTACTGTTTCTAGTTTCTTCTGTATGTTGTGTAGAGACTGCACTGTAACAGGTTTCATTTAGCACTCTTGCTTGATATTTTGGAACAAATATCTACAAGAATAAAGACAAATGAAAAATGCCATATATTATAATTTCAATGGATATTTTTAAATTATGAGATCACTTCTAGTAGTTACATTTCACTTTTGAAGTGCTTTGCAAATGCACTTAAAGACCTGTAGTTTCAGAGTTTAGATGGAAGACAAAGGCACTAAAGCCTCACTAAAGTGGAGTGAGAAGGAAGAAGCCAGTTCTCAAAGGACCATTCTAGCAGGTGTCTCTCTGGGGTGCCAAACTGCTCCAGGTCTTGGCACAACCACCAGTTCCAGCTCAATTGCTTCAAGGCAGCAAGCTGATTCTTACCAGCACTCTTGCAGACTCTGGCTGTCTGTTAGGTGTCTGTCAGGCCAATGTTTCTGTTACTGTTTCCTGCTAGGGTGGTTGCACCTGCCACATTCCCTCTGGTATTGTCTTACACCTTCATTGTAAATTTGTTGTGATACTTTGGATAAGTTGGTTCTCTTTTGGTTTTGTCAAAAGGAGGATTGTAAGTGAGCTATGAAACTTCAAAGGATGCTGAAAAGCACTGAACAGTACAGTATGGAATCAATACAATATAGCTGGACTGGACCTGTGCCATTGTCTGTTCCAGACCCCACTCAGAGCAGGGCCAATCTTAAGAAGAAACACCAAGTCAGGCCAGTTGTGAGGAGTATTAGCAATATTTTGCAACTTCCCAAGGTTAACCCCTTGAGATAGGGGCAGGTTTAACTGCAGGCTTCCACCCTAACTCTGTCCTCTGGTTAACTTGCTTATAAATATCTGCAAAAGCCTCTTAGATGCACTGTAATTTTTCTTCAGTAATTACATTATTCATGTTTAGAGTTTAAGGTGAGATGAAGGCTGTGGGGTTATGATGAGGAAAGGGAAAACAAATTGTGAAAATTAAATAGTATTACTAGAATGGATGCTCTGAATCTGTTGCCTTACTTAAGATGTTCACAAGGTGCAAGATTGACACAGAAAACAATAGTGGTGGATAATTATTTTCTCCTAGTGTCATCTTTTCTTTTAAAGTAATATGTAGTTAAAGTTTTGACTAGTGATTTAGCTTCTCAGCATGTCATTTCATCTGCTTAAAGCATATGTCATAATCTTGGTTTTAAATGTGGTAGTATGATCTTTCTTTCTAAAAAACAAAAACTAAACCCAAACTCAAATCAGCATGTGGTTGTATTCAGTGCTTATTCTACTAATTAGCACTTCTATGTGAAAATAATCCAGATTTACTTCAGCAGGTTGGGAAAAGTTGTGAAGTTTGCAGTTGCATGTTCACATTTTTTGTCTTGTCCTTGAATTTTGAGATGTGTACTATTACAAGTAGCTTATTAATATATAGTTATAAAAATAAGTTCTGCAGTGCAACAGGAAGGAGCCAGCAGTGACCTTCCTAGCTCTGCTCTCCCTAATTGTAAACTCTTCTTATCTTGTTGTACTGATGCTGAACAGAATTGCAACAGGCACATAAAAATGTGCAGACAGCGACAGAAAAGTGATGCTGTTTGCCTGTCTCCAACACTAGGCATGCATGGCCTTTGCAGATCCAGGTTTGGAGTATGTTTTGCATTTATTTTATGGGGCTCTTGTCTGGCTTTATTGGGCACAGAGACCAATATATCTTAGCTCTTTCTCTTGTGGAAATGCTAAAACCAGAACAGTTTGCCTTAAAGACTTTACAAGAAAGCTGCTCTACATTCGGTTCTTTTGTTCAGCCAAGAATCTGATCCTGTGGGGTTAAACCAGCTAGAATTATCTGTCAGTATTAAATAAAGTTCTACAGCTCTTATGCTTTGCTCAATCTTTCCAGTTCTAACTCCTAGGATTCCTAATTTTTAGATGAGCTTTGGCAAAATGTAATAACTTTTTACATGTCTTAATTCACATTGTTCTTGGGCACCCTGAAAATGTTTCCTATCAGCATCTCCATCACTGAGATTTTAATGACAGTTCTGTAGCATTTTCTTTAGAGAGACATTTCTTTTCTAGAAACTTGTTGCCAAGCTAACTTCATTATCCTATTATTATTTAGGGTTTTTTTACCACTAAAGAACAGCAGAACTTCCACGAACTTAATTTGGGAGAGTGATTGACCTTTTGTGGTATTGAAACCCCACACATTTTCTTTGGGAAGATGGTTGTGTTTTATCTGTAGGACATCAATCTGGAAAGAATGAGGGAACTGTCTGTAAAGAACTTCTTCCAGCTACTTTACTGATGCCTAAAATAAAATTGGTAATAATTGCCAATGCCTCTTCTCATGGCTTAATAATAGAACCTATGCCAGAACATCTTGTCGACTGAAGATTTCATATATGATTTCAGGAGAGAAATGCAGAGGAAAATTAAACAGCCTCAGACCTTTTCAAAATAGGTGATTTAAAAAATTTTGATTTTTCTGTTGAAGCCAGCAGTTAATTTGCTCCAGCATTAGCAGTGTTTGGATCACTGACTTAGACACCCTGCTGTCTTACTCTGAACAACGTACGCTCAACGTCTTAGCTGTTAGCTAGATTCAAGAGCATGCAGTTGTCTCTAGAGGGTTTTTTACCTCCCAAAGATGTACATTGGTTTATATTTTTCTGGAAAAAAATATGGTTTTGAATTATTTATGCCCATCTTGTCCAAGAACACACTTGTTGTGTGTATGTCCAGTAAAAACAAAGCCTGAGGCTAATGGATTGCCTTGGAGAAACTGAGTTTGACCATTTGATGAATTGTGGGGAAACAGTTATTACTGGTATTAGCATTACCTGTGGTTATTGCATTGCAACACAGATTTCTGTTCCTGCCAGTGAAATCAAAGTCACCAAGGGGAAGAGGATTACATTGGGTTTTTGTTGGAAAAACTACTGCTCTTTGTTTCTTTACCCATGTCATTTTGGTATTTATTCAACAAGATTCATATTTTTTGTCTCAGCTTTCACATTTTTCTATAAAACTTGTTTCTGTTTCTATTTCCAGACACAGTTTTATGTGTTTGTATTTATAGCATTTCTAGCTCACATATGTTTATGTACATGTACAAAAAATTTGCTGAGGCTCTATGCAGGTCAGTTTAGTTTACATGATTACTGTGTGATTGTGCAAAAAATATGAAATTTGGAGGAGAAAAGCTTAGGGACAAGATTATGGAGTCCAGGATACAGAAACTTGCTAATTTACTCTTTGAAGACACAAGTGATATTTTCACCATGCATCCACTTGCTGAATGTTCCAAAAATAGACTTTATTCATATCCCTCTAGGAGAGATGTGGCTGCAGTTTATGGAAACCTCATCATGCTTCATGAAAAAGCTGAATGCTGCAGCTTTAACTGAAGTGCCCTGCTTCATAAATGTTGCAATGCTATGAGCAGTATAAAAGTAGACTTCTGTTTTTTCCTTTCTGGCAGGCAATATGATTTTATTGCTTGAAGATGATTCCTACAGAGTTCAAAGGGAAAAAACATGATCTGTATGAATTTTTGAAAGAATTTGGTGCTAGCTAGTAAAAAGATTTTCAAAATAATCTGACAACTTGATTGACAAGGTGTGCTTTCAGTGGACCCTATGCTTTTGTTGCTTCTGCTCTGACCTGTGTACAGTGTCACATGTCAGTCAGGTCCTGCTTCTTTGATGTGCCTGTCAGGATCTGAAGCTCAGAGAGAAACTTATGCTGGGACCCAGTTCTGGATAGCTGCAAACCTTGGAGCTTTCATACAGTAACAGTGGTAAAACAAATTGATCAATAGGAAAGACTCTGCTGATGTAGTGTTTTGGGTTTTTTTTCCCCAAAGATGAAAGCTGTTAGTCATAACAAATTATATTATTTCCTTATACCAACAATTACATGCTGAGTAGAAATACTACCATGGTGAAACTGGTGCTTCTAGTGTCCCTGCAGTGTCCTTGGCAAAGTGCTTGATGATTTAGCAAGGGAGTGATTGTGTTACACAGAGCAGGGGCAACTCATTATTCATCATAATAATAATTATGGTGCATTGTTATTTATTATTCCTTGCATACAAAATTAAGAGTTTAATATGGTTACATTAAATCTATGTAGTAATAAAAAAAATAGAGAGGAAAAAAAAAGAAAACTTGAAAAAGAATTGACTGTAGTTTTAACTTGCTGGGTTTGAGTTTGCAAGGCACTCCCAGATCTCTGGTGAGGCCCACAACATCAGGTTCTGTGTACCTTCTGAGGCTTGGCTGGATACCAAGGATTCTGTGTCATCTTCAAGGAGACACTAATTCTTTTTACTCAGATCTTGTGTGTTTAATTGTAAATTGCCCCAACATAAAGTAGCTGTGAAAGGAGAGATGGAATATAAAGAGTATAGCCTAAAAATGCCTTAAATGGCATATAGCCTACAGCTGGTTTCCCTCATTCCTATGACATGAATCTCACCTCTCTTCATTCCAAAGCTGAAAACAGTAAATATACATACTTACTGCAAAGAAAGCAGGTTGGTGTTGGATTTTGGCTGTTCACTTAGTGGAACAATCCAGAGT
The DNA here is from genome assembly GCA_013399015.1 of Galbula dea. Classification (NCBI taxonomy): domain Eukaryota; kingdom Metazoa; phylum Chordata; class Aves; order Piciformes; family Galbulidae; genus Galbula; species Galbula dea. The sequence continues at coordinate 1,583,815 of VWZX01004381.1, read as the reverse complement.
ATCAGGGAGACATAAGAAAGGCCCAAAGAAATACTGAAGTGAACGAAAGTTTCAGAGGAAGTTTTGTTTGTTTGTTTTTTAGAAAGTAATTAAGTATCATGAATATTTTGGTTACTCTGCAGTAAGAAAATCCTTAAGGGATGAAAATATGCTCTAGCTAGCTGCTTTGCAACTAAAATTCCTAAAGTGTTTGATTAAAACTTCTGTATTGCTTACTTAAGCTTTGCCCTGAATTCTACAAACATTTCATAAACAGTATTTCAGAAATCCTGGAAGGTACACACCATCTGTCAAAATCTGATGTATGCAGTGTTAAGAACTTAAAAAGAATGTTCAAAACTCCATTGGAAGTTAGAAATACTACAAAGAAAGAAAAAGGTCCTTGTAGTGAAGCCAGCATGGCATTGACACTGTCCCACACAACATCCTTGTCTCTCTTTGTCAAGAGAGTGTAGTGATGGGATGAGGAGTATTTGTTTTAAACTGTAAGAGGCTAGTTTTAGATTAGATGGTAGGAGGAACAACTTTATGGTGAGGGTGATGAGACACTGGAACAGGTTGCCTAGAGAAGCTGTGTATGCCTCATTGCTGGGAGTGTTCAAGGTCAGGCTGGATGATGCATTGAGTCTAGTGGAAGGTGTCCCTGCCCACGGCAAGGGGTTGGAACTGAATGATCTTTAGGGTTTCTTCCAACTCAACCTGTTCCATGATTCTAACATTACTGAGACCTTGGACAGTGCTGGGACTTGCTATTTTTGCTTAGACTTGCCTTGCACATGTGATATTTCAAATATCCTTAAGCATGATAGAGATATGTGGCAAAGGATGAATGGGAAGCAATACAGAAAATAGGGCAAAAATATGGAACTTGAGTTCTAAACTGGTAACATTGCTGAAGGGATTTCTAATTGACTTAGTTTAGACTTATTTTAATGTTTTAAAAATAATTAGGATAATTTTACTTTCTTTTCCTGAGAACCTTTAATAGGCTCACCATGAAATAAAGATTTTCTTCTCTAATTGTCAATCTGTGGGTGAACAAACTAATGTGATTCTCCCAGTACAAACACAAAGTCAGCAAATTAGCTTATAAATGCTTCTGCTGAAATCGTGAATTGCATAATAATTAGAGGTTATAATCAAGTCTTAACTGAAGTAAGTTTGTCTAAATAATACTTCTGCTGCAAATGCTGTACATAGAATGTTTTTCAGTAACCTGTTTCTGAAATGATTGTCTCTAGGTCACCTGAAGTACCTTTCTTACCTCTTTCTTTGCTGATTTTTATTATATGCCCCAGTGATTTTCCAACTCAGAAATAGAAAAAGGCCATAATGACATTATTGCTGTGGTTTTGTTGCTGAAGTTTTCTCAAAGCCCTTGAACAAAGTGAAACTGAACCAAAATTGGTGGCATTCATCAGCCACAGAGAACAAACAGGATCACTCTTCACGTCAGAAAGAATTTAATGATTCATTACAGTCCATAATTAAGTACTTGCTCTTTCCTCATCTCCCTCTCTCCAATCTATTTACTTGGCTATTCAATATACTGGCATTTATGCTGACCTGTGTTCCTTAAAATTATTTTGTTGGTCTTTAATGCTATTTTCCAGATTACCCTGAGGTGAAAATTTTTGCTGTTCTCTTCAATGACAAAGGCTGTTAGAACCACCAGCTAGACTGAGTAGAGCCTTAACCTCAAAATTCAGTTCCAAAAGTGTCAACAAGAAATACTGAACAGAAAGAAAGGAAAGGTGCATGAAAAGCAATGTAGGATTCAGTTGGGTGGAAAGGAAAATCAATTGGATGTTTTCATATATTAGAATATCTGAGATATTGTGTGACACAGAAAAAATCACAAATCACTAGGCAGGGGAATTGTCAAGACCTTTTAGGCTTACAGTGAGGCCTTTTAGCTATACTTACCAACCTAAATAAAATGCTGCCATAAGAATGTTTTAGTTCAGAAATGTCAGGTTATTCTTAATTTTAAATGCTGTGGCATTTGCCTCTTGATAAAGTTAAGGAAAACTTGTTTTCCTGTGTCAAAACTTTTTCCCCTTATGGGACACTTTCAGTTGAGTGTTGCAGTTTCATGAATTAAAACCTGTTAGTGTAAGAAGAATGTGGAAGTTTATTAGGAATATATGCATATTTTGGAACAGTATTGAAGATGATATTGGAATGATTGTTGTTTCTTTGCTGTTAACAGCAAAAGTCTATTTGAATTTAACTGACTTGTTATTCCAGTTTGGCAATGCATCTGTAGGTGGTGGCAGGCACAAGTGTTTTTGAAAATACAAATCAAATTGATGAACAAGCATTTAATCCCACAAAGATGTTTTTGTTTTCTGAAGACCTTTTTTTTTCCCCACTAATAATAGCTATAATTTTTTTAACAGTTGTTGTCTTTAAATGAAATATTTTGCTCAGATTTTTTTTTACCTTTGTGATACCTTTTTTACAAAATGGAAATACATAAAAGTACATAAAAGTAGAAAGTGAAAATATTGATTAGAGTGTGAAATCAGGTGCTTGCAGCCCACAAAGCCAGCTGTATCCTGGGCTGCATCAAAAGCAGCATGGCCAGCAGGTTGAGGGAGGTGATTCTCCTTCTCTCTCTGCACTGGTGAGACCCCACCTGGAGTATTGTGTCCAGGTCTGGCTCTAAGCATAAGAAAGACACAGACCTGTTGAAGCAGGTCCAGAGGAGGCCAAAAAAATGATCAGAGGAATAGAACACTTCTGCTATGAGGACAGGCTCAGAGAGTTGGGCTTGTTTGCCTGGAGAAGAGAAGGTTCCTAGGAGACCTGATAGGAGCCTTCCAGCACCTATAAGGTACTGGAAGGGTGGCTGTAAGAAAGACCTGATGTAGGTAAATACCAGTGCTCACTGCAGGGGGGTTGGGTTATATGACTTTTAAAGATCTCTTCTAATTCAAACCATTCTATGATACTGTAAAACTGCAAAAAGAATTTGAATATTCCATCACCTATTATCAAACCCAATTTAAAATACCAGATTTATTATTTTCTTCATATGTTCTCTTCAGACATATTTTTAAGGCAATGCTTCTTTAAGGATGAGCTTTTAAGACCCAGTGCAGTTGTAGTTATGACTAAGTATTTTGATTATTTTGTAAACAGTAATTTTTTTCACTGCTTTTGGTTATACACTGCAGTTCAGTATCACTGAGCCTTGTTTTAGAAGAGGAAATTAACTGCATTTTCCCCTGCTCACTATGTACTTTATATTTAACTTGCCACTAATTCTGGTGGAATGAGTGGGCAACAGTATTTGTTGCAGTTCTTTGTGTGGGTACAGGCAAGTAAGAAATGTAGAACTAAATTCAGCCAAGTAATTCTCAAGGAAAGCATTTTTTAAAACAATTATTAAAAACAAAGTGTAAAGTGATACATACACTGAGTTAAAGTTCCTCTGGCTTTTCTTTTTGTTGTTGTTATATCCCTCCCCCTCCATTTTTTTCTCCTTTCTGTAGTTGCTGTTGTTCCTAAGAAAGCAAACCAAATAAGGCCATTTTCTCTCTAAATAATTCCATGGGATAGACCCAGTTTAGGTGTATTTTATTGAACTTAGCTGATAATTTAAGCTTCTATTCCCTACATACTTGGGCAGTGAGTAATTTTACACCTAGAAGTATTCACATTGAACTCCATGAGTTGTTCATGTTATTCTCATCCACACCACCCAGGTTTAGGGCATTGCCATGCTTTATAGTCTGTGCACAGACCTGTGAGCACAAAGCACTTGCCTTAGCTCTGCTACCCCCTTACTTTGAAGAAGTTGCTAAAATCTTTTTTTGTTTATTTGTTTGGGTTTTTTTCTTCCTTCTACCTCCATAAATTTCCAGATTTTTTTCCCCATAGCTCCTTTGGCTTCTGACTGCATGTTAAGAAATAAAACTGACTTTTAAAGTCTCTAGTCTGGGAGAAATGCAGTGGAGGTCTTTGCAGCAAAGGTGAATGCACTTTGACAGAAAGGTTTTAATGATGCAGCAATTTTCATGGAGAGAACTATTTAATAAATGCATAGTTTCAGTCTAATGTTCCTAGAGAGTCTTTAGCTGGCACAGTGCCTTGATGGGCCTTCTAAATAAACTAAGGGTATGCAGATCTTGAGTTGTTTTGGAGTTCTACTGATATTTGTAAGGGCAAATTCTGACAATGTGCATCAAAATCTTCCCAAATGCTGCTCCAAGAAATGAGGAGCACAGCAGTAAAGTCCTGCTCTGCCAGCTCCTCATTCTATGCCTTATCCTGCAAGGCCAGCTCTTCTCTTGTTTTATTGGAATAATTGCTTTTGCAGTTCTATTTCTTGCAGGAAAACTGGTCTTCAGAAAGTCTCCCACTTCTTTCCTGATTTATAAATCATTGTTTGGCAGTGGAGCTCTTTCTACCCTGTGTGTAAATGGGAGATAGATCTATAGAGACAGATCCTGCAGGAGACCTATCCTGGTGCACAGGGAGCTGCACTGTGATTTGCTTGCACTGTCTTGGGCTTTTTGGCTGGCTGTATGGAGTCTGTAACTCTGCAGCAAAACTATCACAAAAGGTATTACTTTAAGCTGTTTATTTTACTGTTTCTGTCCATATCAAATTATTTTCATGACATACTAGCAGAGCTTATCTTCTCTGCACCACTGCTTTCAGTGTCCATGGTAAAATTAATTTCTGTGTCTAAATTTTTGCCTATTCTTCCTCTCATAGGAAGTGAGTTGACAGCATAGAAGTTGAAAGCAGAAATATGCAAGCTTCAGATCTTCCTGAAATATGGTAGAAACTACACAGGTCTGACTGCTCAAGTCCAGGGGATTTATGGGTGAAAAGTACATGGAGTGCTACTGCTGCAGTATCAGAGTTTGTACTGCCTAAAGGACAAAACAGCAGGTAGCTATGTCCAAACCTTAGCTTTTAGCTCACCACTCCTTCCTTTGGCATTTCTTTCTGCTTTGATTTTTACCTTCAAACTTATCAAAATTGATAAATTTATCAAATGAAGTTCCATCTAATGGTGTAGTCCAGAGCTTAAATGTAGGCACCTGCCTAATTTTGGGAAATTTGGGCAACAAAATCATACTATACCAATTGTTCACTGGCAATAGATTGCTTTTTCTTCAACGTAGCATTCAATTTTTACCTTCAATTTTTAAGTTAAGCAAAAGGCAGCTATTCCACAGGTAGAACATACTGATGTTAAACTAGCAGCCTACCAGATCTTGCTCTCAAATGACATTGTTTGGAAACATTTTCATTCAGAACCTTAATGAGCAATTGTATGATCTCTCCTTCTTCCTCAGGTCACCTACATCTGCAGCCAAGTCCAGTGTCCAGACACAAGTGTGATAGTCACATAAAACACTGCATTGCCATGTGCTCATCATGCTTGTGAGCAAAGTGAGAGAGAAAAGAAGTGTCTTGGCTGCAGATTTTAATGTAAATTTCAGCAACAGGAAAGACTCCCAGTTTTTATAACATATAAAAGGAAGTTTTGCATTCTGTTTGTGTCACAAACTTGTATATGCAGTTCTCAGAGATAAACTAGGGTTGCCCAAATTTTGTAATGCAGTCTGCAAATTCAAAACCAGGAGGTCTATTAGCAAAGATACCAATTCCACAGTGAATTAACCAGTACTAGAGAGGTTGTTGAGAATGGCAGGGTTTATGATGGGTTCAAGAGATCTTAGAGCAATCCTGTTGTGCAGCTCTAATATGAAGTTATTTGTTCAGTATTGGCTAAAGAGATTCAGATGAGCAGCAATGTGGAGTCCTTTTAGAGGCAGAAAGGGGTTCATGTTGAAGACTTCCCTCCTGTGTGGGAGGGGGAAGGAAGAGGGGCACCTCATTGAAGCAGAGACTGCTGGAAAAGGGAAGAGAAACTCCACCTGCCCCTGTAGCTCAGATGGGAATGGACTGAGTCTGTTGCCACTCAGAAGGCTGATACAAAAGGGAGACATTCAGAAAGAACAGCAATTGGAGAAGGCAGCAAGACTTGTTTCAAACTCTATTTTCATTCTTACTCATCTAGTTGTTCTGAGTGAACTCTATTTCAAGTAAATTTCTAGTTCATATCCTAGGAGAATGTAGTATTGGTGGCAATTCCACCAGAAATACAGAGGGTTGTGTCCTGTCTCACTTCATGTCTGCATTTGCAATTGTATTTGTCCCTGTTTTCACTGCTAGCTCTTACAGCAAATTGAGCTTTTATTACTACAACATATTCTTGCAGATTTACCATTTACTATAGTAATATTTTATCCAAGATAAGGAGTTTGGACTGAAGAGGCTTTCAGGAAAAAAAATATATTCTTCTCTCTATTGTACTCTTGCAGGTCAGTGTTCAGTCCATTATTATGTGCAAATTAACCCTTATTGTAGAGAAGATTTCAAGTGAGATCTATCCTAGTATCATGGTAAGGTTTTTTCTACAAAGTAGTCAATGGTTCCTTTTTTACTTCTTTCAAGGTTGCCTTTGGTAGTGGCAGAAGTTTTTTGGTAAAAATGATCAGTGCATAATGCTGCATTTTTTAGGTAGTCTTTAAGTGTTGCTGCTTGCAGTGATAGGCAGTGCAACATGTGAAGGACCACAGAGATGATGTTATTTTAGTGTCAAGTAACCATCATGTTCTGGTTCATTATTAGTGATTCTGTACCCAGAAGGTTAACAGCCACTGTGTACAGCTGTGGCATGAGCAAGTGCTTTGAAATTTGGTCTTGTCAGTGGTATGTTTAATGGGTTCATATTCAACTGATTGTTTCCTGTCAGAGGGCTTCTCAGCTGTGAGATTGATCTCTTGAGAGGTGATTACACCTGTACACATGCATTTTACTCATACAAGTTACTCAGGAAGCTTGGCAATGTAAAAACCATGGATTCTTCAAACAGGTGTAAAGTTGCATGACTGTCAGCATTATTACCACTCCCCAATTCATACTAATGACATTATCAGTTAGGGAGAGGATAATCATAGAATCATAAAGGCTGGAGAAGACCTCCAAGATCATTGAGTCCAACCATTAACCTAACACTGCCAAGTCCACCACTATCTAAGAATGGTCCTGTGGAGTCAAGGGATGGAGTGTGAGTGAGGGAGCTGGTTCAGTCTCTTTCTGTTTAATGTGTGTGGACTAAAGTGCTTGTCCTGTTTCCCAAAGCAAATAAGAAAATATTCCTGCTCATAAAATATAAATGAATTATAAATATATTTTGGTTCTCATCCTTGTGAATCTTCCATTAGATTATGTGTTCATCTATTTTTTATTATTATTTTTTTTTACCTTAAATTTGTCAGTGTTTGCACTCCTGGAGATGTACACTCTGAAAAGGGAAAAACAAAACAGAAAAAAAATGTCAAATGTTGATGGCAGCAGAAATGGATGAGATATACATTAATAATGGACATTGGTTTTATTCATTGGTTTCAGACCAGCACTGTATTTTACTGAGGCTTTTGGTAGCAGAGGGAGTGGATAGTTTTGAAGCTAAGCAACATTGCCAAGGGCTCTGATGTGAGAAGAGAGATGTTGAGACACAGAGCAGGTGGTTCCTGTATGCATTAATTCAGTCTATCCTCAGTCACCTCCTTCCATTCAGGGCTTTATGACTAAATTAGATGGAAGAGGGTGGCTATAAGTGGCCCCCACTTTGAAGTAAATGTCAAAACCAACTACAGCTGTAAAAATAGCAATGGCAAAAAAACCCCAAACCAACAAACCCAAACAAACCCCAAATCCCCCATATCCATTTATCAGCATGGGATAAAGAGGCAGCAGTGAATCTGTGTGTTCCTTGACATGTTTGCATAGCACAGAAAAAGGCATTAGTGCAGAATACAGTATGTTCTTTGCTTTCTAAGTTGTCAGAAAGGGATGAGATAAAGAAATCACATATTCCTTATGGAGCAATCAAGTTCTTAACACTTCTAATAAAACCCAAATAGCTGGTAAAGGCTCAGAGGAGTTTTATTGCAGTGCTCCAGCCATGCAGACCTGTTGCAAATTGTGTCATGTGTGTGAAGGATGAGATGGCTTAGGGAAAACAATGTTTGCTTTCTTATGTAAAACCTGATTTTCATAAGATCTGGAAGAAGAGAGTCCAATATCAATCTGTTTTCTGAGGTATGAATTTGTAACAATTAGGGTGATTTTCAAGTGACCATCTTTTGCAGTCTAAAAATGCTGGTGGATGCTTCCCTGGTGATAGATTTTTTTCTGGGGGACCATGTAGTCCTGCAAACTTTTCAGGTCATTTGGTAATCTCAGCTTGTGACATAAGACTGTGCTTGTTTGCTCTGCAGGTTTGGAAGTCATTAGTTATCCAGGGTCATCTGGCTTACATAGACAAAGGCAAGGTTAAAGATGATGTTCTGTTCTGTGTAAGTGTGATGGTCTATTATGTGTCTTGTATGAAGTCGAGTAGTTTGTAACGTAGCCACGTAGCCTCAGTTGGAACAATCCCTTAGTGATTTGCAGGATGCTGAACCAGAGACTTGAAGCTGTCATTTGTTGGTAGGATGAGAGAACACTTAATCTGGGGGTTTTACTTTGCAAGTGTTCATGAGCATCATGAACTCCCCTGGGGAAAATAAAAAGAAAAGGAGGGAAGACAGAAGATGTTGACTTGACAGTATGTCATAAGGTGGAAAAACAGTTTGTATCTAGAAATGTGAAATATAACAGGGTGCTGTATATGGATACTTTGTCTTTAGTGCACAGGAAAATATTGTTATTAACCTCCTGTAGGATCTTGAGGGAAGAAATCTTTGGTCTGCAAATGGGCAGAAAGGTCACCATGGATCCCCATGGAAGAGAAATTATCAATGGAAAGTTCTCTAAGGTTTCTTTCCCAGATTCAAGCAGAGCATTGGCAAAGGTGACCTTACTCTGATGCTCTGCTTTCAGAAAAATGTTTGTGTTTACTGCAGACTGTTGCAGTAAGCAGTCATAGTATTTCCTTTAAGACTGCTTTAAAAAATGTCAGAATTGCATTCCTTTGGTAAAATGACTTAGCTAAGTGGATTTGTCTTGAACTATTTATCATAGTTCATGGCAATATGGATCTAAATAAGTGGGATTTTGTCATGATGAAGTGACAAATGAAATGCAAATTAGGTCTTTAAAAAAATTAAAGCAGAGCATGCTATAATTGCAGTAAAATGCATTGATAATTAATACTTTTAAAAGAACCCCCAAATGAATACACAAGATGCCTCACTGATAACTAACAGAAGGTATCTAGTTAGTGCTAATTTCAGCACAGGAGGAGACAGCTGGCTGAAAGTCAGGAGAGAAGAAGTTTCAAGTCCACATCTTGTCTCTAGTTTTTCTGTTGGTTATAAAGTGGAATCATCAACATAGATGTAGAAAATTATTTTTATTGTGTTGATATGTTGGGGGTTTTTTTAACATAATGTAGGAAATATATTTTCTTTTTACTTTTTAAATACAGTTCTTTCTTTTTCATTGGAACTGAACACAATATGACCTCTAAGGTGGCCTTCCAGGCAGTGTTTCAGATCTGAACCAACTTTGATGTCCCTTATTTCAGTTTTTCACATTAATGTGAGATTATCTTTGCTTTATCTTATGCTATGCCAGAGTGCTCTTCAGAAATGATTCTGAGAGGTGTCCCTGACCCATGTTGTAACATCACATGGGAGCAAAGTTGTGGTAGGCACATTTTTGGGACGAAACAGAGATACGTTGTGGGGCTGTAGTAAGGCTGCTGATCTCTCTGTGGTAAGCAGCCCAGGGCTCTTGGGTAGTGTGATGAGCAAACCTCTCTTTCCACTAGACACAGCTACTGTGAGCCAAATTAAAAGTTGCATTTAAAGTATGGAATTTAAAGTATTTTTTAAAATTAAAATACACTGAACATGCCAAAAACACAGTATATGTTTTGTACAAATTCTGTAGACACACCTGTAAGCCAACTTCTTTGGCCAGTTTTTCCCCTCTCAAGTTCAGGCCTTGCTGTTATTCACCCAGATCAACTATTCTGGTAGGGATCTGAGAGATACTTCATGCTTTCTCCCTAATTGGGAATGAAGAAAAGAGAAGAACAGAAAAGATGATGAGGATGCCATTTTGCCTGCCTGTAGCTTCCTACAGCCTTGCTAAATCTCTCCCTGAATGTTACCCCTCTCTTGTCTACTGTAGAATCTAATCCTTTGTTTTCATTGTGTACATTTTTGTCACTGCTTCACAATCACCAGAGCCATGACAAGAAAGGAAACATGCTCTGCTATTGAGTTTAATGATCTTAAAATAAAATAAAAGGTGAAAGCTTCAGCTAAGAGATATTTTAAACATTTTTATATTAACATGATTCCCTTTTGTTGAACAGGGATGGGAGGTGGCATTTTGAAGATGTAGGCACATTAATTTGTTTTTTTTTCTCAGTAGGCAGGGATGGAGGAGGGTACTTTCAAGTAAATCTTGTCTTTCTAACAGCATAAAGAGTGTTGGATTTAGTAGCTAGGAGATGGGTGCTTTCTTCTTGCCTTTAGTGTGAGCACTGGGGGGAATTCCTCTGCTCTTTAGCATTCATTTTCCAAGAAACTATTCAGAACATGATACTTTAAAGAATTCTACTCATTTTGTCGAATTTGGTTGAAAGAAAAGTATTTTAAAGAATTGTAAGAAAGGGACAAGTTAATTTGGGGAGTGTGTGGTTGAATAAACCTTGTTTTATTATGAAACTTGGTACACATGAGCAAATCGGAGCCAGATACATAGAGATTTTTGCCTTTTTTTCTCTGCAAGCATTGTCATCAAACTCAAACTTAGCTGGATTGTTTCCATATTTTCCCTCAGCCAATCAATTAGCAGAAACATTAATTTTTTATAAATGTCACATTGTTATTTTATAACTTTGTGTCAGGTTTGGTTTTTTTTTTTCCCCAGGAGCTAATTTTTATAGCAGAGGGAGATGTACTAAAGTGTATAGTTTTTTGGATCTGAACAAGGTTTGTTACTGTAGGATAATAACCATATGCTTTTAAACAGGTGGGATATCATTTATTCTTTTTAAGTCTGCTTTCTATCATCACAAAACATTTAATCAAAAATATGACTGTACCAGTAAAGTCTTCCTTTGTACCCATCCCAATGACTTATCACCATCATCTATAAGAATCATTTCACTATCATGGGTCACCCTAAGCAAGTACTGGGTGATAAAATTATTTCTATCAAGGAAGGATTGTTGTTAGGGTTTTAATGGTTTTACAGTATGTTAAATTCTTATTACTTCTATTTTGCAGCAATTTTTGCTTTGGAGCAGAAAGAAAGATGTCTAAAGATGAGCCATTATGGTTGACCTCTGAAATTTTTTAACTGAAAGTGTCAAGTTTCCCTGATGAAGTTTTAACCTCTGAAATACCAACAGTATTTGGCATTTTCTTGTGACTACAGTGAAATATACTGATCTTGTTGGCATTTTACTGGAATATTCATTTTTTACTGTTCCAAGGTGAAGATGTTAAGAACTACAGCTATTCTCTTGAACATTCTGGAATACATATTGAAAAAAACCCACAACTCTGGACCAATTTTCACTGTTTTTCATAGATTTTCTCTGATTGTCTCATGCAGTGGGAAGCCTGGTGCTGAACAGCTTTCCATCAAAAACTGCTGCCATGAAGATACACTTTCTTAGCACCTCAGTCAGTATTCACTAACAAAATCTAAAGTTTCCTTTCCTTTTTGGTTTGCAGGCTCTACTGAGTGAGCTGTGTTAAAGGAGACCCCCTGCTTGTGATGTGAGACTCTTAAGAATTCCTGTTCACTCAGTTCTTAAAAGTGTGAATTGTATTTTACAAAAGCAGGACAAAATGTTTTTCTTTCTTCTCACATCCAAATTACTGGCTCAGGAAGTAGTCTGCAGTTTCTAAAATCTCTGCAGTTTCTACAATCTTTGCACTAAAATCCCTGCACTTTCATAAAGCTCTGCTGATAGGGATGATGTGTTGTGTACAGGTGAGAAAAAGGAAGTTCTACAAATACATTTCCTATTTCTCCATAATACACTCATGTAAATTTTGCTCTCCACTGAAGGTAGAGCTGCACTCAGATTTTTCCCATCATGAAGCATAAATAATCCCAGTTTTTGAAGTAGGATATGTCTACCTGTTTGCTTCACCTTCTCTTTTATTTTCTGTTTCAAACCAACACTTTGTTTAGGTATGGTGTATCATGTTCATTCTTCATGACAGCTATATTAACTTGAGCTTTTGTAAGGATATGTAACTGGAAAAGTAAGGTATTAATAGTACACATAGCAGGTTTGATCTACAGTCATTGGCAGACAAGAAACATTGACTCACAAAAATATCAATGTTCCTACAAAGTCATTTATTACTCTCTTTTTCACATACTCTCATATGGCAGTCATAAATGCACTGCACAAAAAGGAGACATAAACCTGAAGTCACCAAGAATGAGCACTGCACTCAAAAGCAGTCAACAAACTGTTTCCTGTGATTGAGTTGTAAAGAATATAGTGTCTGCCATTTGTCTTCTCTTTCAAGCAACTAAATTTTCCAGGTGGAATAGTTGTTTGGCACTTCTAGTGAATTTGTATGTGTGCTGCTCATCAAACTGATAGTGATACAGGTTCTGATATATTGGTGTGTCAGCCTCATAATTTGGAACTATTAAGCAGAGTAAAAGCATTGTTACCCTTTGGAATGAAAAAATAATAATCAAAGGCATTAACACCCTCAAACAAGGGGATTAAGATCAGTGAGCAGGAAGTAGTCAAGAATAAAAGTTCAGTTTTTCAGGAGGAAGTGGCAAGCCTTATGGAGAGAGGAGAATCGGTCAGTGATGCATTTTGGGGGTTTTAGTAAGGTTTTTTGATGTTCCTTGTTATGGCACTTTAAGCTGAATAAACATGGTTCAGATGACTCTACTGTAGAGCAAGTGCAGAACTCATTGGAAAACCATCTACTGAAAACACTTATGAGTGGTTCATTGTGAGACTAGAAGCATATGTTCAGTGGAGCTCAGCAGAGACTTTCTGATTAGTGTTTTCATTATTAACACAAGTGGTGGACTAGAAGATACTCCTAGTGAATTTAGAGATGCAAGAAAGCTGGGAGAGATTGCAAGTGTCTCAGAATACAGAATTAAAGTTCAAAATTACTTGAATAAACAGACTGAAAAATGTAAGAATTCATATAGGAACAAGGACAAACTCTTAGGTTTAGATGGGAGCCCTTTGTTTTGTTTGTTTTTTTGTTAAAACAAATGTTGAAATAAAGCTGCAGGAAAATGTTTTTCTAGGGTGGTTGAAAAAGAGAAAGTAGATTATCTCAAAGTTATGGAAGAGATTGTCTTGGGAAGCTGTGGTGGCTTCACTGTTGAAGCCTCTGAGATCCAACTAGACAGAAGTGTCTCGTGAACAATTAGATGTAATGAGATCCTCTTGTGGGAGAAGGAGGTGGAGCAGAAGTCTTCTTCAGGATCAAGATCTTCTAATTTTCATGACAGTCTTGCAAGGTTGCCATACATGATATAGCAGAAACTTAGATGATCATCCATCCTCACCATTTTAATTGGTGGGTGTGTGTTCAGGCATATAAACTTGTCAAGCTGTATCCTCCATTGCTGATGAGTAGATAAATTAGATCTCTTTATTTTTACATCTATGAGACTGTAAAGGCTTCCCTTGCCTATCAAAACAGAAACTTACACATTTACTAATGGGTTGTAGGAAGCAAATGAAGCTTGAATTCAGTTCTTTTCATTTTGACAACTGTTATTGATATGAAGTGTAATGAAAACAGCCTGTCTGTTGTTAGGCTTTTAGTTATTTGGTATGCTGTTTCCAGCCTTTAATTTACAAGGATGAAATAATTGACCTTGTATCCTTACAGGGCTGACTGGGAATTACTGACTGCAGTTATGTTTTATTTAACTGGTAGCACTGTGCCATTGAGAATAAATGGACATGTGTCTTTAATAAACAAAGAGAATGGTCTGGTTAAATGTTCTCCTAAAGATTTTTGGTACTTGATAGACTTCTGATTGCACAAATGCTGAAAAAAAACCCTTGTGAATGATAAACTCAAAGGAAATGAAGCAGGAAATATACATTAATATCACTAGTACTGAGTTCAGCTTCTCATGGCAAATATAGAATATTTTACTGTCCTACAACTGAGCCCAAGGTACTTGTGGAATAGCATGCTTTTTGGTGTAATAATTAGACTTATTTTAGCATGATTATTGGTCCCTTCAGCTAAATCTGATTACCACAAAGTTAAAACAACTTGATTCTTGTTGCTTACATCACAGACGTGAATATCCTTTGAAGAGACTCTGAGGATAACTACTAAACATAAGTAAGCCTTGCAGAGCTCCCAGGGACATAGCCACAGTGGCATAGCAAGTTACTGGCCTGTTTTTTTGTTGTTATTGTTGTTGTTGTAGTTAGGGTCAGATTTCTATCAGTTTACCAAATTTGAGTTGCCAGTTGTATCACAGATAAATTTCGATGAGGAGATTACATGAGCTCTGTGATTGACATAGTAAAGGATATGACCTGAACTCTTTGAGACATCACAGAAACCACTTCTTGCTGACAATAACTTGACACCTTCCCCTTCCCTATACATATTTTTTGAGCTATTTGTCATCCTGCTACTCTCATGCAGTTGTCTTGTTCGGCTATGCCTAATCAGAATTGGTATGTAATTGGTTTTAGTTATTAATTTAGAGAGTTATGTAAAGCCTAAAGATTTGGACTTGAAGCACCCAATTGCCTCATGCCATTACATTAGACCAGCATTATCTTACATCTTTGTTTTGAGTTGTTTCATTCATGTTGCTGACCAGCAGTTTAATGCCATCCTTTGTGTTTGCTCTACAGCAGCCTCACTTGCTCCACGTGCCTTTCATTACTTTCATGATGCCCTCTGTTTGTTGTTGTTGGTTTGTTTTTGGTTTTTTTGCCTCCTGCTCCCAAGTACTCATCCTTGAACTTCCCACTTCTCTTCAAATTGCTGATATATACAGTATTTTCTTTGCTTGCCTTTTCTACTATACCTATTTACATGTTAAGGTATGCAGCACGAGTAAGAGATTGATTCATCCCATACTGTTGTGGGTGTCTTGCTGCAGTATCTGTGGGATGAGTCACTCTTGATACCTGCTCTCTTTTGCTCCCTAGGACATTGATGTATGCCAGATTATTTTCCCTAGAAGAGCATATTCTTCTGTTTAAACAAGCAAAGCCATATTGCTAAGGTGTTGGTAGTTGTCTACTGAAGCTTCATTTTCCATTGTCTTGCCAGACATCTGCCAGACATCTTCCTCTTGCTTAAAGTCTGCCTGGTCTCTTAAATCCTTGCATAGTTTTGCAAATGGATTTATTGTTGAAAGTATATTATTAGTACAGTGCCTAACACAGAGCCTCTGGGTGGCACCACAACATGAATAATGATAATTATAATGAGTCGAGTCAGCCATTAAATCACTTCACCTTCAAATCTTGGCTACATGTGGAAGCCTTTTTTATTTCTAGAGCTGACTTCTTCCAAATCTAAAATTCATTACTCTGTACATTTTTCATCTCCACAGACATGCTGGTGCTCAGAGAAAATTGGGCTGCAAAAAGAAACAGAAAAAGCTTTAATTAAAAAGCAAATAGCTTTTTTTTTTCTCAGGAGGGAAAAGAGGTGGTGAGATCTCCCCCAGGCTTTTCTTACTATAAAAAGATCCTTCTATTTTTGTTTCACTTGCCTTTCAAAATCCACCACCTACCTTATTTATTCATGCCTACTTGGAGCATACTGATCCAGTTGTAAGAGAGGTGTTCAAAATTGGCAGCTGTGCTGTGGCAGCCTTAAGGGGTATATGACTTCCTTCTGTAAAGGCAAAATTGCAGGCTCTGCACATTACTTGTACACCTACTCAGCCAGGGGGATGAAGCTCTAATAGTGTCAGTACCTTTTATTTTCAATATTTAATTGCCCAGTGTGTAAAGACAGATTACTTTTGACAATAAGTAGAGCATGTAAGATGTGGGGAGTGTTATTTTTTATTTTTCAGAGCAGAGCAGGTTGACTGGATGAGACAAAGGGAAATGCTGCAGTTCCCATCTCATTTCAGTTTTCACAATTTCATTTAGGATGGGATGGGTTGGCAGTTCAATTATTGATCTTCTAGGGAGAGTTAAGAAATCTTGCATATGTAGCTTTTAAAATATTATTCACTTCTTTGAATAAATAATGTACTTATCACACTTCCAAACTTTTCAAAGTTGGCTGAGTTGTGCTAGAGCTACTCTGGAAGCTTTTTTGTGCAGTTTGCTCTTTTGTATTCAAAATCAAAGCAGTGAAAGTCCTTTACAATTCATTAGCTGTTTGGTTACCAGTTTGAAATCAACTGTGATCTTTGTACTTCAGAAAAGCATATCTTGTTCTGTTACATTTAGAAGTAATTGGCATCTTTATTGGCAGTTTTAAGACAATGAAATGGTGAGGTGGGCCCTGGGAGCTTATTAGACCCTCTTAATTACTGAATGTTTGTACTCCTGGGAGACTCTCAACTGTAGCTATGGCAAAGTGGAACTTTACCCTGCTGCTCTGTTTTTTAATTGTCTTTGCAAAAATGCAGCAACTAAACACTTTGCTGATCTTTCACTCCACCATCCTTCAGGTGAATAAAAATCTGAGAAATATTTTGTTGAAGCCATTTTAATTACTTTTTTGAATACTGGGCAGTGTATTTCTCAGTGCTTCCTCAGGTGCTGAATGTTTCTGTGTGGTGGAACATGTCATCCATTGTATGGTGTGGTTTGATCTTCTCAGAGGTGAAATCCTGGCTTTACTTTAGGTGACAAGAATTTGATTTTTGGTTGAGTGACAGCAAAGATTTCACCTTTGATGTCACAGCTCAACTGCAACAACCCCCCAAATCTTCTTTAGAGAAGTGTTTGCACACCTATTAGGCATTAGCAGTACTCTAACATTTGAAAAATGATACTCAATCAATCTCTGTAATTAAAGTACTATTAAAGAGGGGAAAAGAAAGTGTCAACAGAAGTTAATGATGTGTAAGGTATCCATGTTATTAAATGTGTATCACAGGTTTACATTTGTTTGGAAGTTGTCACAATGGAAGTACAAAGAACCAGAATTTTATATCAATACTTAAAAAATTGTATTTTGGACTTGTTGGGAACAGTGATTGTCTCTCAGAGGCCTTGGCTCTTTGACTTGGAGACTAATAACAGCATTTCTTCCCAGTGATGAATGACCACTTAGATTTGCCTTTCAGTTAGAATTACTTTGGTGTGAAGTGCTGTAGATTTTCAATTGGGAGAGGAGACTATTTGTCCAGCCCTTGCTATTTGTTACATTTCTCCTTTAATATTGCACAGAGAAATTAATCCCCTTTAGAAAAATGATCCCCACAGAAACAGGTTGTAAACTTTAGACAATTTGGTATCATAAACTGTATTTCTGCCTTTAAATATTCTATTTTGAAAGAAGTGACTGCCTGAAGTTCTCAGGGAGCAGGGGTATCTATCTGTGATATCTGATGTTCAGTAAATTGAATAGGAAAATAAATAGGAAAATGAAGGAAATACACACCTAAACTAGAACCTAAACTAGGAGGAACTGTGAGGTAACTACTTAGTAAATTGAAAGTCAAATTCTCCTCTGCAGACCAAGGAGAGAGAAGAACAGAGGTTTGTGTAATGGATCCTTTCAATTTTCCAGTTAAATCATGTTTCATTTGGGACATTCTAGTTCATCTTCTGAGTGGTTGGGCCCTTCAGCAGACATTTGTTCACTTGCCCAGATCACAGAATCACAGAAGGTTAGGAGTTGGAAGGGACCTGCAAAGATCATCTAGTCCAACCCCCCTGCCAGAGCATAACTGATGGAAGCAGCCATGCAGGTGGTAGAAACAGATTTATCTGCTCCACAAGTTGCCTTTTAATGGCCTCTAGTTGTCCTCTAATGCTAGCTGCTGGCTGGTGGCTCAGAAAGGAGTGTAAAGAGCAGGGACAATAAAGGTGATCCTTCCCTTCCCATATATGCATGTCTGTGATTTACACTCCCAGCTTCTGGGAACAAGCAGGTTCAGAACTTCCTCATTTGCAGCTACAATGAATTTATTAGTTGCTAATGGTGTTATGCTACACAAATTAGCCTAATCTCTTCTTGAGCCTCTACTCTATACTCTTGGCCCCTATAGTATCCTGTGCTAGTAAGTCCATAGTTCAGCTGCTCTGTCTGAAATGTATTTTTTAGGGTTTGCTTTGCATTTGTCACTTGGTAACTTCATTCATGTCCCAGTTGTCTCCTGTGGAACTGTGAAAAAATTGCTCCCTCATCATCTTTATTTTATAATTTGTGATTTTATACATCTGTACCAGATCCTATTTTACCAGCTATAGAATCAAAATGTTAAGTTTCTTTTTTTTTTCTTATGTTAAAACTGTCATATTTCATCTTTTTTCTTTTTTTGTCACCCTGATTTTTCTTGTTCTGCTCTCCTTCAGATGGCTTTGCCTGCAGTGCCTAACAGAGGGGCACACCATGGATTTCTCTGCAGTAGCACAGTGGTGTTTTCTCTCTTACTTTCAATTCCATTCTTTATTAATGTCTTCTGTGCTGTTTTCTTTTGTGTTGTCTGCTGAGCATTTGTAGTTCTTACGGTTCTTACAGAACTACTTACTACATATCTGAGATCTCTTTCTGGATTGGTGATGTCTAACTAAGAACTTGTCAGTGATTACATTACATTTCAGACCTATCTGCCTTCCTTTGTATTTCAGCTGCCATTTTTTCACCCTATCACTTTGGTGGCTCTTGCACTGCTATAATTTCTCACAGTAAGCTTTTGATTTTGATTATTCTGTGTGATTTTCTGTTAGCAAAATTCATCCCTGTGCTAGTCAATCATTTCCCAGATCATGCATTTACCTTTTCATCTGCACAGGTCCTCAGTGTATTTACCTTCTCTGGAATCCTGGTAAGTGAGCTATATTTTTAGCAAACTTGGAGATTTTTTTTCCCTGCAATATCCAAACATCTTTCTCTTTTAGAAGCTTTTCAGTGCTCTGTGTGTAAAGAATTTGGTGATCTCTTTGGCCTTCTGCACAATGCTCTCAGCACTATCATGTTACAACCAAGAAAGAGCAGGAGCCTGGGTAGATGTTGAAGTAACCTCCCTTCATCTTCACATCTGTGATTTGATCTGGTTAAGATAGAGGCTCATTGCATTCACAGGTTGTGAGTTTGCATGGCCATGGCCTCTGCAGCTCCTCTTTTGTGGCTTAAATAGGGATTTAAGGATGAATCACCATCAGCCTTGAGGTATTGCTCATAAATGGAAAATACTTTTTTTTTTTTTTAAAGTTTATGAAGCTGTGCAATGATTTTTTTCCTGCAGCCATTACTGTGTTATGAATCCTTAGACAGAAAAATAGCAGCCAAATAGCTATTGATCATCTGATATTCCCCATATTTAGATGCACATAAGTGCAATTTCCCTTTGTTGGTTTGCTCCGTGGCCCTAGTCTGGCCATCAGAATGAAGTAATGTTGACATATTTCAGTTTTATGATCTTTTTTTTTTTTTTCAAAGGCAAAACTTTGTCTGATCAATGCTGCTATATTTAATATCTTTTGCTGTATTTCCTTAAGTAGTATGGTAGTGTCTGCTACTGTGGCAAAATAAAACTCTAGAAAACATAATGTATCAAAAGTTTATCTTGATATCTTGTTTAGTTGCATTCCAGCAAGGAGTTTAGTGGCCATTATGTGAGCTGTTTACCAGCTGCATTGACATGTTTAGATTGCTGGGTTTTGGTTGTTTTTTTGGTTTTTTTAAGAGAAAGTCAGATTCTGTTAATCTGAGGAGAACTCCTACAGATATGATGGCAGGCAGAGTGCCCTCTGTTCAACACTGCTGCTTTACAACTATGACTGCTTTGTGATTCTACTTCTTAAGCTACCCACATGCATTTTAAAATAAACACCTCTTAGGATTTCTACAAACAATTACCAACAATTCAATTTTGAAGACCATTTCTCTGTTGTCAGGCAGAGCTGATGACAAATTCTGTTCAGAGCCAGAGGTGTTTGTAATATTGTAGCTTTATTCACATTTATTTCTATCAAACTTTGATGGCTAATAATGGCAGGGAGAGAAGGTCCACTCTCCATGCAAGCTACCCAATGAATTAGTATTCAGGCTTGCTACAGAACTAGAGTCAGAGGCTTTGGTGTTGCTGCTCTTGCTGCTGCCATTACCCTTTCTAGCCACAGTACAAGTTTAAGCTTTTAAGCATGAAATAGAGAATGTAAACTTGGTATCTTTTTAGACATACATTAAACCCAAGACATAAGTGTCTTATTAGTGAGGTGCAGAGACAAATTAGAGATGACACCTTTCTGGCATGGTAACAGTTGGCACTTTGTAATGAACAAACTGAAAGATTTATAGCTTTTAGAGCTATTCATTCCTCTATAGACTAAGACTTGTCAACTACTTGTTATGCTGCAGGTCAGGCAGACATGTTGCTGTGGATGTGATTCCTGTTACAGATAAAGTTGGTACTTTTCTTCCTGGTCCTGTTAGCAGTTATTTTCCAACAGTTTCACTCTGCTCTTGACTCAGTTACCATTAGATGAGTTGGCAGCTCTTGCTTCCCAGGACCCTGTGCAGTATTATGTGGCTGCAGAATTTATTCTAGAATGAATTTCAAATGCTTTCAAGTCCACTTTTTTTCTCACCAGTCTTTTTGCAGAGCTACAATTAACAAACCTCATGGTAGATATGCACTGGAATTAGTCATGTATTGAGAACAGTAGCAATGAGGCAAGAGGGAATGGCTCATTTGAGATATACTTATAAATCACAGTTTGGAGTGCTTTCCACACTTCTGGAGGAAGTTACCCATTTCTAGGTACTTTCATTCATGCAGTGAACAGTATTGCAGGAAAACATGCACTTTTCTAGAAGGTAACCCTCTCTGTCTTGCTTCAGATTGCATGCAACATGAAAGAGGGAGGAGGGTAAGAGAAGAGTGGAGGAGATGCTACTGTAGTTTCTTTAACTTCCTTCAAACCACAAAACTTGAACACTGAAGCTAAATCCCAGTGACTTCCATTGACTCAATAACAGTTATGGCTAAATTCAGCTGCATGTAGCAGGGCTCCATGCCATTACAGATGACTTGGTCTCCTTAATGTATTAAATTCCAAAACTCAGAGAAGACTCAGCACTCAGTAATGTATTTGCAAGGCTGGGTGAAATTAATTAGCACTTGCATGTTATTTTTTTTTCCTAATAAATCCAGAGGTTCATAACTATGACATATCCAAAGACCCTCAGGAGAAGGTGTCCTGAGAAACTGAGCTTTATAGCATGAGAAGTGTTTGTTTAATTTCTGGCTTATAGTTTATTCACTGGTGGTTTTCTCAGAACTTGCTGGGACTTCACAGCCAGGATTTTGGTAAGAGAAGAAGATAGATTTTTGCATTAGGAGAAGTATGTAAAGAGTGGAGGGAGGGGTTTTTTTGTTCATTTTATCAGGATGAATATGCATTTAGCCATAGATATTAGATCCAGTGCTTGCAGAAACCTGCTAAATTTGCCAAGAAGCATTACCAATTAACGTAGTTAATTAACAAGAAGCTATGTTAAAATTAGTTTGGGGTTGGAGGAGGGGAGAGAGAGTGAATTGTAATTAGAAAAAGAAATCACAGCTGCTATTTAGAGAACTGGTAGGGAAGTTTGCAGGTCTCCCTGTTGGAAGAAGCACTGCATTGCGGCTCTGCCTCCTTCATTCCATTCTCAATTTTCTAGGAAAGAGCTACTCTGGTATTAGGTATCATGATTTCCAAGCAATATTGATTACCCTAATCAAATTTAACTTTCTGCAGGCTAACA
Source organism: Galbula dea (assembly GCA_013399015.1). Classification (NCBI taxonomy): domain Eukaryota; kingdom Metazoa; phylum Chordata; class Aves; order Piciformes; family Galbulidae; genus Galbula; species Galbula dea. Next base: position 1,561,880 of record VWZX01004381.1, on the reverse strand, counting down.
TAGTAATAATAATAAAAAAAAAAGTCTGTTTTTTTCAGAGCTTCTCAGAAAGGTGAGACAGAAAGGTGAGACTCTGAGTGTTTCTTGAGCATCTAGTGTTCAAAAAATTATGCTGATTTTCTCCAGTTAAGGATTTGGATCCTGCTGAGTAGAATTTGCTTGAAGAAAAATGCCAACTTTCCCAGCTTGCATTACCCTGCATGCTGTTACCAAGAAAAGAGGAAAAATCAAGGCATTTACCTTTGCAAATTTTCACACTAGAAATGTATGTTACCCATGAAGTAGTGAATGTCTTTCACATACCATTTTATTTTCCCAATGAAAAATAAACTACAATTTATTTAATAGATTCCAGAATAGGCCAGATGTTAGCTCAGGGAGTTTTCAGGTCAAATATGTTTTCTTAATTGAAAAAAATAACTTTGGGCACGTGGATTAGGATGTGTGAAGCCAGCTTGAATCTTAGGTTCGCCATGGCACAATGAGCCACATTACTCATAGTCTACATTACAAAGGTTTTAATAGGGTGGCTGCTCCCATGGAGGTATAGAGGAAATATAATTTATCCTGTTAAAAATTGGCCTTTCCTGGCTGATGTGCTTAAAGATTTTCACAAAAGGTACCAAACATATGGAAAACCACCCTTTTACCAACATTTAGGTTACACATCTTGATGCCATTTAAATAGATGAGACCCAGCCACCAAATGAATAGGATATTCTGTTTGTGCCCAATCAGTTTATAAATAACATTGGTGAGAAACTCTATTGTAGATCTGCAGAGACAATATCTGTGAAGAGCTGTGGCTCCTGTAGTTATATCTTAAGTACATGGATGAGGAGTTGTCTGGTATTTCTGTGGCTCTTGTGAAGTGCACACCTAGCGAGTGAAACTAGCTTAGTGTCTTCTAAACACCTTAAATCATTATTTACTGTTCTGGTTGCATTCAAGAAATGGTAAAAGAGATAATATTTTTACTCTTTCTTTAAAAAATTTGCTTTTAAGTTTAACATAACATTTATTTGACTTTTTAGTGCAGTTGATACATCCTGGAAAGGTGTGTATGTACAAGCAGTTCTATTTAAGGATTATTAGAAATGACACTAATAACAAATCTAGTAGCTTCTGCTTCCCATTCTCCATTAGAAATCACAATCCTTTCTTTTTGCTGACATAATTGCCTCCATATGAGCCAGTTCTAACAAGGTAGGATTAAAAGTTCACATTACAAATGAGCAGCAGGAACAGATGGACTGAGAAAATAGGTTTCATGCAAATATCAATAAAGGTGATTAATAAAGCAGTCAAAGCATTTAGCTCATATGTTCCTTCATATTCAAAACCAAAAAGACTACCTAACTGGAAAATCTTGAGGCCAGTTGGAGGTCCAGAGAGTTAAAAGTTCTGCTTCTGTACATTTCAAAGTCAAGTTTTGGTTTGCAAGAAGACAGCACTGCAATGAATGGAGTCACCCTGCCATGAGTGGTGTCACCCTGCCATGCCCAATATTAAAATGCATCATTTTCAGACTCTTTTAGCTTAAGAGCTAAGAGCATTACATTTCATCCAGTGAAACAGATACTGATCTGAGGAGCTTACATTTGATTAAAACACTGCAGTGACTAGTTGAAATGAGATTAGGGCCCCTTTTGCTTGGGTTCCAGTTTTCTCATTCATGAACTTCCACTTGCAGATTCCCCTGGCTATGAGCCTTTCCACTGTGCCTCTCTCCTTGCTTTTTCTGGAGGTATAAGTCTTCTGCAGTGCTGCAAGTTTGCTGTTTGTGGTGATGCTGGGGAGCTCCTCTATTTCTCTGTACCATATGCATCTATGCCCTTTGGTAGATCTGTTTATCCTGCATTTTCTCTCACTTGTATAACTGCCAGAGACAGAGAGGAGAGCAGCAGAGCCTCTGGCAACATAGAAGATAGGAAACAGCTGGAAAATATGTGTGTGTGTATATATATATATCTCTCAGATGTATAGCACATGTCTACATACTCCTATCCAGGATTTTTTGGAAAGAAATGTCATTGTACATTGTGTAGCCCTTGTTGACTCAACATGTGCTCTGAACTCATTGGAATATCAACACACTCTGTGTGTACTCAATGGGTGCTTTGGAATTGCTGCCCATGTAGCTCATGGACACACACACTGTGGGTTGAATTTCTAGGCAGCCAAACTGAGTCAGTAGCTCAGACTTTCAACTGTCTGGAAAAACATCAGAAGTCCTTAGAGTTTGTGTGAAGGTCATTTCCTAATAGAGAGATCTTGGGAAACCTAGTTAGCCCTTATCTAAATCAGAAGGTTAAGATCACCTCCCCCTTTTTCTCACACGCTCAGAGCTGCTAAGAGTCACACTATTGTAGACTTGGTTTTTGTGGGGGATGCTAAATGTGTGTGTAAAAAGCCATATTAACTCTGAAAACAAAAATGATTTCCCAGTCAGATAAAGCCTACTGCATGGAAAGGCATCCCATGATTTTTTTCTTATTCTCATTCTACTAATGAATGAACACTTGGAACAAAATGTGCTTCACTTAAAATTCAGTTAGCTGAATTTTCTTTCAGTTGTAAATATAGGAAATGCTCATTGCTCCAAGTAAGTCCTTAGGCAAAGTAGTGTGATACAGCAAGATCTTTAATGACAATAGGTATTTCCATTGTATGTTTTATGTTTACCCTCCTGGAAGAAAATCTCTCATGGCTGTCCCTTACTCTTTTATCTATTTCTCTCTCTTAATGTGGGGTCTGGTGTTGAATTCAAAGAGGCCTTTGAAAAATAATACTGTGGAGTATTTGCATATAATGGATTTCTTGTTATTTTTGAACCACTTTGAAATACTGTATTTCATTATTTTTTACTTCCACTTAATAACATTTTTTTCTCCTCAGTATTAACAATGGATGTAAAACCTTGGCTGTAACCTTGCTTTCCTTAGTTTTGTAACCATTAATGTGTCTTAATGCAACCATTAAGACTTCTAGCCAGAGCCCACTCCCTTGTTTTTGCAGGCTGCTCTGGAAGGACAGAAGAGCTTTCTTGGCTAGAACCAAAGCCTCATGCATTTCATTTAACTTTCCATTGATTTTTTTGCTGCTCACTGTTGGTACTGTATTGAAGTTGTATTTTTATTGTTGTAAGCATCTATGTGCCGTGGTGGTTGGCAATCTAGAAATGTGTTAAATAATATTGATTTCTTTTTTTTCCCACTTGGCAAGCATTTTATTTTGCTCAGTCTCTAATACTATTTTAAGTATAATTTACTGGTTTTATTTTCTTTCTTATTTATGACTTGACAACTTGTAGAGCAAGGGGCCCTCACAGTGCCTGCAGAGAAGTCCTGAGAGAGAGGATGATGACAAGAATATGCTTTCTAATTCTGATGCTAACTGCCTTTAGATAACAACAAGATGAGTTTGCATATTACATTCTTACCCAGAGAAGGGCTGAATTCCCCAACAGTGGACACTTCTAAGATTCAACTGGACAGGGTGATGGGCCATCTTGTCTAGCCCATGCTTTTGCTAGGTCATCCTTTTGGACTAGATGATTCTTAAGGACTTTTCCAACCTAGGATGCTGTGATTCTATGACATCATTAAATAGTCAGTTTGCAGAATTGTCTCAGAAAGATAAAATTTATTTTGTTTTCCACTGCAGTATATGTAACCTGTCAGGTAGTCATCCTAAATCAACTTCCCAAAAGCATCCTTCCTGGACCTCCAAGGGCCAACCAACAAGATGGTACAAGAAGATGTGTCCATTTCTGCTATCACAGAATCACAGTATGTTAGGAGTTGGAAGGGACCTCCAAAGATCATCTTGTCCAACCCCCCTGCCACAGCAGGATTCCCTCTTTCACAATAAATACACAGATTTAGGTCTTTTTTCACTTAATGCTAAAATGTCCATCTATTGAAAGTGACTTTTTCTTCCTTGTCTTTGTATGTCATATGAAAGTGTTGGAGAAAGGAAGGCTGTCCCTCACTAGGGGGAAATAAAGAATCTCTTTTGTAGTGCAGGTCCCATCTAATGCTACAGAGGTTGTTACTGCATCTTAGAGCCTTCTGCAATATTCTTGTGGTTTTATCTTGAGTTGGAAACCTGTGCTGAGCAGTAAGTCACAGTGAGGAGAATAAGGTACAGAAACAGCTGGGTGTTAAAGCTGTGGTTTCTAACAGAGGATTTCATTGCAGCTATTAAGGGAGCACAGTGGCCTTTTCAGCTATGGTAATTGCCTGTTTTCTGTTGAGACTTTTCTTGGAATAATAGTGGGAGATTGGTTTTTAAGTCAAAAGAGGTTAATATGGTGGTTTATTGTCACAGTTTGTTTGTTTCACTTTTGCTCTGTACAGATTTGCAAAGCTCTGAATTGTTTCAGACAATGAAAAGTTTCTTTAATAAATAGTGCTGCTATCCCAAATTTCACACAAGCCTTAAACTGTTTCATTTTGGAGGAGTGCTTCAGACCTCAGGGCAGGCTGTTATGGCATCTTCTCTGAAGTTCTGTGTGTATGTGTGTGTGAGAGGAAAAGGTTAACTCTTTTTCCTGATAATATTTATTTTATAATTCTAAACAAAAGATTTCAAGAGAAATTCCATGATTATGGGAATATACTAGGAGTTGGGGCTTTTCCATTAGAAAAGTTTGTATCTTGCTGGAAAGGATTAAAAAGAGAAAGAAATTTATCTAATGCTAATGAATTTCCTTTCTGGGTAGGAAAGGAGGAAAGGATAGAAAAGGAGAGTTTGGAGAATGCTTGGAAACCCCTCCATGGGGCCATGAGCACTCATGTTTTTCACTTTATTTTCCCCCTGTGGAGACTAATGAAACTTGACCTTGGATCCTGTTCTTCATGATTTGTAGTTAGGTGAATATGTGACTTTTCAAGGAAGTGGCACCATACATGTTTTCCCTGTGGACATTTCTTTGAACAACCATTGGTGAGTTGTTTATGGCTCTGGATCTCAGCCTGTGGCCTTTTTCCTCCCATGCCTGTTGTCCTCTACAACTTATCCCATGTTCCAGCTTTCAAAGGCCTCTGCTGTCATAGCAGGCTGATATTCTTCTGTGCTATACCATTGTCATAAAATTTACTACATAAATACTCATATCCATAAATACTTCATTTTACACCAAAAATTTACTTATTAGTATTTATTGTCTGATTCTATTCAAACTGAATACAATGCAGAGTCCAGCACTGGAGGAGTAGCAAGTGAATGGCAAGGTTCTGATAGTGAAATACTGCAGCACTGGTGTATTTTCAGTGCCCATTTCAATTTCACTGACCTGTGTTTCTAAACCAGACCTTCCCCTTGGAACTGTCAGTCCAACTCTCAATATCTGGACAAGTCTTTATTTTAGAATCTATTTGATAACCTAATTCTCTTCACTCAATGGATTTGTCACCTGACTTACACTCTTGATTCCATTGGTTTTCTTCATAGCTTAGCTAACTACAGTTGCCAATAGTTGATCCTTATTAAACAATTTTATTTTTCATAGATCTCAGCATTTTTGCCACCCATCTTCTTTTAAACTGCCCATTTGTATGGATTCTTTGAGTAAATATTTTGTGGCTCATTTGATTCTCTGCATGATTAATTAATTGGTTCTCACTTAGTTTTCTGCATAAGTAATCTACTGCCACATAATTAACAAACTCTTTAATTCCTTATTAATTATTTACTGTTCTTTTGAATATATGAATTAATTGACTGTTTAAATTTACTGCTGTGCTGATTTGACATCTAGTTAATTGTTTTGATTAATCAATTAATTAGCTGCTTAATCTATGCTTAAAAGTATAACCCCATGTCTGCCTTGCAAATGTTCTAGCAGCCTTTCCTGTTCTCTTCTCATTCAGTGCTATCATCTCATCTGCATCTAGATGCTCAGCTTACTCTCCAGGCACACATAGACTTTTGGGGCTTACAGGTATCCCTCCAATGCAGCCATCTCTTATCATTTCAGTGATGCTCCTTTTACCTCTGCTCTTGCTCCAAATGTGGGGGTTTTTTTTCCATATGACAACACTGCTCCTACACTCATACACATACCTCAGGAGAGATTCAGCTATGCTTATTTATGTCAAAATAAAAGGGGAGCTTTAAAATACCAAGAAGAAAATCCAGGAGGTAAATGTAACACAAGAAAAGACTGAGAAATACACATTTTTATGGCACACAGGGTGAGGGTGTTTCAGATCCAATATAGCTACTGAAGACTTCTGTGGTAAATTGATGTAACTGATAGAGTTCCTGAAACTTTAGATTTATGTACAGCTCTTCCACTAGACTTGCATGTTGAGGCTGTTCTTCTCTGGTTCTTCACTACAGAGGAATTTGAGTAGAAAAGAAACTTATTCTTCACACATTATTTATGTGTTAATCCTGGTTTTAAGAGTTCACAACTGCTTGCTGCAGAAACTGCTGTTATCTTTGAGAACAAGGCCTTTGAAAGAGGTGTTGCCTTAAAAAGTAGTTTGATGTTGTATATCAAGAATAAAGCAACAGAAAGCACACATTATATATGAAAACTCCTTCAAAATTGAATGTTTTTATACAGATTTTCCATTAAATGTCAGCTGCTCTTTGAAGGTACTAAACTGTGATTTCTTATATGAGTGGAAGCATGAAAAGTCAAATGGCTTTATCAAGCATGTGATGTGAAGTGCAGGGGGTACATTTATGTCTTTAAAAGAAGGTCTTAAGTAGAGTATTAATAGCAAGAGAATTACAAGGTCAGAATCCAAATAGGCTGGACTTGCTCATATATTGATGGGTTCTAATTTGTTGGCTGATGTTGATCAATCTACAGACTTAACAGTGAGACTGGTTGCCAGAAATAATAGTTCTGAGGCATATGAAAATGTGTAAAAACTGTGTTACCAATGACAATTTTCAAATACATGGTATGATAGGTTACATGGTTATGTGTTTTAAAAGTTACATGGTATGTATGTTACATCTTTAAAAGACTGTTTAGCATAGTATCATAGAATGGTTTGGTTTGAAAAGGATAAAAGGATCCTTAAAGATCATGTAGTTCCAACCCCTCTGCCATGGGCTGGGACACCTTCCACTAGATTGGGTTGCTCAAAGCCCCATCCAGCTTGGCCTTGAATGCTTCCAAGATGGGGCATCCACAACCTCTCTGGGCAACCTGTTCCAATGCCTCAGGACCCTTACAGTGAAGAACTTCTTCCTTAGATCTAATCTAAATCTACCCTCTTTCAGTTTAAAACCATTACCCCTTGTCCTATCACCACGCTCCCTGATGAAGAGTCTCTCCCCATCTTTCCTGTAGGCCCCCTTTAAGTGCTGGAATGCTGCTGCAAGGTCTTAATCATGTGTCTAATGAAGCATATTATACAGTAACAATTCCCTAGATCCTAGAAGTGATACCATACTGTCTGTCTAGCTCCTCCTTCTCCTGCATGCCATCAACTATGGTAGCTCAGTCTCTTTACATGGGACTGTAAACACTAACTGCATGTGGGCATATCTAAATGGAGATGACTAAATCTTAATGTCTTAATCTTGAGCTGAATCCTCCCTCTGGCTGTTTTTGCTTAAGCACTGGTGTAAGAAGGCACCAGCTAGTCCATGAAAAATCACCTTTAGCAGTGGTCTCCATGCCTAAATGTTTGGGTCTTGCTCTTCTGGTGGAAAACATTGGAGAATATGCTGGTGCTGTTAGTATTTGAAGGGAGTGGATGCTGTAGCCTGCTAATCTTTTCTGTCTCCAGTTTCTGGGAAGCTGATTATCATGAAAACTTACCATGAAAGGAAGCCAGGCAATATGCACAACCTACTAGCTTGGCTTTTTGCTGGAAGTGTAGAGGTGAAGAATTTAAAGTAGCTTGCTTTTCTTTGTTTACCATATACAAATTAACTAGAGGCTTTTTCAGGGCTGTTTTACAACATATTGAGTCTAATTCCTAACGAATCTGAAACAATTGGATTCCCTGAACATGTAGTGAATAACAATGGAAAACAAAAGATGAGGCTGTTGTTATTCCTCTGATGCTACTTTAATTAGTCTGTGATACAGTGTGCTGCAAAGTATGGATCATCTCTTAGTCCAATATGTATCTCTGAAGAATGAAGCTTTACTCTTAATGTTTCCAGGCAGTGTTTGATATAAAAGCTATTAATACTGGTGAGCATTAAGAGTATGTAAGTATTACATTTCAGGGAGACTATTCATATGATTAAAATTAGGCATTAAAGTTAGATAACTCAGTGGACCCAAGCTCTTAACAATATTCACATTGGAGACTTGCCATAGCCAAAAAAATTATTTTGAAAAGAGGCTCAATCTGAATGAAAAATGAGCTTTTAAAGAAGAAATTAAAATTGCAGGAGATGTGTCATAATGTGATGGAGGAGAAATAGGTAAGAAAGTGATAGAGGTGGGAGTAATTAAAATTTTTCCAGTCAAGAAATACAGATATATATATAAACACCCTGCCAGTATTTCTTAATGGAAAAATATGTCAACATCTCAGTGGTCTGTAGGAATTATTAGAGAAGGTGAAATAGCTGAGCCTGCAGGAATGTGGTTCCCATTCAGCTCTGTCTCATTGCATTTTTATGTCAGTATAAATCCACTGATTCAGTGAAATTCAGCCTACACCTTGATTTCTGCATCTAACTGAAGCTGTGTAAGCAGAAGCCCATGCACTTCAGAGTTCCTGTTTTATTTACTGCTGATAGAGCATTATTCCAGTGATGTACAGAGGATAACATGGTTATTCCTTATAATATTTAATTTAAAAAACCAAAACAAAAAAACCCAAAGAAAGTAGAACTTCTTTCCTGGCTTCTTGTATGTTTGGTAGGTCATTCAGAAATTTAAGTTAGCTTTCCTAATGGTGTGTTCAAACTGAATTTTAGTATTTGTTCTCTTTAGTCTTCTTTCTTAAATGTAGAAGAATCATGTAAAAAATGTGATTACCCACTTGTTTAAAGATGTCACAACCAAGTCATGTTGCTGTTGGTTTCATCAGCAGAGCTGGGAGACAGTGTTTCAAATAAAACCATCTAAAACACTGGCTTCACGTGTACACATGCATGTTGAATAGTGGTTTGCAGGTGTTTACCTTTCTGTCTTTCTACTAGAAGCAAAAAGTTATGAAAATAGATAAAATAGAAAAGATACATCTATCTTTTGGCAGGATGAGGTGTATTTGTGTGTGATTGAGTAGGTGCAGCTGATAAAAAGGATGAAGGCAGACTACCAGAAACCATTGATTTGTCATGGATTTGTGTAGTACCTCAGCTTCAGGTCTGTTTTTTAATGATTAAATGCTCTTACTAACATTTGGAAGCTGTAAGAGAAGCTGCAGTGTCTTGAAGTTTATCAGACTAAAGGATAGGTTGGCATTGTTTTAGCAAAACTTTGGAAAAATAAATGGAAGGGCTAAATAGGGAAAATTGGCTTCCTTTGCTGCTTTCCCTTCCATTTAGAATTTATTTAGAATTTCAGTTTATTTGAAAACAAGATTCTGGGAGAAGCTTAATGTTCAACCACTTAATACTTTAATTACCAAGTATTAAATATTGCTTAATTATAAAGCAATGCACAGAACTTTTTGACATATGAACAAAACATTACCAAGCAGCTTGCTTTTGAAATCTAAAAATCCACACAAAAAAGCAGGTGCAGACATTAATAATGCTCAGTCATTCTACAAAACTCCCTTGAAAGACAATGGAGCGTTTTAATGGATAAATTAGAAATAATTTAGCTGTTATTATTTAACTTCTGTAAGAAGCTGAACAGCAAATTGTGTTTATATTGCTGTACATGACTCAATACTTGCAGAAAAAATAACAGAAGTTTGTCTTTCAATTCTAGTTAAGTCAGTCCAGTGGTTTCTTAGAGCTTTCCAGAATGTTGGGAATTGCCTATACAAGCAACCCAACAGCATCATCTTTGCCATGCTGCAGCTGATCATTCCTATCAGGTAAACCTAAAAAAATATGACCTATTTGGAAGGTTTAATCTTGGTCTTTTGTATTTCATTTGCCTAGGTCTTCTGTAGAGCATTAATTACCAAAACAAACACTTGCCTTTTCATTGCAGTTACTGCTTAGCTACTCGTAACTAATTTGTATGGTAGAGGAGGTAGCTGGGTTTCAAACCTGTGGAATAAACCAAAAATACTGGAGCTACCTCTCAATCATAGTGTTTGGGCAGGCTTGTGGTTTGAGCAGTTTAAAGGACAGTGTGGTCATCTATGTAATACAGGAAGTCAGAGTAGACTTCTTCCAGGGCAGATCTATAGGAGATGTAATACTCTGTGTGATTTAAAAGGTTCCAGAGTTGTACTTGGTCCTGACTTGAGCTTCCAGAAATGGAGAAATCTGTTTCCCTTTAATTTCACATTCCTCATTCCCATTGTCAACTGGGACCTGCAGAAACCAGAATGAAATTGGTCCTTTAAGGCAACATCAACCCTGATTCCGAGCTCCCTGGTTTTCATAGTCTTATTTATAACTGAGAGGCTCCAGCAGGACAATGCAGCAATGCTGGGTAACCATAACTAAGTATAAGTAGTGTTTCTGAGTACTTAGCTTGTGTTGCTTAAAAGGATAAAATAAAGTACATTGCAAAACTTAATACTGCAATGGGCAGTAGTCGAGTTCTGCTCCTTCGGCTCTTTGGCAGCAACTGCCTCAGCTACAGAGTGGGGTCTGTCCCTCCCTGTGTTATATCCCCATCTCTGTCCTCATGCCTCTCTCCTATAAATAGCAGATTCCCCCAAAAAACATGCCTGCCAAGGAATTAGGGAAAAGGGGTAAGAAGCAATGTAGGATGGAAGGGCCAAGTGAGGATGATTTTAATGGGAAAAAGGAAAAAGATCATTTAGAACACAGGGATTTAAGAGTTGTTTTCACACCTTGACCATGTGTTGTTTATTACCTTTCAGAAATAGATTTGCTTCTAAAATAGTTCTGCTGTTCAAAGCATGCTGCTAAAGTTTAAATTCCCCTTCAATGGTAACATCTGGCCCTCTGATTATTGTCCTATTAACTGACAAAACAGAATTTGAGCCCTCAGCACATGGCTGCAGATAGTTTTGGTAGCAACAGCTTGTCCTCTTGTCTGAGACAGCCTTCTTGCTTCGGCAGAGTCCTGGGCTGCCAGATGTTGCCTTCGATCTGAATCGTTGACTTAGTCCTTAACAAATCCTTGAGAGTACCACTGTGTCCCAGAGTCAGTGAGTGCCAGCTTGTTTGTGAGGCACATGTTAAGTGACTAAAATAAATTTGGGAGGATCAGAAGCATAATCTTGTCCTCCTCATGTATTGAAATTAATTGGGACTAATTGATTCAGATCTTTTAGATGAAAACATTATTCTGGGAGTGCCTTGCTCGAATTGGTCCGAATGTGGACCTTTAATCTGGCCTCATTTATATGTGGCAAGCAGATGCCAAGATTGCCTGGGTAAAAGATCACTTAGGCTATTGAATCTTTGACTGAGAAGTGTTTATTGTTAAATACAGAGGTGGTGCTCCAGTGCAATGGTGGAAAATGCAATTCTAGGTTCTGTTCCTCAGTCTCCAGTTCAGTAACTGTATTGTGCCTTGGGCAATCTCTTCATGTTTAGAAAGTGTGGGGTTCCTAAAAGGTAGAGTTGAATTCAGGAGGATCTGTGGGAGCAGGTGATGGTTAGAGCATCAGGACAGTTGCATCTTCTTTGAGCTTCCTGACTACCTATGCAGTCTGCTGAAAAAAGACAGTGAAATAACTTGCTCATTTTCCATTCATTCTGTGATTCACTTTGAGGAGGCCGGTAGCAGGTAGTCCAACCGTTAAGAAATTTGGTACTAGCCTAACTCAAGTAACATTTAACCTTGACCATGAATTGTTTGTGGCACTCTATGAAAGGTACTAGACAAGCAGAAAGTCTGCATGCCAGAGCTGGTTTTCCTCCAAGCCCAGTGTAGGGCAGTAACCTGTTTCTTCTTGCCTGAGTGCCTTCAGGCACATTATCCAGTAAGATGACCAAAGTGGTGATTTCCCCCCCCCCCCAAGATTTTAGGTATTCTTATAATACTTCTTCCATCCTTGAGTTCACTTCTTGAACCATGATGATCTTAAATGGAAAAGGCACAGCAAAGCTGCTGCTGTTCCAGTTCACTGATAAATGTTCATTCTGTCTTTTGTAGCTGCTATGTATGACAGGAATAAACTGAAGTACAAGGGTTTAATGCTGTTAAGGCTGTTCCTTTGCTTTGACTCATTTTACTAGCAATTTCCAATTATTTTTTACTCTTCTTCCACTAGATGTTAATTAACAGTGGAAGCAGGATTTGTAATAAACTGTACAGATTTAACATCTAATTTGAAGGTGGTGAAGTTATGTTTCAGATTCTGCAGAAGACTGAAAAAGAAGCAATTGAAAGATTTTCTTTCTACCCTTTCTTCAGAAACCACAGGCTAGGATTACAGGAAAGTATCCAAGGATAAATGAGAGAACAGGAAAACAAAAAAACTCTTAAGCCTGGTTGTGTTGGAATTTAGCAACCTGAGAGATCTTCTGAGGGCTCTTGATTTTAAAAGTTCCTTCAAGTAATGGTTTAAGACTTGCTGAGAGCAAAACCCCACATCTCTGGAAGCTTGCATTTGAGTGACAGATGACAATACAGAAGGCTGACAAGCATTTAGTGATCTTAGCTGTGTTTACATGTTAACACTTGTTTATATGTTAAGTGAAAGTAAGCTACTGATATCTAAATTATAAAAGTAGTATTTATAGATGACTTGTAATTAAAGCTACTACTATTTTTTAGCTGTTACTTTACACTGGTGTTAAGAGCCTGGCCTTAACCATCACACATTCTTATTTTCCTAATTTTCTGCACGTGCTTTTGCACTAGGTATACTAGAAAACATGTCTGGTTTGCATACATTTAACATCACTAGGTTTGATAATGCACAGGAAGCCACAAGGGAAAGGGTAGTGATGAAAATCCCTCCAGTGCCATGTACCAGGGCACATTCACAAATTCCTAATGCATTCTGCTGGCAAATAATGGGGAGATGTTATATATACCAACCAGAACCAGCAAGGTTCTGGGTTTAGAGTGCCCTTAGAGACAAGTTATGGTAAAAGAACCCACAGACTACAGACTTCAGAGCTGCTCTTTCATTAGGTGACACAGTGTTGCTTGTTTTCTGCTGGTAGCATTTGCTGTTCTGAACGATTTTGAGAGCTGCCTCATCTACTGTGTTAAAAAAACCTTCCCATTTTCATTATTCCTGGATTTTAAATCTTACATCTGTTGTAAAATGGAATGGTCTTGTTTGCACCAGGACATAAAGAGTTTGCAGAGGGAACTGTCAGTTGAGGAGCCAGAAAGCACTGTGCTTGCAGTGATACATTGAGTTATTGAACTGTCTTCTGAGTGCTGAAACAAAAATCTCTAGATGGTCACTCACAGCTGGTGTTTAATGGTACAAAAGGCCACAGTCAGACAGCACTTCTGCTTTGGAGACAGGTGAGTTGCTGTTGTCTGTGTACTCTTGCTGATGCTGTGCTTCAGTCCTGCTGTGGGAGATAGAGGTGAATCAGCCCCTGGTGAAACCACCCTGTGGCCAGCCTGGGCACTGGTAACAAGATTAAAGCTAGCTTGGATGTGTTTATATACATCTGTATATGGCACTCCTGTCACTTCTTGGATGCTGAAGTTTACCTTAAGTATGAAATGAGGCAGTGGCAGCCCAGTGTTCCCCATGTGGTTTCACAAGAGCCCAGGTAAGTGACTTGCTCTGCTGGCTGCAGGAGCAGGTGTTTTTCCATGGGAATGAAGCTCCCTGTGGGAACTCTCTTTGCTTCTACAGTTCCTGTAAATATATTCTGAAAAGAGACAGTTTAACTACCTGGATTTGCCTCTTGTATCTTACCTAGCAGAAATGAGATTGGTAGATTTAAAATCCTATATTTTTGGTATTTTGCTCTTGAATAACATTTCTGTCTTCAAAATAGTATAGCTGTATAGCTGATGCTCACAATTTCTGGGATGCAGCTACTTTGTAGAGTACTGCTGGGAAAATATTAACCTAAACTGAAAAAAAGATGTAGTGTTGGCACCAACTTTAAGTCTCAAGAGTTGTTGCTTTATTCCTCTATTGTCTTAAGGAAGAGAGGGGAAAAAAAACATTTACTTTCATGTGATAGGCTGGATATTTTAGATACATATGAACTGTGGTTCCATCCAGAGCTATGCCATTACCAGAACAGTAATGAAAGATGGAAGTTTTGTTTAACTCTCAGCAGGTGGCTCTACAATGCCCCCCAAAAGTAAATCACCTTGAAATCATAGAGTTAGGCAAGCTCAGTCAGCACACTGCTGTCATGGGCTGTACTCTCAGAAATGGGAAACAAGATGAATGCTTTCCTTGGTTAAAAGCTGAGGCTCAAACTCCAAATGTTTCAAGGACTTCATGTGAAGTTGTGAATAGATTTGCAAGGTAGTTAAGGACGCTTGACACTTCATAAAGGCATACTGCTATCCCTTAAATATTCAGCCCTTAAGCTAGAAAGAGGTTATAATAGGTAGACCAGAATACTCAGGTTCTTGTCCAAAAATTGAAGTGGACAACATAAGGAAAGAAGGTGGAAAAGGTTTATAATGTGGATTGCTAATATTTGCTTGATCCTAATGCAGATTGCCAGTTTGTATCTGGAAGACTTACTGCAACATTTGAGAGACCTGTTTTATCCAGTCTAGAGAGACAGGAACACCTGATGCTGTTGTCAAAGGTGGGCTGAGCATAATTTTAATAGAAAGAGTTCTCCTCCAAATTTTGGAATCACAGGAGAATTCTCCAGAAGTCACTCTCTGAAGTTGCAGAGCAATAAAAGGCCAAATAAGACTATATTGAAGAGGCAAGCAAATTTTTTTTCTACCCTTCTTCTACTGTTCTTAAAACAGGGAAATCTTTTCATGTTGTTATCTTTCAGAACCTGAATAATTTTTTTTGCCTTTTTTTTTTTGGTGTGTGTGTGCATAAAATATGACTCATGGCTTCTCCTTAGAGCTGCTCTGTGGTGCACCTCCCTCAGCTATCAGCTGGAGTCTGGAGTGAAGAAAAGAGTGGTCTTTGTACTGTGCTCACTGCTAATGATAAAAAAAATCATAGAAGGATCAAATAATCCAACAAGAAAAAAAAGATTAAGTTCTATATCTATTCTATAAAGACTGTTTTAAGCTATATGGAAGGTCTGGCACAGTGAGCTTTAATATCTCTGCTGTGTATTAAATATTAGATATATATGTTAGATCTGAGAGTATTGCATTTCATTATAAACTCTATTTCTGATTTGTTGTGTCCCTTTATGCCAAACCACATTTTGTGGATCTCAGTGGGAGAAAGTGGCTGCCATCATTGTTCATTTGATTTGGACAACAGGAGTGAGTACCTTTTATGGGCTGACAGCTCAACACCACTTCTGTATATAAAATTTTCTGGCTGGTTTTAGTCCTTGAAATAGCAGGGCAGTAGTTCTGCATCTCACCTAAAACTAACAATCCAAATCATTCCTTCTTGTTTTCTTGATTTCACTTTATTGACTCTTTGCTCTTAGAAGCTTTATCCATTTTCAGGAAAACATGTGGGGCCTCCCAGGGGAGGCAATGGAAGAAACCCCCTTCCACTCATGGTGCAGGGTGACTTCTGCAAATCATGCTCCAGAGAGCCTGTTCCTCTCCCTTGAGATACAGGGAAACTCAGCTCCTAGCATTGATTCTCAGATGCATAATCTTTCATATATAATGATTTTAATTGTGGATGTGTTTTATCTAATGAACTCAAACTGAAATGGATTTTATTCAGTCATGGAAACTCAAAAGAGCAAAAAGTCTCAAAGCCAAATGACCAGCCTGCTGAGATAAGTTAATTCTGCTTGTTTTACTAGCAAGAAGCAAGTTCCTGAGTGTAGAAATTTGCTTGCCTAAGGTCAAAGTGAATTGACAACAGATCCCAAACTGGGACCTAGAAACATGGTTTCAGGGCTCTAATTACAAGCTGGAAATGGAGTAGTTGTCTTAAGCTATTTTATTGCATTGCATCTTTGACCTGAACATAGTTAAGAAAAATCACTGTATCAGAGACTTCTGGAGTTAGCCTTGTGGGTGGATGAGGATAGTCTGATTTATTTAATGAAGCTGGTGGCATGAAGTAAATGCTGTCACTGAGTTTGTCACCACATGTTGGAAGGAAAGCAATGGTTGCTAAAGAGGCTGCTCTTTGCACATTTATTGATCTTTTGGTGGAGCCATAGCTACCAGTCACCTTGTGATGCCAGATTATCTTATCAGTGACACATCATGTATTTCCCTCTCTCTCCATTTATACTATCTCAGACACTGGCAAAGCATGGCAAAGCAGTGTCAGCTTCCTGGCAGAAAGTGGCATTTTCTTTCTGAGTTAGAGCATTGACTCTCTTGTCAGTGCCATGCTAAAAATGTCTAATAATTAAGATCTGATGTAAGTTGGGTTATAGAAAGTCAGAGGGTTCTGACTGCAGATTTTATGTGCTGTTCTGACTGCAGACTATATGCACATAAAAGTGGGAGAGTCTCAGTTTACTGTTCAGTGAAGCAAACACTTCTTTTGAGACACTCAGAGGATCCCAGTAAGTCACAGAAGGCTAAATTATAGAATCTATATCATTGTTCTTGACAGCAATAAAAGACAACAGATGATGTGTTTTGGCTCATGAACACCACTGGAATTAAGAAAGCCTCTTACAGTGTAACCAGAATGATGATTGCCAGTTGGAAACTATAGGGCTTTTTAGATCTGCTTACTGTGTGCTTTGAAGTCACCTACAGAAAGATTGACTTGATGGCATATTTTAATATTGTTAAATGGCTGCATATATGATATAATGAGACCCTAACCTTGTTGGATCAAAATGAACCAAGCAAACTTGTTAAACTCCTTAAAGTCTCATAATTTATGCAATTTAAAAATGATTTTAAAAACAGAGTCTAATTGAGGTACATATTACCAGTTTTGTTTCTTCATGCTCCACAAAACCAATTAATTTCTTCAGCAAACCAGAATGTATGACAAGGAGGAACTGAGCACAGCCCAAGGGTACTCATATCTTTGAAGGTTTATTTTTGGATGGGATGCAGGCAAGAAACTTTTGAGCCTGTGAAATGTCAGAAGTTTCTAGGTAGTTGCAAAGGTATTGAATGCCATCAGTGTCTGAAATCAGGGAGATTCATGAGATGGCAACACTGCCTCAAATGGGAATCATACTTCATGCTGGTGGAGGTCATTTGGTTTTTGTTATGGTTGGGGTTAGAACAGAATTAATTCTGTTCCCAAACCATAACAGTGTTGCAGGTTGACCACTCTTGCAGATGTTAGTAAGTTCATATATTATAGCAAAATCAATTTCTTATCTGGAGTAGGCAAACACAGTGTTTTTATGTGTGACATATCTTCCAAAGGGGCTTGAAGAATTACAAACCTTCTTTTCTTAGAGGGTTTGCAGCTGCCACTGCACCACTAGAAGGAAAAGGAGGCTGGCCTAGAGAAATCCTTATCCAGATGGTTGGAGGAGTTTTGTGGCCCAGATCAGAGTGGTGCAAAAGGTTATAATATCAGAAAGAACTCACTGCCTCAGAGACAAGTTTTTTAGTTTAATATTCATAACTTGCAGAGAACTTAGGTCAGGCCTCCTAACTCAGAGCAGAGGGCAAATAAGATATTTCAGCTGCTGCTCATTAATGGCATGTGGCATCATCTTAATCCTCTTTCTCCTCTGAGAATTCATTTGTAAAAAACACAAGTCCCATAAAACATGAGGCTTACATTCAGTTAATTAACTGAATTCAACAATGGCATTCTAGTAAATGTTTATTCTCAGTTCCTCTGTGTCTGCTACTTGTAGATGTTTGCATCCAAAACAAGAAAGTTCTCTTTTTACAGTCCACAGGATAATTTCTTTCCTACCTGGCATAAAAGATATTGGTCTTTGAAAGTAGAATAAAACAACCAGTTGCTTCTTTACCCTCTGGTGCTTTTTAATCAGTTCATCATCCTGTTTTCCAGCCAGGGTTTTCTTAGTACTATCAGTCTGATACTCTGAAGACAGATTTTTTTTGTTCTTGTTGTTGGTGGTGTATCTGTAAAATGCCTTGAGCACAAAGTCATTATCTGAGAGCTACAAGCTAGAATTGATCTGGTTTAGGCTTAGCATAATTTCCATGTCTGGACTGACCTGAATGTTGTTGTCCAACAGGTCTCTGGAAATGTCAAGAGCCAGAGGGGAGGTCCCAGTGAAATTGAAGTTCTTCCTTCCCTCAGAGTAACTAAATTTTGAAGTCCCTAAGCCCTGTAAATAAAAGAGAAAAATTGGTAATGAGAAAGGGAATGAATAGGATAGTCTTTCACACAATTTATATAGCTTTCAAAAACTGTTGCATTATTGTGTTTAAAAGTGCTGGTCTGCAGCACTTTCACACTGGGAAGATAAGATTAAAAACGTGAAGGGGCAGCTCTGGGAATTAGAAGCTAGAAGAGCTGATGGATTTGAAATGAAATAAAAGCTGCTATTGGGGAAAATTTATTTTGAAGCTAAAATAGTGTAGCTGCCAATAAAGTATTCAGAGGACTCGGATGTTTGCTTTGATATAGATGTCAGATTGCAATTTAGTAGCCAAGTACTTTTTTTCAGCTACTATTGTCTTCATGGAAATCAGCTGAATGAATCTCTTCCCTGGAATACTTTCTAGAGTAAATTGGAACCTAAGGCAAAGATACTGTTGTGCAGATGTGATATCCTGTTTGGAATCATCAATGATTCTGTGATTCTGTGATCTCTGAAGTCACGTCATCTGGCAAATGCTGCACTTGAACAGGGAAAATTTCAGCCAGAAGTTGTTAGAATGGTCTTTTAATTAGAAGGGAGAAATATGAGCAGGCACTGATGCATCTGAAGAATATCTGTCTTTATTAAAGATTTCTTCTGCAGGGAAGCTATTTATTTTAAGCTTGTACCATTTATAATGAAATGCATCTTTGCACTGAACTTTATTTTAGGGAAGCAAGGGCATCGGTTCTAATATCAGAAGTGATGTGTTCACTCTTTGTGCCTTTATTTCTATTTCTGTATGTCTGTAAACTCCTTTCTCCCTCTTTCTCTCAAATGTGTAGAAGTTTTCATATATTCTAGCTGTGATAATGGCTGAATTTGTAGGCATATGCATGGAAATATTGTTTTATTCATAGTTTCACTGTGCAGTTAATGCATTCAGGTGGAGATCAAGTTGATATTACTTCTCAGGTAGGGAATGGTTGGAGCATTCCAAGTTCTTACAGCTTTCCAGTTTTTACCTGAAAGTCTTCTCTTGGAGTACAGTTCTTGCAAAAACCCCAAGTTTAGTACTTCTTTTTGGTACTTTCCTGGATGAATACTCAGGTGAAAGGGCTCAGTGTTGCTAAACTGAGGACAAGGATGCTAATTATTTTTCATTTTTAAATGCATAGTTTATTCATTGGAAGCTTTCTTTTAGCCTGCTATTTGCTGTAGGGAGGTTTTGCTAAGAATTTCTGTCTCCTGATTTTGTTGAATTGTCTGCCTAGCTTTCTTCTTCTTTTATAAGAGCTTTAGAAGTTTTCTAGGCAAACAAATCGATTGTTACACTCCAGTGTAGGAGGATTTTGTATTGCAGTTGTTTGAAGATGTTATTGCTCCTGGAGCTTCATTGTTGAACTAACAAACTTCTCTAGTCCCTGCTCTGTTTTCTGCTCCATTTACACCTTTTTTTTTTTGTGTCTATCTACATGGAAATAATCTAAAAGGAAGTTAATGACCATATCATAAGAGAGCTGCAGGAATTAACAGAACTGTAAGTATGAAATGCATATTCTTATAAGAAGTTTGGTGTCAGCACAAGCTGGGATCACAAGTTGAATTTTTTTCTCTTTTTTCATTTGTTCCCAGGCTATTTTTCTGCCATATTTAGTACAAAAGGAAACAGAATAGAGTTTCTGCCAGCATTTCCAGGAAAAAAGGAGGAGTTTTAATTTTGCCCATTTAGAAACAAAGTAAATCATAAACATCTTAGCAGGTTAGAGCTAAGATTTTAAAAAGCTGACCTATTTTTCCTAGTATATGATTGCTGTGCTGTTTACTGGTAGTTAGCTTATTAATACTATACAGAATACATGGATGTTAGAAAGAGGTGTCTGTGGGTATGTTATCCAGCTGTGGGTGACGGAAGACATCCTTTGCAAAGCCAAAGGACTTTTCACCTGCCCATTATGTTCCTCCAGGGAGCAAAGCTGGATTTTTTAATGTGCTGCTTCAGTAATTATAGATATATACAGAAATTATATGAATATACAGAAATACAGCACACCACCAAATGGCAGGTCTCATTGACCATTGCCAAATAGAAACTTTACATCAGTGCCTAAATTGGAGAAGAGAGCACAGCTTGGTGAGACTTCTGAACAACAACTGTCAGTGCTATCTGCAGAATCATGAGATGAGTCTTTTAACTGTGTTTTACAGAGATATTATCTAAATATGTCATATATATTTTATCTATGTATACACTTAGTCTTCTTTTAGTAGATACATGTAGAACGAAGCAAGAAGGACAGTACCTGTAGGTACAGGGTTATGTTCTTGCCAAGCTTGGCTGCTCATCTTTTATTTGCACTGTGGAGAAGCTAACCTGAGAAAATCTACCTCTATCATAACTTTTAGTGGAATCAAGATGGTTAGCAATACAGGAAGAAAACCCTAAATGTATTGTCATAGTTTAAAATAGGGATTAATGGTCTGCTGCATTTCATGGTAATGTGGCTTGTGTAGCTCTGAATTACTGTGATTAGATAAGGGGAGTATTTATTGTCTAAACATGTGTGAAGTGTTTTCATCTCAGCACATTACTCTCAAAGCAGTGGTGTCATCTGTTTGTAAAATACTACATGCATCATGACATTTCTCCAGACAGGAGTCAGTGCTTCAGAGAGAATATCACTAATGACTTGGAGGCTTCTTCAGCAAAGGGATGACAAAAGAAATGATGAGAGGAGGAGAAAGTCCATCTCATGGGAAATCTCACTGCTGTGGTTGGGACAGAAGGGCTGACCATGGTTTAAATATTTAATACTTCCTAGAATGAGGTGGAAAATGATGTCTAGATGCTGTGTGACACACACAGACACTGCATATATATATATGCATAGTACATGCAGTACTTGCACTCTTGCCTTCAGTGCTGTTTCATTCTTAGTGTTCAGTTTTATAAAGTAACAACAGAAAACATATTTGGGTTCAGAGTAACTCAAGCCATGCTTTATGAAAAAAAAATGTTTTTCTGGGTAGCAAATCTAGGCATTCTGGGTACCAAATCTAAGCATTTGCACTACAGGAAAAAATTGTGTGCCTTAGGCCATCAAGCAAGCTCTGCCCTTCAGCTATGAATGTGTTCTGTATCTGAAGCCACAGGCATCAGTCTGACTCCTTAGAAATTATTCCTGTGTCCTGAAATTATGAGTCCTTGTCTGAAGGAACTGACAGTCAAGACCAGAAGATGATTCCTGTGCCCAGATTGTTTAGTTTAGTTTTCAATCTTATGTGGTTTTTAATATTTGGTAGCAGAAATAACTAGTAGATATGAAAAGAACTGCTATCACTGCTTGTTTTTTCTGTCAGGATACCTGGTACAGAGTATTTCCTCTCTCTAAATAGACTATCCTCTCATTCCTACTTTCCTTCTGTTAGAGATTTTTTTTACTCTTCCCCCTGATGCCATTCCCTGTTTGCTTTACTCTATGAATCTTCTTCCAATTGAAAGTCAGATGCTTCACCCCTGAAGTCTTCATTTCTTCTTTCCCTTGCTGTGTTGTGAAGAGATTGTCAAAATGATGAGAGGTGGTGAGTTGAGATAGGAGACTTGAATCTGAATCCCAGATGTGCTGGTGCATGAACACTGACAGCAATGCTCAGTCTTCTCTCTCTATGGCTGAGAGCCTGGGCTATATCTATCTCCACTCTGGCTTCTTTCTGTATTTGTATGAAGTTGTTTTGGTAGTTGGGTTTTTCTTTTCTTTCTTACAAGAACAGCAGAATTCAAAATGCCCTTGGGTGTATCAGTGGTGTTTCAAATAAGCAGAAAATAAGCAGGTGTGGGAGCTCTGGAGACCTCAGTAGCACTGCTGCCCTGCAAACACTGCAAAACAGGTGCCATGAAGAAGAAATGGGGCTTTTGTTCAAGTGCAGCAGCAGGGAGCACAGCAGAATGGAAGTGGGGAACCTGGCCCTTAGTGATGATTTCCCATGCATGTCAGAAAGTTTCCAAATAGATGAACTTTGAGCAAACTCTGGTAGAGTGGACACATTACCAAATCTTCATCAAAATCAAATGCAGAGTTAGCATTGGCAAAGAGAAACCAAACCACCAGCCTGGAAAACCAACAGGGAGATACCTCACTGCAGAAATGGTATTGTCCCATGAAATTACCAAGTTCCTTGAATTGTCTGAAGCAATGTGATAGGCTTAAACCCCCCCAAATTAGAAGTTGAGCTGATTACCAGACTGACATGGAACAGTCTGTAGGGAGTAACCTTTGCTACCTGTGGTCTTGTAATGATAGCAAAATGGAAACAAAGCTTTTGGGAAGAAGTAATTAGTGAATTCATACTAGAAAAGCTGTTATGGACCAGCACCTACTTGGTGATAAGAACAGATTTGCCCAGAGAGGGGGGTGAGTGGCTTGGCTTTTTGGCTTCCATGTCTTTTGGGCAGAGATGATCTCCAAAACTGAGATTACAAGCAAGATGTGCACCTTGCTATATTGGAAAATGCTTGATATGTATGTGGTAGTTTTTAAATCAATAATTCTATGAAAATACTCTTTTTGTTTGTGGGTTAGGTTTTTTGTTGTTGGTTGGTTGGTTCTGGTTTTTTTTTTTTTATAAATGAAACTAAAATTTTAATTAACACTAGAAGAAAACAAAGGTCACAGCATAACCATTCTGAAAATGCACAAGGGAAATAAAATGCCTGTCATGGAGAGAAATGAGAGAACTATTTGCCCTTCATTAATATGGTAAAACTTCAAAGAAGTCTGCAATGTTTTTTTAATCTAACCTTGATAATGTTAGATTTGAAGACTGGATGAACTGTGCATCAAACTACTGCTAATGATAATTCCCAAAATCAATACAGAAACTACTTTGCTTATTTAGTAGAAATGTCTTAATTGGGACAGTCAAGGAATAAAACAAAATTAACCATTTCCTCTTCAAATGTATTTTGAAAGGATCATGTGTTTTCTGACTAAGATGATATATGAGAGACAGAATTTCATTTAATGTCAAGTCTTTAGGCAGTTACCTCAACTGAGAGCAAATCCAATTTTTGCACATCTGTACTCTGAATTCAGTTGCTATTTGTTGCATTTGTTTGTAATTGCAGACTGATTCCTGTGGAATGAGGCTTTCTGAGGTTGCACTTATCTCTGTCACCCCAAAATACATTTGTAACCTATTGAGGAACCTCAGCCAAATTTAAAAGTGGAGAACTCCAATGTGACTTAAAGATCTACCAGTTTTACAAAAAAATGAAGAAAGAGATCTCAAATGTTAGCAAACTTGGGAAGGGGCTGGAGAATTTGCCTGGTTTGTGTTGTGTTTGGCAGCAGCTAGTTTGTAGGTCCAAATTAACCCCAGTGCTCAGTTGGTTTTGCTTAGTGAAGGTGATCTCATGGTGGAGGAGAGCTCAGAAGCAGAGCACATGTGTTCCTGTGGAACAGTTTGGCAGTTCTTCTGTTTGCTCTGGTGATTTTTTGGCTCTCTCTCTCTCTCTTGCACTCTGTGATGCTCCTGATCCTAATCACCTTCTCCCAGAGCTCTGTCACTGAGCTGTTCTCCCATACTGTAAGAGCAGGACACACCATGCACATGGATGGCTGCATGTTCCCTTCAGAGTTAGTTGCAGTGGGCGCAGAGGTTAGAGAGGACGTGGTCTTCTGCTGGGTGGATAACATTGCCCCCTGGTCAAGCTGGCAGAGCTTCAGTGTCCTTTCTGCATGTCCTTCCATGCAAACTGCCATGCCATGCCATGCCATGCCCTTGCTGCTCTGCCACATCCTATTTACCAGCCCTGTTTGTGGTGCTCCTGATTGCTGGTGCTCCCCAGGGGCTTCTTTGATACATATGGAGGCTTGGCTGCTGTTGCTCCTGGCCCTGCCCAAGTCTCTCCAGCCAGTGTGCCATAAGCTGCTGGTTCCTGCAGGTCTCTGCTCCCCTCAAGTTCCCCTGGTTCAGGAAACACACCATTGCTGTGCTGGAGCACTCTGCTGCTGATTTTAGCAGCGCTGGAATGCTAAAGGCTGAATTAGTTGGCTTTGTTTCCTGCTGCTCCTTTGTGCTAGAGAAAGGATTGTGCATTGAATTTCTCTGGATCAAGGCAGCTTCATCCTTCACAAACCAGCACAAAATGGTTGAGCATGCTTCAAAGAGCATCAGAAAGTTTGTTAGCAGGAAGGTGGGGTGAACAAATGGTGTATTGTGATGGACACTGAGTACAGAATAACAAAGGGTAGCTGCAGTTCTTAACCAAACAGTTAAATTTTATTCTTCCCTAAAAGTTGCCTTAAAAAAAACACACTCCAAAAACTTTGTCAGTTGCTTTGAATTTTGGTAACTGAATTCAGGCTTCTACTGAGATGGCAATAAGCTGTACTGGGCTGGTGATGTACATTAATTTCTTGGCTGGTGTAATGAGGCATACAGTTGTCATGCAGGGTCACTCTGGGCATAGGAAATTGTGCCAGTCGGAAGTGATAACTTGCATTCTGTCCTGCCCAGGTGGAATAGCAAAGATTTGGCTGCACTAGCCCAGGCTGTAGCCAAGAGCTCATCATGCATGCAGAAGCTTGAGAGATCAGATGGTGCCTTATGTGAATGACAAGGGAGCAGAGATTAGTCAGAAACAGATATAGTTCGTATGTCAGCATATTTTAAGTTTCCATTCTTTACTCTTGACTTCATAATTCAAAATCCATGGATATCTATCATGCCATTTTCTGCTGATTTCCTTAGCTTATTTGACTACAGTTTAAACTTCATTGGTATTGCAGTCCTTTCACTGCTGTGCTCTTGACACAAGCTGAGGATGCATCATTTAGCATGATCCTATGTTTTGCTTTGTTCAACGAAATGACGACAGTAGGATGATGTATGTTGTGCTAAATATATCCTCAGGATTTAAAACTGGCATTTGGCTGGACATATGGGGCAGTGCTGTACATCATCAAAAGACATGCTTAAAAAGATTTCATTGCTTCATAAAAATCATATCTTTTTGACAGTTCTCAAGGTGTGTTATAGACCCAGTTATTTCTGCTTGTGATCTTCACAACATGGCATTTTGGGGTCTGACCTGCACTGTCATATGTGGCAAAAGGATGTTCCAACCCATACCTCTAATACTGGAGGACAGTAATACAATCAACAGGAGATCTTCAACTAGAACTCATTTTAACAGCAAATTAGAGTGTTTTCTTAAAACCTGTTTTAGAACTTGCTCAGCTGTTAATTGGAGGACCATAAACCCAGGCTCTGATTTTTAGACATATTTTATTTTTCTTGCCTGATTGGTCCTATGACTGTGAGTGATCACTGAAGGGCTTCTTTGTTGGAATCAATGATTTAGTTAGATGCAGAGCAATATGCTTTAGGTAATAGAATTTTTTTCCATCACTCAGTTTAGCATAAAAATGTAAAGAATTGTTCTTATCACTTTTTGTAGTGGAATGAAACGAATAACATCCTGCATTATTGATGGCTAATCACAAATAGCTATTTTGAATTTAAAAATAAATTGATAAGAGAAAAACCTGTAAAATCACCTTCCTGCAGAATCCAGGGTGATGCTTTTGAGAAGATGCTTCATGCTTCTTCTCATCAGCTGCACAAAACTGATAACCTTGCTGTTCAGCTCTTCAACTACTGTTCAATCAAATTCATGTGGGTTTTTTGTTGTAACTGTAGTATGTGATTGTGAGTGATTTGCTTATTGACTGATGTAGCACAACATTAACTGCAGTCTGGGGGTGCAGGGTCATTCCTCATACACTTGCATACAGCTTAGCCACACTGGGATATGATAGATTTTCACCATGTGCAAAGTTATTTGGAAGTACTGATTTGGCCTTTACTTGAGCTACAGGACAGTGATGAAAAGGGATAGGAAAACAATGAGTTTTTTTCTTGGACAACCCAGAACCCTTCATCCCTTAGTGGCAAATGAGAAAACATAATTGCTGGGAAAATAACATGGCATACCTGAATTGCAAGGGCATTGAGCTGAAGACAAGCACTCACATGGGCCTAAATGAGGAGGACAAAGACATGGTGAAAATAAGAAAAGGGGGGAAAAAATGGCTCTATTGCATTCCTAAAAAAAGTCTTGATTTCCTAGCCTGGTTTCACTTGCAAAAGCAGAGAGAAGTTACTACAGAGCTTCAAGGAAGATATGCTGGTTGATTGGTTGGTTGATTTAGTGTACCTGGTACGATGGGTTCACCTGAAGAAGAAACAACTGGAGGGATGGGCAGGAAGTAGAAATAAATTGTTCTGGGATTGGCAGGTCTCACTGCTGTGGTGGAAGCTACATTTGAGAGCTCTGAAGTTCAACAAAGGAAAGGCATCTGGTGGCTACTAGGTGAATGAGATCTAGTGTGGTGAATATTGATTTATTTTCACCTAAGGACACTAATTGAAAAAGATGCCTATGTCCAGTTGTTTGCCCCAGATAACTAGCTGAAGTTTCTCATCTGTTTCTGTCTCCTTCCTCTTCTGTGGCACTTGTGTTCTAAATACTTGTATGAGGACTTTGTCCTTTTTAAATTTCTGCCTGTTGAAGCAAAATGAGAGGTTTTTCTGTCATATATGATAGATTTTTAATTCCTGTGCAGAGTACAGGTCAAAATTCTATTTTAGTTGCTTTGTCTTTTGTTCACTTGGAAAGGGAGGAGTGCACAGTCAGGTTTATCCATTCTAACAACAGAGTGAAGCTATGATCTGGTGATGAACTGAGAAATCATTTAGTCAAACTTTTATCTGGTGGATTTTCCTGTGAGTTGTTATGCTTAGGGACTGGGGGAAGAGGAAGCAGGAAAGCTTTAGCATATGGACTGAAGTTAATTTGTGTATGCTTAAAAATGGGGGGGAAAGTTCTCTGTCAGCCTTTTTGTGGGAACTTAGAGAAGCCTCTGGCATGTTAAGCAAGCTGGTGAGATTGCATAGTAATGAATAATACATGTGCACCAGTGGAGAGATCTCACTGCTGATTATTGAAGTGGATATTTTTGTGGTCAAACTGCTTGTGAAACATGCAGAGAATTTCTTACAATTAGCAGAAGAAACAAAGAGAAGGCTGGACAAAGTTGTTGAATGATTTGGAGTGATTTGTTATAGGAAATGGTTAACCACATCAGTTGCATGATTTTTGGAAGACTGGCCATATGCACTTGCAAGCAAAATTGTTCCCATGACACACAAGGTAGAGATTCTTCAACCTACCTGACTCTGAGGAACTCATCTGGAAGGTAATACAGTGCATTACAGCCGTTTTTACTGTCTTCCCCTTTTCTCTTGGGTAGTTGATACCTTATTGATCCCAAACCAGATGCAACAGGACAGCTGTGAGGTTCCTGAGACAGGATTTTCATGCTGAGGATGCTGGGAGAAGCAGACTTCCACATTTTGGAAGTATCCAAGCAATTGAATGATGCAAGGTAGAACCAGTTATCCACACTGTGACTGTTTCTTTAGGAAGGCTGATACTTGTGTTTTAGTCAGAGACAAATCAGGATTGTGGTTTTCAGGGGAATAAAACTGTTTCACAGGATTTTACTCTTAGTGAAGGGCAAAGTGTAGAGATGGATTTGTCATCTCCATGTTTCCTTCCATCTGAGCTTGATGTCTCCTCTGAAGCTTGCCTGGGTCTGTGGAGTCTATGCGACAGCAACTCTTCTGTGCAGGTGTGGTTGGCTCTTCCCAATTCAGATGTGTGACTTCAGTTAGGCTGAAATTAGGTGATGAGAGGGAGTATTGTAACATCCATTTCTGTTTGTGAATCCAGCTACAGTTGCCTTCTAGGCAACATCAAACGACAAGGACTGACCTGTTTCTTTGTTCATTTCTTTAGACATCCATAAAACTTAAGCATGCATTCTTAAATACTCAGTTGAAATCACTTATTTTAATATGCTGTGAGTACAGTTTTATTGTATTTTACTTGCTGTATCTCTTTTTGACTCCTGTAACTCTTAGATAAGACAGAAAATTAGTTCCTTATTTAAGAATTTGGCATCGTTGTATATTAATGACAGAAGCTGTGGGTGCAGTAGCTGGGCAGCCTGAATGCCTCTCTTCATGAGCATGAGCAGTACAGGCCACATTTCTTCCATGCAGCACTGTGAGTGTCCTCCAAATCTAGTTCAAGGGAAGTAACATTAGCTCATTTCACATGTCCATTTTGCTTTTTAACTTATTTTTTTTTAATGTAATGTTACCATTGGGTGTTATTTCAACCAGGGGCTGTTAATGAGCTTTCATTCCTCATTCCAAAGGGTTGTGACTATGCCTTAATGAGCTACCAAAGATCTTGACCCTTCTTAGATAATGTTTACTCAGATAAAGAAATATATCTCTGGTGTATTTATTCCATGTTGGCTCATTACAGTGATCTGAATTCGGTGTATTGCCCTGGTAATGGGTGTAGGATGAACCCATTAGAGAATTCAGGTTGTTGGAGAGATTTATGGTAGGATCCTTCAGCTGCTCACAAATGCTGTTAATTGATCCCCTAGATGCTCTTTGTACCCTTCTGATATCATATGAACTGACATCACTGAAGTGAACTTCCTCACTCATGTATTTGACTATATCGAACACAGCACAGATGGACTCTTGTTAATCACCTGATCAAATAACAAAAGCTTTGGCTTCACTTTCAAAGATCTGTGCAGTTCTCCCCTCTCAACTCAAGCCCTATGTCCTCTGCATTGCTGTCATCCCATCTCATTTTTTCAGCTTTACAGCTGATTGCCTCCTTGTTTGCTTAAATTTAGAGTAAGAGAGTTATTTCCCTTTCCTAAACCTCTTTTGACCAGACTGTGACTTAGAGCAAATCCTATACCAAACCTTATTTGTTTGCACCTCACTTCAGTTTGTGTGCCTTGTTTCTCAGCTTTTGTGTTTCTGTTTTGCTTTTGATTCCACTGAGCTTTAGAGGTTTTGAAGCTCATTTATAAATTTGCTTCATCCTCAGAGTGTTTGCATCAGACATTATCTTGTTCCAGCAGTAGAAGACTTAATCTGGAAGGTTGTTTTTAGTCAAATTGTAATCTTATTGCTAGGAAGTAAATCCAAAATACACTGAATGTGATTTTTCTCCTTTTTACAATAATAACCCCAAATTCTTTCTAAAATTGCATCCTGAAAATATGACAGTGACCAGGAGCTGGAAATACAGTTCTTGACAGACACACGGTACTTTGGTGCTCATTGTCTCCCTTCATCATTGTATATTATTCATAGTGGAATTAAATGTCACCTTGGTTTGCTATAGCTCCTACCATCTCTGGCTTCTTCAATTTCCACTTCTTCCTCTTCCATGTATCAATGGATGAATAAATACAGCTTATAAACAGAATAAAGTGGAGATAATTAGTGGGACTAGGGAAGAGTTTTCAGCATTCTTGTGACTTGTTTCTTCGGTGACTGCTAGATTTTTAGCTCAAGAAGAATTTTAACAAGCATCTTTGCAATCTCTGCCTATTGCTGCCTGCCCCAGGAAATGCACTAATACTTCAGAGCTTTTTATGTGCTCATCTGTGTCTTCCTTTTGGGGAAATTAGTGGAATTTACTCAGTAATTTCACTGAGCAGATATATTGCTTTTCTGTCTTATTTAGGTTACATGAAAGAACTGAGGAATGAAAAAGCTGTGCAGCCGTGTTGGGAACAGAGGTTGTTAAAGACACAAATATTCTTGAATTATGTCATAATAATAGTTTCTTTAAAAGAACATGTGAGTTTAAATCAAGCCTTAGAGGCATGAATATAGGAAAAAAAGTATTTTGGAGAATACTAACAACAGAGCTGAAGGACCTGCCTGGTTACTGTCCTCTGTGGTTTTACCGATTGTGTTGTCCTTCTGACCTTCCTTATGACATGTTTTTCTGTTTAGAGCAGACTTTTGTGTAAGGCTGGAAGAAATATTTTCTGTGGATATTGGTTTTGGATATTTTTGAAATGTTTATTTGTTCATATAATTGAAGCTTCCATAGAGTTGTAAACATTTTGGTAGTCTCACAGAGTTCACCTAATTCCATCTCTTCGTAGTATCATAATATTGTCTGAGCTGGAAGGGACCCAATAGGGTCATTGAGTCCAGCTCTTAAACCCATGGAGGACACCCCAAGAATCACACCATCTGCCTGAGAGCATTATCTAGGTGCTTCTTAAACTCTGTCAGGCATAGTGCTGATACAGCTTCCCTGGGGAGGCTGTTCCAGATCCCAACCACCCTCTGAGTGAAGAACCTGAACCTCCTTTGACTCCGCCTCATCCTGTTTCCCATAGTCCTATCACTATCCACCAGATTAAGAAGATTAGTCCCTTCCCCTCTACTATCCCTTGTTCGGACAGAGGATGTTGCAAACACTAGATAGATGTCACTTTTCTGGCAGGGTGTTAAAAGTCTCCTCAGAAGTTCCTATACCTTGATTTTCATCCTTCCAAATACTGTCCCTGACCCTTTTGAAGACTTGTTGGATTATCTGTTCTCCAACTGCAAACCACTGATTGCTGAGTTCACTGACACCCTGTATGAGGCCAGCTGCATCATTTAACTTGAGCATTTCAGCTCTTGGAAGGCTATATAGGATGTACCAGGCAAGAAGCAATAAACATAAAATGTCTTTGCTGCCAAGAGTGGAACACTAGCAAGGAATTGATACACCTGAAAGAGAACAAGGTCATCTGAGGAAACAAGTCAGGTCTTATGCTACAAAAAACCTGAGAAAATAAATCCTTGCAGAAAGATTCTTTGGCTCCCACCTTATTAGAAGGTCTGATACCTTGGGTACTGCTATGCAGGAAGCAAATTCCATTTTTTTCCCCACATAAAACTTTACTTTCTGTTGACCTGATTTTGCTTTCTAGACCAGTTTTTCTCACTATGTATAACCATCCAGACTACATCTTCCAAGAAAAATTTGTTCATCCCTACAATAAGACCTAGATTGCCAGTTTTAAGAGTCTGCCATAACAAAAGAAGGGTTATATAGTGTCACAGAATGTCTGAAGCTGGAAAGGACTCATAAGGATTATCAAGTCCAAGTCCTTGCTTCTCACAGGGCTACCTAAAACTAAACCATGTGACTAAGAGCATTGTCCAGATGCTTCTTGAACTCTGACAGGCTTGGTACTGTGACCACTTCCACGTACAAACCCAGTCAGCAGCCATAATAGTAAGGATGGGGAAAAAGTCATATGACCTTGACCCCCTGACAGCAGTGTGATAGCTTGAAGAGTAGATGCAACAAAGTTTTGTATGGACTGTGCTGAAGATAGGTTATTGAAGCAATTATTTTTAAGGAGTAGTATTTTCAAAGACTCTGTGGCTATCTGACAGCTGGGTTATACTTATGAGAAAGCAGCTGGTTTTTCTCAGGGTAACATGCTCCAGGATTATTACTGGAAAAAGTTATTTTGTATTAGGTGAACTTTCCTTGGCTGTTAGTGGATGGCACTTATTTGCACTTAACCCTGAAGGGGCTGAAAACTTGTCACTTTTCTCTGTAGCCAGTTGTCAGCATCTTGCAACTTGGAATAAGTAGATTTGGAAAGCTGAATCCTGGCCACTCCAGTGTTGCCTGCTCTCCTCTGCTTAGCTGGAGGCTGAGCTGGATGCTTATAGGTCATAGCTGTGGTCTTTTAAAAGCTAGCTACAGGCTGTGGATAGAGGAATTAATTCTCCTTTACCAATAGGTAACAAAGGCAAATACCTTTTGTAAAAGCCTTCTCCGATCTGTAATCATTCTGCTTGTCTGTGCTTCTAGTTTTGGTTGTGCTGTAAGTAGGAGGCAGCACTTGAGATTTTAATTTTGTGCTATCAAGAGGATACAGTCTGAGCAGACTTGACCAAAATGAGAATTATGATGAACTTGCAACCACTGGGCAGATACCGAGAAGAAGCAATTGTTAACATTTCCTGATTATTTTATATTTAGAATCTGAATAAGCTAAATCCAGGATGAAGGATTACAGAAAAGCTTTCAGATGGAACATTGCAACAGTCATTTCTGAAGAGATAAAGAAATTGTATTTCTGATAAGGTTTGCATGAGGAGCTGTTGAATCCTTACATCATTGCAAATGAAAACTCAGTTTATAAGGGAGAAGGGCAATGTGAAAAAACATTCCCTTATGTCATAAACCTTAGAGAGCAAAACATTTTCATAGCCATTCATAGCCCTAATGTGTTCAGAGCATTACATGTGCTATTTGTACATTGTCTTGAAGGTGGAGATTAATCTGTGCAGCTCCTGACCGTGCCAACACATGGGATAGATGTCAGTTTTCCACTGACTTTATTTCTCCCTGTCTGTAATTTTGATGCTTTCATTTTCTTTAAGGTGCACTGTTAAGTCTGAAATTTCTGACTTTCTAATATTAGGACTTCAGTTGGTTCATCTCTACAGACTTTTAAAATTACTGAGATTACCATAATGTGCCTGCCTTCACTTCATCTTAGCTTTTATTTGCAAGTGAGTAGCACCTTACAGTGCATCCTTGTGGTGCTATAAAGTTCAACTTCTAGCAAACACTTTTAAGCTTTTATTTATAAGCATCTCACAGAAACAACACCACTAAGGGCAAAATTTGAGTACTACTTGAACTTTCACTAGAATTTTATGAAAAATGGATGAGAGTAGAGCAAATAATAGGTATTGACAATTACCTTTCTGTCAGATTTTCTCCAGAAAAATCTCCTTGCTCTGCCTGCTTTTTGAAGGAAGAATAAAAAATTTTCTTGTCCCTAGTCCATATCATTTAATCATTGCTTGTTTTGTACTGACTCGTAGAGTATCAGTTATAGTTCAATAGCTTTTGTCTAGAGCTCATTATCTGTAATGAATGTATGCACCAAACTGAATATGTTTATTTGTAACTTGATAATTAAGCTGCTTCAGACACTTATTCTGGGAGAAGGCAAGAGAGGAGGCAGACAGCCTGTTATCCACAAACACTGCTCTGGCCTGACATGGGAAGGACAGCATGTGGTTGAAGGTGATCAAAGTTCACCTCCCAGCATTTGAAACTACTGTTTAAATCTCACTGGGGTTACATTTGTTTGTTTATTAATTGTCCTATATCCAAACCAAGTGGGCACTGAAGGAAAGGAGCATCCTTGTTCTTTTCATAGGTTGTGCTGGCCCAGCAGTTCCTTGAGACTGGTGTCGTAAGTTTGTTTAAGACTGATGCTGCCCAATTTTTCCCACTGTAATCCCTGATTTTAATACATCCTGCAGGTTAAAAAGTGGTGATTTCACTAGTTGTTAGACAAAATGTGTAGGACATGCAGGAAGCTTCTACTAAGAACAAGTTTGATAAGAGTATATTGCATTTTGTTACTTCATGGTGATGAAAATGAGAGCCTACTGACGTCTGGTAGCCATGGTTGCTAGCATTTCAGGAAGCACAAAAGCAGGGATGAACGTAAAAGTCTTCCTTTTTCAGTTCCTGATTCCTTTCCTGTGAGGTTTTGAATAAATCAGACACATAGTGCCACCTTAATTTTTACTAAATATATCTTAGTTTTCTACTGCTTTCTCAGAGCAGTCCTGAGATGACACTGTAGAACCTAACTGCTTTGGTTTTGCTCTAGTTAACCTTGTGCATTTTTAAAAGTAGAACATATTCAGCTGAATTTTTATTTTCTGTCAGGTGTAAGAAGTGGTACTACATTATTTCCCATTAATCATGTTTTAAAAATAAGTCCAGATCCTGAGAGGAAAATTATTACATTTCTTGATTGACTCTTTAGGTAATGAAATAGGAAAAAAAAACCCAACTCAAAACAATCCTATGGCATTGGGAACAGCTACAGTGCTGCAAGATCCTGATCACTGGCTATATTCTGACAAGGGACTGAAGGGCATGTTTAGTGTCTATGTGAAGGTTGTCCTTCTGAGGCCAATGGGATGAGAGTTTTTGTGAACTTGAAAGGAAAAAGATCATGTGTGTCTTCAGAGGAGTGGAGTGCATGGGATGTGGATCTTTCTGTGGCTGAATTTGAAGCCATCCTTATACTCAGTGCATATACTTATACTCATTGCATATACTCATATGCAATGTATGCAAGAGAATAATCCAAGGAATACATTTCTATCAGTTGGTTAAAGATCTTGATAAACTAACTCCTAGTTGAAGTTGCTTCAATATATCAGGTGTGCTTTACCAAGCAGTCAGCTTTAGTGGTATCTTTGTAAATAGTCAACCAGCAGAAATGAGTATTTTAAGATGGTAATGTCATGACTGAAATCTCACTGCCAGGTTTCCCAGGGTGTAGCAGAGTTGTTGATTTTGGGAGTCTGCAGCCATTCTGGCAAACTAAAATGAGACCTGGTACACTGATGTAGGAGGTGCTGGGAACAACTGAGTGGCATCTATGTGCAGAACATCTCAACCAGGGACTGTTTGGTTTCAGGCTGAACTTCTACCAAGGTTTGTTATTAGCCAGATAAAAAATAGTTGATGATCTGTGCTGTCATTGTCCATGAGTTTATTTCACAGGAGCAGAAGAAGACAAGTTGTGAAGAAATGTATGTTGTGAAAGTGAGCAATGGCTGTAGAGCATGTGACAAATATTGGTAGTATTTTTTTGCCTGGAATTTATGGTGTCTGCACATTTAAATATGCACCTACACAAAGATACACTGCATTTTGTACCCTAAGGCAGGGGTTATTACCTAGATTTGGTTTATGTCTTGCTTGATTTGGGGAAATTTGTGGTGTTGGATGCACTTACAGTTGTGTGAGCTTTTGTATAGATCCTTGTCATCTCCTGGGTAGTGCAGCTACCTGTGGTGATGGCTTTGGCCCTTGAGTCTTAATGAAAGCACTGCTTTCTGCCTGTTTTCTTTAGTAACTGTTGTTCGGGGATGTGATCTTGGTGTCTTGATGCAGGATCACAGCTCAGGGAGGACTGTTTTGAATCTTGCCAGCTTGTCTTGGTATTTATTTTCATTTTTGAGAAAAAATGTACCCCAAAGCCATTCTGAATTAGTGCATCTTTATGGACATAAATACAAAGA
This sequence comes from Galbula dea, assembly GCA_013399015.1. Classification (NCBI taxonomy): domain Eukaryota; kingdom Metazoa; phylum Chordata; class Aves; order Piciformes; family Galbulidae; genus Galbula; species Galbula dea. The sequence goes on along the minus strand of VWZX01004381.1, from coordinate 1,526,480 downwards.
GCAATTGTATGAGACTGCAGAGGTTTGACTGAAGTTTAATTTCTTCACCTTTTTCTGACACTGTTATTAGAGACCCAAAAAATTGTGTTTCTGTTACATTTTTACATTTATAATCCCTTAGCATTGTATTCTGGAATAAAATGGAATATGACGGGGAAATAAATAGCTACCTCTAAACTCACTTTCTTTCCTTGAAGCTATGTAAGTAGAATCTCTGCCTGGCTCTTAAAGACTGTTAAAATCATCCATTTGATATGATACTGTGAAATCTTTTTCCATTCTGAAAGGTTGCCTTAATGCAGAAAAATGAGCTTAATATACAAAACAGTTAAAAGTCCTGAATTCATAGAATCCTTGAGCATTGTAGAATTTTTCCTGGAGTGACTGTTGCATCATGCTGCTATAAATTATTCAAGTACCTAAGAAGATGTTTTTTCCACAGAGATTTACCACCCTCACTTCACCCTGTAATGTACTTGCTTCCTTTGCATAGAATAATTTCAGTTAGAATGAGGAGGATCTCAAGAGGTCATCTCATCCACCCTCTGCCTGCCCAAGTTCACTAATCTTCATATATATTCATAGAGAATAAAAGTATTGAGCTAATTTTTAAATAATATGGATAAGAAATCTCTGTTTTCTTATACCTGGATTTCTTCAATTTTGTTTTTGCTAATCCTTAGTAGAACTTCTCAATGAAATATTGATCAGCAGCTGTCTCTGTATCTTGTGGCTTTATTCTATGGTTCTAATGTTCCCCATGTGTTAAAATAGTTTTGGAGGTTCCTTCTCTGTTCATTTTAGTGTAACCTGAAAGTGTGTGGCTATGCTGTTTAGTATTCTTTTGTGCTTGGAAGTGGGCAACAGTTAGGATTTATTTGTGGGTGGAAGGATCTTAGTAGTTAGCCTGTGGTAGATTTATTTTGCCTGTGTGAATGCAGTGAAAATAATTCACTGAGAGATTGCTGGATGTTCAGGAAAAAAAAAAAAGAGCAAAAAAAAAAAGAATCCTTTTGATTATTTGCTCTCTTTCCATGAGGATACTGAGTTAGAGACTGAGGTGGGTTTGTGCTGGGCATGCTGGGGCGAGAAGGTTCAGGAAGGTTCCCCTTGCTCTGGTGTTGCTCCTGCCCTTGTGCAGGGCTGAGCCAATCAGCACCTCTGGAAATAGCATATTTAAGAGAAGAAAAAAATTATTGTTGGGGGTTTGTGTTTGGTTGTTTTGGGCTTTTGTTTTGCAAGAGGGGTAGGGGGACACACAGAGAGAGAAAGAGAGAGAGACAGAGAGTTGTGCCTGCACTTTTCCTGCAAGAAGGAAGATGTTTAGGTGAAGATCCTGGAACAGCCATTTCCCTCAGCACGTGGTGAGGTGGCAGATGAAGCCTTTGGAACCCTGCAGAGGGTCCTGCTTCCCCCATTCCCTTCTGTCTGTGCAGCAGGTGTGAAGGAGCTACCTCAGGAGCATGGCTTGGGAGAGGAGAGGGGTGAAGTGTAGGAGTTGTATGTAAGTTTTGTATGTATGTGTTCTCGCCCTACACTGATTTGATTGCTCTTTTGGTTAGGATTTTGTTTAGATTAAATTTTGGGGCTTTTCCCCCATGTCTGGTCTGTCTTTTGCCTGTGACTGTACGTGGTGAATGAGCTCTCCCAGTCCATTCCCCTAAGCCTTCAATTTTCTTTGAGCGAGCAGCTGTTGTGGTTTGCCTGCTGGGGAAGGTAAGCCATGACAGAGACAAAGATAAAATGCTAGTTTTGAAAAGCCTACCACCCAAACATGATGATATCTGAGCTGAGAGGCAACAGTGGAAATGTTGTGTGAAGATCTGTATTGTCTCTCTGTACATATATACACGTGTGTGTATTTTTGAAGTTGTATAATTCACATGCCCGCTTCCTCGATCTGATTCCTTATTCTATGCCTTACATGTGTTATTTATCACATACCATTATTTAAGTGCTGTCAGGTCCTGTAAATTATATAGGGTGATCTCTGAAGTTGTGGCAACAAATCAGTGGAGAAACCACATTTAACATCATCTATTATCTTGGATTATAAAAGTCCAAGAGTATTTCTGAGCAGCGCTGTCTGTTTACTGTGTTTTCTTTTATTATTAACTTACTAAGGCATCATGGCAAAGGGGTGGTGAAGCTGCCTTTGGGGTAGATTTTTTTTCATTGGGGAGACTTCTTCTGTGCTCCCTTCCATTTGGGAAGGAAACAGAGGATGCTGCAGCTGTGGCCTTTCAGGCTGAGACCTCCATGAGCAATGTCCATGGTGCACAAAGAAATTGACTGAGATGGTTTCTAAAGTAGATGCTTTGAGTCCATGAGCCAGAAAACTCAAGTTAAATTATCAGACAAAGTGCTTGACTAGTTGGTTTCATATGCATCTCACAGTCAAATATTTGTACAAAACCTGGGTTTTTTTAAAAGTTAATTCTTTTTCCTTCTGCCCAAACATATGCACTAGTTTTGTATTCTTCCTAACAGAGCTGGCTAACATCTGTTGCTGAAAATTTACCCACTCCCTACAATGGCATAAGCAATTGAAACAGGGTTTCTTGCCATGTCTCACTTTTGCTTATCTCCCTGGCAGACATTAAGTATTTTCAAACCTCAACTCTGTTAGCAGTTGAGCCAGGTTTTAGTTTTCATAATTACAGTGAATAATAATGAGACTTGAACCTATTTAATGATGCTAGATGGACATTTTTGGCTTGAACCTATTGATTTCAACAGTGACTGCTGGTGATAAAGACCACAACACAGAATCACAGCATGTCAGGGGTTGGAAGGGGGTTGAAAGGGACCTCAAAAGATCATCTAGTCCAAGCCCCCTGCCAGAGCAGGATTCTTCCCTGACTGGGAATCAGACCTGGTTCAGTGAGAGCACTGAATCCTAACCACTAGAACCCCAGCCCAACAACAACAAACTTCAGCCATACTTGGGCTATTTTGATCATAAATTATGCAAAGGACATTTCACATGTCTTGATGTGGATTATGGGGTGTGAGCAGAACAAGGTGCTGCATTTTGATCTGAGTATCTGAATGGACAATGGAGGCTGGGATGCAGCTGAACAGCTTTTTCAACTAGGAGAGAACAATTTCCCAATTGCCTAAGCAAAGTTGGGGTTCCTCCTGAAATTGTGGCAAGCTGCTAATGCATTCCCTCTCTGGCTAAGTTTGGATGGCTTTGGTAGGCTTGTAGATATCAGTGTTTAGAGTACATTTTCTTGTCCTTTTGGAGCAAATCTCTAGATTTGTCTTCTTGCTTGAAATGCAAATGTTGAGATGTATTTGTTGCCAACTGACAGCAAGCAAGAAAAATTATTTTAGGAGAGAGAAATCAAGCAAGCAAGCATAGCCATTCATTATTTAAATGATGGTGTTTCATGGCAATTTTGTCTTGAAAAGAACTTTCTGGTTTTGTATATTGTGCAGCATTGTTTTTCAGCAGCCAAAACTCTTTGTCACACACTCAAAACCCTTTGTGATACATGCATTGCTATCTCAGTAATGGAAAGGTGGGAGCAGATAATTGGCAAGTAGTATTAACCAGCAGTGTGTTGCAGTGAGGGTAATGAATCAGTATTTTGCTTCAGTAAATGCACATTGGTACCCAAGCAATTTGACAAGTCTCTAGATTTGACCTGAGAAAATAACTAGAAGATTTTTTTATGTGTCCTTAGCTTCTCAATCCCAGAGTTGTCCTTCCCATCCTGCACCTTCCACCCAGAAATGTGGTGGAGGTTATTCCCCACCAGTGCAAAGGAGTTTGTTCATTGGCTCTGGCTCTTTTATTAGGATGACTATTCTCAGTGAGAATCAGTCCCTGAGCTGAAGTACTGGAATGTGCCAAGTTTTGAGGATGCCAATGTGTTTCAGGAGATAAGTAAGAAAGTGACCATGTTGTACATTCAGTATTTTGTCTTTTTTTTTTACTCCACCATTTTTTCATGGGTATTCTTAATATAAAACCAGAAGGTTACTTGAAGTTAGGTATGATTTTTTGTTAAGAAACCATCAGAGAGCTAGTAATATACACAAAATCTGTTGGTTCTCCCCAAGCTACTTGTATTAGGAAAGAGTTAGTATCTGAAAATTGTTACAACATACCTACATGCAGCCACACTGCTTTTGCTTGAGTTTTGAGGCAAAATGTCTGACTTTCAAAACCACTTTTCTCTAACAAAAGAATTGCCTTAGGACTGCAGTCATCTTCTTTTCTCAGATGAAGTTCTGCTATACCCAGAGGAAACTTTTATTTTGTTCATATCTCAGCTGTTTTGTGATCTGTGTGATTTTTTTTTTTTACCACAGTCCTTTGGCTTACAGCAAGTTGTCATGTGTGTTATTAGTGAACATTCTCCAACAGTAATCTCTGTATCTGTTATGATATGGATGAGTCCTACAAAAGCTCTCATAAAAGGTCTTACAAACAGCCTATGAGAGTGAAAGGGCTCCAGGCAAGAGCTTGTTTGGAAGGTGTTTTGTGTTTCTCATGCACTGGTTTTCAGACTGTCAGTTCAGGCATGGTTTACCTGTATCAGAAATATTGTGGCCAGCAGGACACCATGCCCCTGTACTTGGCACTGGTGAAGCCACACCTCAAATACAGGGTTCCATTTTGGGCCCCTCACTGCAAGAAAGATATCTGAAGTGCTAGAGCATGTCCAAAGAAGGGCAATGAATCTGGTGAAGGCTCTAGAGCACAAGTCTTGTGTGGAGTGGCTGAGTGAACTGGAGAGAAGGAGGCTGATGGGACATCTTATTGCTCCCTACAGCTACCTGAAAGGAGGTTGTAGTGCTGTGGGTGTTGATCTCTTCTCCCAAATAACAAGCAACAGGACATGGGTAAATGGCTTCAAGTTACAACAAGGGAAGTTTAGCTTAGGCATTAGTAAAAAATTCTTCAGTGAGAGGGTTGTAAAGCACTGGAACAGGCTGCCCAGGAAAGTGGTGGAGTCACCATCCCTGGAGGTATTTTAAAGATGTGTAGATGTAGTGCTTAGGGACATGATTTAGTGGTGGACTTGGCAGTGCTGGGTTAACTCGAGTGCTGGTTGGACTTAATGATCATAAAAGTCTTTTCCAACCTAAATGAGTCCATGAGTCTGCTGGTATTAATATTATTTTATATCTGACATTAAGAAAAGTTCTCACTGGTTGTTATTTTTTAAAGTAAGCATTTATTTTGAAAATTTAAGTTTAGAGGGGAGGAAAAGGCTGTGATACACCCTTCTTAGAGCCTGCAGTTATCTGTGTTGACTATAACACTGGCATCCATTAGTATGGTCCTTAATCATCAATGTTCCCTATAAAATCAGCTTCATTTCAATGGGTTATCATAGACATTAGTAGAACTTGCTTTGCCTGAGCTGTTGAGGAGGAGGAACTGAAACTGTTGCTCTCTTGGCCCCTCCTGGACTCAGGGTGTGAGAGCTGCCTCCTCTTGCTGTGCAGCTCTGGAGCAGTGCCAGAGTGATAATAAATAGTGTTTGTACTGCACATTCAGATCTTGAGCAAAGGGACATTTTATATTGGCTTCAAGAAATATAATAATAATAAAATTTAGTTACAATGTTTGTTCTATTTTATGTTAGTGCTGTGTAGAAATATAAATAAAGAAGTAAGCACGTTGAAGAAACAGAAGGAGATGGCTGATAGGCAGAACCCATGCTGGTACTGTTTGTACCCAGCACCTAAAGTCAGAGTTGTGACATTAGTGGAGCCTCTAGGTATGGTCACCATTCAAAAAAAATTAAATAATCTTTCTTGGTCAGTATCTCATTCTTATTAAGTCAATGTTTCATGACTCTACACAGCAAAACCCTATTGTGGTCTGCTTACAAGTAGGCTACATTTTAGACCTCAAAAGGGAAATTAAATTCATGATTTAGTGATGATGTTGTCATCTGTTTTTTTTTTTTTTTGGTCCTGATGCTGAGATTGTATTATTAGCATCTTACACAGATGCATCAGAAAACACCTGGTGTTGCAGCTTAACGAAGCGAATACTTAATGTTCCACAACAACATGTGACTAAGGCAGGCAATGGAAAAAAATTAGTCCATTATTGGCAAAGATTATCCAGACAAAATGCATTTCCTTCGTGCAGTGGGAAGGAAAAACGCCAGCAAGGATGATGAAGACTTTCTTAATAAGATTTCTGTTTTCAAATATTCCACTTCAAACCTCTTAATAAAATGAATGCATTAGATGCACAGAGCTAAGATCACTGCTGAATGAGATTATAGGCTCTTCCATTTAATAATGATGTAGTTGTAGTTTTTTTCCCCCCTATCTTCTCTTGTAACTTGAAATAGTTAGTGATGAACAGATTTTGCTTTGATTGAAATGGGTTGATCTGTCTGTCTATCTATCTGTCTGTCTGTCTATCTGTTTTCTATATAAACTTTCAATTTCTGTAATCTGAATGGTACCTCTTCTCAGGAAAGGTAGAAAATGTTTTTTTTCTAGTCATCTTATGACTTCAGTGTGTCCATTTACTGCAGAGGCCACATAGACAGGAGTCTTTGCAGGGCAGCATTTGAAAATTGAATTTAAAGAGAGCATTTTGCTTTAATTTGCTGGGTCAATTTGTTTAAATAGCCAATAATCTTCTATTTGTCCCGATGAGACCTTGGACAGAGAGTACATTTGGGCATCAGTTTTTGATGCTGTAGAACATAGCACTTGTGATAATAACTGCTGGTAAACTGATACGTTTATGTATTTTTACTTGCAATGACTGATTTTTGGCTTATGTATTATTTGTGATTGACTGCAGGTTGCCTATTTTTTTTTTTTTTTGTCCTGGCTGGGCTATGGAAAGAGAAATTACTCTTTCTCTTTACTTCCTTACTCCCCTCTGTTCTCAGCTGCCTCCCCAAGAGATCAGCTCCAATCTCGGCACCGCGTGACAGTTAGCAGTTGTGACAGGCTAGCCTATTTTTGGAAGTCTATCCCCACTCTTTCCCCGCTGGAAAAGGAAAGCAAGTTATCTTTAAAAATTAATCCATCTGGAAGAGGAGGTGAAAACTTCATGAGGCACTCACCACTCAATGCTTGGGCTGTGGTTTTGCTGATTATTTGTTCAGCTTGTGTCACAGGTTTGGAGAGGGTTGCACTTCGCCTGGCATTGATCACCTGCCCTTAAGCTCTGCAAGAGCCCTTCTGTTCTACTGTGTGGAAGAAGGAGCAGACTAAACTGCAGCATGGAGCTGCATGGATGTTGTCCAGTCATGTCTTATATTTCACACATTTCTGAGCTGCTTCTGCAAAACCAGAAATACTACAGCTTGTCTCTAAGGAACAGAAACAGAAAGTTCAGAATTTGGCAGTTAGGGTGGAAAGATATTTTTCTTTCTCATTTATTTTGCTCCTTCTTTAGACTCTTCAGGCTCTACAAGTAGTAAAATATATGTGTTAAATTGTAGTCACAGTGGGGTAACATCCATAATGCTGTTCCATTTGAAGAAGTAACTGCTGTATGCTTAGTGATTGCATCTCTTGTTTTGATATGGTCTCCTCATATTCAAACATCTCTCTGCATCGCAAACTCAGCCCAAATAAGGCAGAGGTAGTCCTGGAACTTTCTCAGGATTATCAATTAGTAAATATAAAGCAAATGCTAGTGGCTGGTAGGGAAATTATGGCAGCAGAAATATGTTGTCAATGGATACTTAATATTGTATCAAGAAAGCAAGAATTTCAAGTATGTGAAACTATGAGCAAAATGGATTTTAAATTATCATTCCATGATGTCAATGCCCCTAAAGCTCAGGAGCACACTGGACAGCTGATGTTATTTTTCATCTCCTGAAGCACTATTATTTTGTTTTCTCATAGGTGGTTATTATTGGAACTTTAAAAATAGACTCTGCTGTCTGTCTAATCTATTCATTTAATCTTGTTCTACATGGTTCACTTTATTTCCTTTTATATCATGTGAATACCTCTGTGCCTACACTTTATATAATCTGTCATCACTAGAATATCAGAATATCTTTTCCTAGAAAGTCAGTGCTAAGTCATCTTCTGAAGGTGCTTATCCTCCCCACATCAGCTTGATATACAAGAAATTAAATACTCAGAATAACATTGATGTAAGTACAACCATTCAGGGTTGATCCTATATTTTCCAGGTGGTGTCTGGAAGCTGTATCTTTTCAGGCTTCTGAAACACAAGGCACAGATCAATTGTGTTAGTTGGTAACAAGGCCAACACCATAAAAACCTCCAAGTGCCTTTGGAGGCAAGACTGTGATACCTAATCACAGTGCTCTGTTTACATAGAGAACATTCCCTGAATGTGGCTTTTTGTTTGTCCCCTTGAAAAGATCATGATAACACTATTTGGCTGTCCCTGTGCCCTGTACCAACTGATGCTCAAAAAGTACATAGGCTTGTCTGGGTAGAATGGGCTGAATTGGAAGTGAGGCAGTACATTAATTTACAGCTGCAGTAAAGTGTGCATCGATTCCTCCATCTCTACCACTTTTTCTTTCTACCTTCCCAACAAATAAATGCATATGTTACACAATCTAATCCTTCAAGGTTAAGACTTTATTGAGGAATATAGATTATATTCTCAACAAAAGGCTTTTTTTTTTTTTTAATATTGTGCTACATTAAATTCACACTTCCCTCTTATCTATGTCTTTATTACCAGAAGGAGATGCCCATGGGTGCACACACACCACATGAATGCTGGTTCCTATCAGCCAGCAGAACACGTGTGCACAACACATAAACTCAGGCTGACCTGGCCAGGGAACCAGCCCCACGTGTAGATCAGTAAGGGGCAGCTTCCTTTGGTTGCTACCTTCCTTCAGCATGGTTTTGTGCCTGAAGGGAGTGTCTTTCCTTAATTCTACCCCTCAGCTCATTTACAGAAGCATAAGCACAATTAGGCCTGTAAATTGATGATTACTCTTTCACATCCATCACCACTAGGATGCAGCATTCTAAAAATTTTTGTTTGAAAGACATGGGAACTAGCAAAGTAATGAATGGGCTGTGCTTCTGGACTTTGTCTTTTCATATGCTAAGTGCTAATAGTTAATCAGCATTGATATGTGGTACAACATCAGATAATCAGACCAAAAACATCCATCTGCTTCTCTTGGGTGATTCATCCTACTAGCATCTTTGCTCAATATCTTCTGTAGGAGAAAAATGAAACCAACTTCTTTTAGCCTAAAAGGTGTTTGTTTCCTTATTCTTAATGAGTATCTAAGAGGAGGGAGAAAAGAAGTGAAGTGATAGAGGTATGTATTTTTAGAAGGCTGGTGGATCTGTAACTTTTTCTCCATTTCATTTGTATCAGTGCAGCATCCAACTGCTTTGGCTTGCCTGAGTGTGGGGAAATATCTGTCCCTTGAAGTTTTATACTGCTCTTACTATTCATCTTGAGTGATAAACTCCAATCATCTAATCTTTCTAGTTTGTATACTTTTAATTTTTTTCATATGAATTAATTGAATGCAATTTTATGTTTTTCAGTTAATAGCTTTCTGCACACAGTGATTAGCAAATCATTCCTTCCTTTTGGGCTGTGTATGTAGATTTTATCTTTCTATCTGCTTTTCTCCAAACATCATACTAGTCTGAATTTCCTAAATCAGTTCTGTGGCTATAAAATGTCATGGCAAATTTCAAGTCAGTCTATATTTGGACACACAGAGCCAGTCCTGGGAAGTTGCACTGAAACATTTACCTGTTTAAGCTATTGTCCTCTGCTTACAAAAATCAGTCTTCCTGCAAGTGGTGGGGGAGTTTGCTTCATTGCTTTGCACTTGCTTTAAGCATAAACACTACTTGTACTGTGTTTTTAATGTACTCAGTGTTATTTTTTATTTTTTTAAATAATTAGTTAAGACAGATGGTTAAAATAGTTCTGCTCCTGTACTACCAATGCCCAATTAAACCTATCAGCTACAAGAAGTTACAACAATTAATACTTTACATGTAGGCATGTTGATGATCTGATAACTGCAATAAAAATGTAATCCAGTTTTAGCTTTTTTGCAAGATGACTGATTGTTTTCTGCAAGAATTTGTGCTCTGAGCTTGTCATTTGCCAGATTGTATGTAGCAGATTGTATTGTATGTTAAAAGGGGACTTTGCCCAGCAGCTCCTGTGCCTAGTCCAATTTGCATGCCAGGGTTGATTGACAGCCTGGATGGAGTGTCCAAAAGACTCTCCTGGGTTGCTCTTGCTGTAGAAGTGATCAGATTGTACATAAGACATTTATTAATAGAGAACAAAAACTTTCCTGCAGAAAGGATTATGCAGAACAGTCTTTTTTTGTGTTGTTAAGGTACTGAAGAGTATCTGCTTTGTATCTGGTCAAGGTGCATCAACAGTGATGAATTATGCATGTGCTGGGCTGATCACAGAAGACCATGGTCAGCTGGGTTAAATAGCTGAGCAAAAGTGATTTGGGGAGTCTTCTGGGTAGTTGACACAATCTCTTAGAGGAAGTTTTTGAAATGCTGGAGAAGAAGCAGACCAAGTATTTATGTAAGGATGTAAGTTTGAGTTTATCATTTTGAGATCTGTGCAAATAGATGTATAATGTGCCTCTGAACTCAACTGAGGACGTGAGACTATCACTTGAAACAAGCCAGAAAGTCTGCCTAAGGAATCTGGAGGAGGATGTGTGGTTTCCTCCTCTTCCTCCCACCCTCCTTGGCCTCTAGCAGTGCCTCCTGTCTCGGTTCCTTCACTGCTTCTAGCCACAACTAGTGCAAGTCTGTCCTCTGTCATTTCTGCTACTTGGAGCCTGAATCAGGAAATTCACAGTGCATTTGAAAATGCAGAGGAAATCTTGGTTTGGCCCGCCTAAGGTTAATTCTCAATTTGGCCAAAGCTTGTTATTTCTAGCCACAGGCACCTTCATCTGGTTTTAGGGTTAAACACTTCCCACTGGTTTTGCTCTCTTTTTGGTTTTTTTTTTGCAGTCTCATTTAGATACAAGGCAACCCTTGGATTATTTTTTTTTTCCCTTTCTTCCAAATTCTACTATTCCAGTGGCTTTCCAAGGGGTAGTTATGCATGTGATTGTAATTCTGCAAATCATGTGTGCCACTGAAATTCCAAAGTGTGCAAATGGAAGTGCTTCCTTATAGCCACCTTGCCTTTTGTGCTTTGTTAATTTGTCAAGGAAGGGATTTAGCTGCATTTTTTTCCCCCATGTGAACATCCATCTGCTGCATGATTGTCCTCATCTCCACAACTTTGGCATTCTCATGCATTGCTATGGCACTGATTTGATTGTAAAAAAGTCTTCTTTCTAGATTTGGTCTTTACACTTGTTTCTCTTTGATTACCAGCTTGCAAGCTGATCAGTGTCAAGAAGCTTCCATAATATTGATTATAATACAGAGTAAATCAATATCAGTGAAATGGAACAAGAATATATGCATTAAGGTTGTGAATTATGGTGGTGTCTCTGATGTTGTTTAGTGTTTCTGGATTCTAGCCTTTCAGAAGGCTGGGGTGATGCTGACTGACAGAAATAGAAAAGATGTAAAAGAGCTGATTCATGTAATTTTTCTTTATTTGAACTCCCAGGTAAAAACACCTCTTTGCTGTTCATATAACTTTTTAGCAGGGTAAAACAGGGTGTTTTATGCTGGCATATCTAAGTGAGCTTAAGCAATTTATTTATAATCAGACCTGGGGGAATACTCCATTTTTCTGCCCTATTGATAAAAAAGCTTCCATGTTTACATTTCTATGAAACTCATCAAAACACAAGTGAAAGCACTAATTTCTAATAGCCAATTATCACAATGTTAATGTGCTTTGTTCTTCTGCCCTACAGACTAATGGTAGTGAAAACTAAAATGCCTTTTGCACACTTACATGCCAGTGTGGAAAGAGCTGACTGCTCTTTAAGGTAGCTGGAGTTACCTTATCAGTTATAACAAGGAGAAGCAAATACCTAATTTCACCCAGTTACCATGGTTTGCTCATGGCTCTGCTTTTCACACAGTTACATCTGCTGACTTGTTTGGCAAAGTGCTTTTTTTCTGCTTATTAGTTGGGACCCTGGAAGCCAGTTCTCCAAAGGCAGCCAGTTATTGCCTGTGCATCATCACAGTGAGGTATTTATAACTTTACTGAAAGAACTGTGCTGGATTGTTCCAAATGCTTTTTTGTTCCCTTCAGTGTAGTTACCTGTATTGCATCCATCATGACATCTTGTGTTATTAGCCCTAGTGCTGTTCTTACCATCTTCCCATGAAAAAATTGGTATAAGGGAATGGAAGAACTATTTAAGTCAATAATTCATTAACATGATATATTTTTGTCAGCAAAGTCAAAGTTGCAGAAGTTCATCTGTATTTGGAATATGGGGATGTGGCTAGTGACATCTAGCATTTTCTTCAGCCTTGGATCAAAACTCTGAATCTTGGACTGTTTTCTCCTGGGACTATTGTATCTGAAGAAGGAATTTCTCAACCCCAAAGTGGTCATATTTGGTGATATTTTGGGTGTCTTGACTGCAAATTACCTGGAGGCATTAAAGGACTGTGATGTAATTGGTGTAGAATTGGGCTTGGGAATCTTTACTATTGTTGATGCTAAGTGAGAAGATAATAAAGCAGGTTGACTTTTAGGTCCCTTTTCAGTCCTGGGTTGATTATGAAGTCCTAGCTTTTAGGGGAAAGCAGACTTGATGTGTTAAGTGTGACATTATGAATTCTTAGCATGGAAAGCCATAAGGCTGATTTATTAGGAATACTTTTCAGAGAAAAGTCTTGTTTCTCTTCTCTAGTGTCCTTCATATCATGTGGTTTTATTAGATATTCAAATAACATGGGGAAGGATATCCCTCCCTGCTCCCAATCCCTGGTCTCCAGTCTTTCAAACACTTCCTTATATCTTTATGTTTATTCATGTGATTTGTTCATTTGACTAGTCTGGTTGAGATGCATAAATAGTGCATTTTGAGTTTATTACAGAAGGTTATGGAAAAATAGGGAAAGTATGTATATGTCATTGCGAGCTCATTTATTTCACAGTGTACTGTGCAGAACATACCAGGAATGTAATTTGTCCTTGTGCTGCTGCTACAGAGGAGTGAATAAAATACATTTGCTATAACATAATAAATCATGTTAATATCAAATAAAATAGAATAAGGATCTTGTTATAGATACTGTGGCTGCAATATAACCCAGGGCAATATGTGAGTACGTAACATTTATTATTAAGTGTAATTTTTATACTGCTCTGAAAGTGACAAACATTTGACATGTTCAGTTAATAGGTTTAATTAAAATTCAAGATTAATTATGAAGATGAGTAACTCTCCTTCATTACCTTGGAGGAACAAAAGATACTTATATTTTGAAAAAGAAAAAATGATTAACCCAGTAATGTGTATCAGAAGAGTTGCAAATACTCCTTTACAGGAGCAGAGATCATAAATATTAAATTCTGCCTCCCCCAGCAAAAAGGGAATGAGATTCAAAGCAAATTGGGTTTGCAGAACTACTAGGTTTCAAAAAAGTGATTTTAAAATAACTGTAAGTGCACTTGTCAAAGAGGTGAATTGTTGCTTCAGACAGATCAGAGATGATTAGATCAGGGGAAGGTGTTGGAGGCTTGCTCTAAATTTCAGCATGTTATCGAAGGATTAACTTAGATGTAAAACATTGAATATGGGACTGGTTCCCTGGGTTTAATTTTTGAATATTCATCCCATAGTCATGTAAAAACTTGCAAGAGGGTATTAGATAACTACCCTGATTTGTTCCACTGTTTCCAAGAAAGTGGCAACACCAGCTGATGCATTGTAATCCATTATATTTATAGGTCAATTTAGCAGCTTTTTCTATTAAATCTTGTCAGACTCTGTGATTTATATGGTACTTGTTCAGCATGCCTGTAGCAGATATGACTGGGTAATTTGAAATATGAAATGTGTTAACCTCTCAGTTGAGCTAATGATAAACTTGAATTAAGCTAATAATAGTTTAAAGCAGCCATATATTTAACTTTGTAGATGTTCATCTTAGATATGCTTTGGCCTCATATAAAAATACAAAATATAATTTCTTTGTAACTACATCATGTTGTTCTGAAGGGTCACCTCCAGGCCTTCTACTTACAGCTAGGACAAAAAGGATTTTGTTTTTAATACATTCTGAAATTCCAATTTTCAAAAGTTGTCTCACTCCCATATTTCCTGTGTCAGTCATTGGTATTTAGCTTAGACTTTTAATCAATTGCCAGATCTCACAACTGGTTTAAAACAACTGGTATAGCTGTTTCATCTCTGCAGCCTTTTCTGCTGGGGCCCCCCTTGAATTAGCTCAAAACCACAACTTTCACATCATTTTATGGACTTAATGGTGGTTTTCAACATGCCAGTGCTGTACATGTCATACAAAGAAGCTCTTGAAACTTGTCTGATGAGGGAAGACTGTGTTTTGGCCAGGATTCAACTCCTTACTATCAAACTTGACAGAGAGGTTCAGCTTTCCGAAGCTACCCTGACTTTAGCTACATCTTGGGTGGTTGGTATGCCCAGTCTTCTAGTATGTGCTGCAGTCAAACTATTTTAAATGAAAAATAACATTTAGTGCCTTTGTAAAAAATGGAGGACTATTTTTTGCTCATAAATGATGGAATTAAATTTTTAGGAGTGACATTTGCATCAGTGTCATGCCTTGAAGGTCACAGCTTGTTTAATGATGTGTCATTGTTGCTATTCCTTTTATCACAGTTTTTCCACTTGCATATCCCACCACTTGACATCCAAATTCCTAGGGAAAGCCAGCTTAGGGGGTTCATTTAGACCTTGCTTCATCTGTGGCAGTAAAAGTTCATGTCTGGCAATGTGGAATTATTAGTGGAGCTCCTAGACCAGGAGAAGGTAAGGTGCAGATCTGACATGGGCTCTTTTATTCAATAGGTTGAATAATAATTTACTATAAATTCTTCTGTTAGAAGTCCCTGCTGGTGGCTCCTTGAACTGCTGTATGAGTATCCAGATATCAAGCTTTCTGTGTCACTCCAAATAAATAATGAGAAGAAAATGAGAAAAACTTAGAATTTCCCTCCTCTTTCTTCTCTTCCCAATAATTAATTTAAATGCAACATGTGCCTGCTTTTTATTGTCTTGATTAACAATCAATTTATGGTTTTATTCCCAGTAGATTTACAGGCAATTTTTTTATATGCAAGTCTAGATACATTTGCTATGCTGAGTGTGTTTACCAGCACCCTGAGTCCAAAGCACGTGGTCAGGAAGATTGGCTGTGATATCTGGTATTGAGGCCATAGAACATAATTAAGTTCCCATTAAAAAAAAAAAAAATGCATCTGTTAGCTGACTAATCTAACACCTAGAGGTAATGCTTAAAATCATACATATTTGTGCAGTGTAAATGGTGCTTGTCAAAGTCTTTCTGTTGAGGGGATGTGGGTTTTTAATGTGGACAAGATTACTGCTTGGGCACATTAGCAGAGAGCTGTGCTTTGCCATAGGCAGTGCAATAAACTTCCAGATCTTGACTGTCACAACAGAGGTACCAGTCTGGGGTGAATTTAGGTTGCTTTTCAACACATGGGCATGAGATCAGATTGGAAGAGGCCAAGAAAATCTGAGTGGGATATATCATTCACCTCACGCATCCAAAAGTATTTGCATCCCCCATAAAAATGACCTGGAATGTTAAGCAGGGACTACAACATATTTCTTAGCTAAGCCATTGCCTAGTAGCATGTGGTAGATTTGAATAAAATACAGATTATCTGCAGCACAAATAAAACCCAAATGGAAATCCCTTTGTTGGACACTGCTATGCTGCAAGTTGTTTAGATGTCTTGTGTGTTGTCCCCACTTCTTTCTGATCTCCATCGTTTGTGTCAGGGGCTAATGGTCCCTCAGTGTCCTCTGTTTGTTCAGGCCATCTCAGATGGTTTCACAGCCTTCTGCCAGCAATGGTTTGGAAATTTGCTCAGTGAGAGTCACTCTGCATTGGGATCCTTGAGCTGAAATGGAAAATCTGGTGGGTTTCCTCTCTTACTTTATGCCAAAAAGCATTTCATTGTCTTCTTGAAAAAATAGGTCCTAGCCTTGCATCACAAGAAGATACCAGTGTAAGAAAATGCAGACTCCCAACCTATACAGCATCACTCAGTAGCTTCTTTGAGGTCTTCCTGATCCAGACAGTGAAAACATTCTTTACAGAAGATTCAGCACTTCAGTTTAGGATCTGAGGAAGAGCTTTTGATGCTGTTGTTGGAACAGCTGTTGTTGGAAGTGGTCACCTGGTGCTGGAAGTTCAGTGGGAGAAAAAATAAAAAGGAAAAATATGAAGTTCTTCATCAGTTTGATGTAATATACTGCAGTTTGGGGAAGAAATAGAAAACTTCTGTGTTTTCCAGTGTAGACAATTATGGGCTGAATAGAGGAGGTTACAAGTTCACATGGTTAGAAAAGAACATTTTTGTGGGGTGACAAATGGTGACTTTTATGCATTGTTTTTGCTGTCAATATTTTTTATGTTAGGTAACAAACACATTTAAACCCTGAGCACGTTGGTATCTTTTTCAAAGTGCCTTAAAACACAGAGCTAGACTGCATTTCAGTCTTTGCAATGCATGGTCCAGAAAGTTGGCTACTCTGACAGATGGCATTGAGTTATGCTTTTAGCTCTGAGGATATCTCAGAATGCAGCACAAAGAAAGTTTTCAGTGAGGGAAGGAGCTTGTCCCTTTCACATTTGAAAAGTTCATAGTCTAGCAGCAAATAAAAATAACTATTGGTCTGTGCATTTCAGTCTCTCAAAAGGAGGTCTACAGAGATCTTTTGCATATTTATTTTTAATTTTTCCTTGGAAGGCACTGGAAAAGTTTTTAATCCAATTTGGTTTATTGTATATTTTTCTTATTAAGATTTCATGTACTTCTCCAGGAAGGTTTGGCCCACAGAGAGTCAGATCATACCTCTCTTAAAACAGTTAGGAGGGAGATACGAGAAGATCACAGCTTCTCATTTTTAGGCAGGGATGTGAAGGCATGTTGAAAAGAAGGTGGGTTTTCATTTATTTTCTAGTCAGGGTGATCTGAATTTTTCAGAACTGAGATGCCCTTCTGCCACTTTTGTTCTCTGTCTGGTGCCTACCTATAAATAACAAGCTATTGTCTGCATTTTGCTGCTGAACTTCTCAGTAGCATCCCCCTATGTCTGAACTGGTGGGCTCTCACATCTCAAAAAGTCTTATCCTCAGCCTCCATCCATCCAGCAGGACTAAAGCCTTCATACAAATAGGTGCCTGTAAGTTACACTGAAAAAGGACTGTACTCATAGAGCCCTTAAATATTTCTCTTCTCACCAGCTTTATGGAATCTGGAGAGAGTAACCAAACTAAGATCTGTTTTAAGTGAGACCAGACTTCCCACCCTAGCCCAGTATCATTTTGTTGACAGTGGCCATGAGCATGAGTCTTTTTTAGGGAATAAAATAGGAAGGCTAAAAGAACACATTCCCAAATGTGTGCCCTTCTCAGTTTGGAAAACCACATCCCAAGCACTTTTTGAGCCAGAAGTTGTGTCTACAGCTTTGTGTTTATTAGGTCATGCTGAACTTTCTTTGATGGATTTATCTAATTAGTCTTTGAAACCACTTGTACTTTTCAATGCCTATATCACAGTAATTTTTTATGCATATTTTATAGCAGCTTAAAGGACCTCCTATGATTACCTACAGTTCTTTTCTGACTACCATTAATCCTTTTCTAAGTGCATAAATCCAATTAGCATAGCTTTTATTCTGTTTGGTAAACATCTCTGAATCAACATTTTTATCAACAGGTTTATATAACAAGCCATTGTTCCAGTTCCTAAGTACAACTGTCCTTTCTCAGCTGTGGAAGAAAGAAATGGTTTTACTTTGCCAAATTTTATAGAAGAAATCTACTAATCAAGATTTAAAGCCTTTTAAAGCATGTAAAGTTCAGATACAGAGTCATATAATTGGATTATCCAGCCTCAGCCTCTCATATTCTTTTTTTTTACTGAAGCCAGTGTCAATCCAATTCCTTGCTTTCTGGGTAGAGTTCCACATAACCCTTTTTAAAACATGTCCAAAAATGTTTACTGTTTACTCTGAACTAGCTATCAGATATTTCTTGCCATTCCTAATGAGCTGGCTGGCCTCATTCTCCCTTTTCTCCTGAAGCTTAGCATCCTGCTATTTTCTCTACATTGTCTTCTTGCTGTTAAAGAGACATCATTCCTCTCCCACTTCTCTGTTTCCTTTACAAAGTTTTAGATCTGCTTTTGCTTTAATTCCAGGGCTTTTTTTGTCTGATAGCATTCAGTCCTTGTTTTTTAGGACTGGAAGCATCATCAGCTAAGGATGCTTTTTATTGCAGCCATATTGATAACCAGTTCTGGCTTTATGTTTTCTTCTCTTAGTTCTGAAAAACTTGTTCATAATTCTTGAGGGGCACCAAATAAAAGTGTCCTGAATCTCTAAGAGTATTAATTGTTGGGGGTTTTTTTGTAATTCCAGCCTCTTTACCCTAAATTGTCCTAAATTGTTGGATGATCTTGTGTCTAGAGTGTACACTGTATTTCTTACCAGCTAGAAGGGAATAATTGCCTTGCTTCAATATTTAATAGGATCTGTCCTCTGGAAGACTTCTAACTTATCCTCCATGTTCTCTGTAAGGCTTCTGTGTTTTGTTTTGGTGGGGATTTTGTTTGTTTGATTGGTTTGGGGTTTTTTTTCTTTTTAACAATAATCTTTATTTACTGATCTTGTCTTAGTTGCAGCTTTTACAACTCATCTCTAGCTTATAGACTCTGCTTCCAATTCCTCCTGTCTCCATTCAGTCTTGCAGGTACTATTTCTGATCTCAGCTTGCTGGGAGAGGCTGTTTCATGTGTCCTCTCTTCTGCATGTTCTGTTTCCCACTTGGGCAACCATATTTTATTTGCCAGTTTCCCTGTGGTGTTTGGAGCTGTGATCCTCCCTGGGAATTACTATGGGAAAGAGCACTTGTAATTGCTCTCTTCCATAGAGTACCTGTTCCATAACCAGAGGAGTAAAGGTAGAGGCTGAAGAAGGAGTGGTATTTTTGAAAGATATTGACATCTCCTCCTTCAAACACCAGCATCAAGTGGTGACACTGTAGGCTTCTGGTCTCTTAGTGTTTCTTCCTGGTTTTATAGTTTTGGAAAGTGTAAAGGTGACCTCAGAAATGAATAAATGGTTTGGATGCTACTAACAGGAAGGTGGTAAAAGATGAATACCAGAAAATGTGTCTCTTAGGGATTTGAAAGTACCTGAACTTGCTTTTAAATTGCCAAGCCATGTTGCCAATGTTCCTTAATATCATAATATGTATCCTTATAAACCCCACAGGAAATAGTAAAATTTATCTAGGTAATGATTTCTGCAAAAGAGAAAAATAGGAAGAGATTTAGAAACCAAAATCTGTTCTTGTTATAAAGCACTAGTTGTAAGATTATAACATGTTAAGTGTTTCCACTTTTTTTATATAAAGCAATTTGTCTGGAAATTCTTGAGCTTTTCCTGTAATGAGAAGTCCTTTAATGGAAAGCCTTGCAGTAAGAGATACTCTGCAGTTTCATCTGTGGAAGACTGAGGAAGGATAACAGAAAAGCAATAAGAACAAAAGTCAGGAGAAAATAAAGGCTGTGGGTTTAGTGGCTTAAAGAAGGAGCAAAGGGCCACAATCCAAGATACAAGGCAGGGATCACTGCAGAGCTGAGAAAATGCTGTTGTTAGACAAGATGTGTTGGGTGGGAGGGGAGGACTCCATAGTAAAAACTTATGTGTCTTGGAGGGAAGGGAAGGATGTTTCCAGACTATCAGACTAGGAAGATAAATTTAGCAGCTGTGATTTGAACAGGCTGGAAAGGAAGGAATCTTGTGGGAATTGGATGCCAGGTAGGAAGAAGTTGCAGTAATTGAGGCAGGAGATGATCAGGGCAAGATGAATGATTTAGCTGGTCTGGTAGGAAGAGTGTTTGATATTCTCTAAATTGCAAAGCAGGGAAGTGATGTGATCTGCTGAGCATCCAGATGCTGCACTGAGGACAAAGTGAGCAGCAGAGCTCACAGTATTGCAGATGGCAGCATTGCCAGGCTGCTTGAGCAGTGGTGTTCCCAGACACGGAAAGATGAGATGTGGGTGGGAAAGGAGTTCACTCGCTGCTAGTGTTTGATGTGTCCTCATGGCTGTGAGGTCTGGGGGCTGCACTAGGAGGCCACACAGCAATGTTTGTGTCAAATTTGCACACTTAAGCACACAGGTGTTATGTGGGTGGGAGACTGAAATGAGATGTTGAACAAATGCTCAGAGAGGAGGTTAAAGTGTACCAAAACTTATAATTACACTATCACCCCATACTGCAGCAAAGAAAGAAGCTTTCTGGTGACATCTAATACTATTTGCTCCAGCAAGTTTTGATTCTTTAACAAAGTAACTGTATGCTGTGTTTTCAGCTGGAGGGAAGTGACATATGGTGTTGTTTAGTAATTGAATTTCTCTTAGAGCATCATGTAACATAATTGCCCTGGAAGTACTGTACATACTGCTTAGCTGCTTCTGAGAATGAAGAACAGTGCTTGTCTCTTGCCTGCAACTGTGCTGTTGTGCTGGTAGATAGCTATGAATATCAACAAGTCAAATAAGTGATGTTAAATGATGGATGTGATTCTGCAGCCACTTACATCTGGGAGGTGAGAGATATTTTTTGGCTTTCTCTCTGCTTTTCTTGTCTGCTGGTTGAGACCATTTGCCAGTCATGATGACACCAAGCAAAGGCACTTTATTGTCACTGACTGCAAATGCAGTAAATATATGCTCAAGCACTTTTTACTCTTGACTCCTCTTTGTCCATTAATACATTTATTGGTGAAAATAGAATCATAGAAGCATTTCAGCTGGAAAACAGATGGGGAAAGAATTGTTGTTTACTCCACTTGTCCTTCTTGTATCTACAAATTTCTCAGAGTGAGTTTTTGGTTAGGTTCCTTTTGCCCTGACATCTTCCTTTGAACAGGGCTGGAAAATGGGAGCACATAAGAAGGCATTTGTAGGGGTATCTTGGGCAGCATTTGCTGTGGCAGAAATACTCTCCCAGCATGGCTCATGTCCACTGCTTTCTCTGTCATTAGAAGACCCTGTGCCCTGGGGAGAATTTTCCACATTATTCCCAAAAGGAGAAAAAATGTCTGAGAGCACTGAAACTCTTCCTATTGTGAGTCCTTGGTCCTGGAAAAAGAAACTTTTGTTCTAATTGGATTGTGCTAGTGCATTATTTCTGAATATATTTTTAAAGATCTTCATTCTGCCTCTTCATAAGATTGAATGTGAGCCAGAAACAGCAGGATTGATATTCTGCCTTGGTTAGATAGAATTTTTTTTATCATATTACCAATTTCATTGTCATATTGGTTTTCACTTTCATTAGTACAAGGCATTCAGATGTTTATTTGCCTTTTGAGTTATCTGAAATAAATTATAATTTAATAAATGCAAATAGCTGCATAAAAACAACATTGGGACTGAGGGGGAAGAAAAAAAGGAAATAATTCATATTGAGGTAAAGATTCTAGTTTCTTTCCTTCTTCTGCTCCCACAGGGTCCCAAAATAGGCATTCCCATTGCAGGCTCTGCTTTTGTTTTTGCCATGGAAGAAATTTCCTTGTGCAAGTGACCACAGTATGATCTTCCTCTGAACCAAGAAGGAAAGTTATGCAACAAAACTGTTGTCAAACAGTTTCTTACCCTCTCAGATTTGCACTTTATTTAGTGCAGTACAGTATTTGTTGTATTCTGTTATTTATTATTGATGCTATTAATTGCAACAAATTATTTCATTTGTAGCCTTCTACATTGTGCTCAGGTCAATAGGTCCTTAAAAAGGTAAATCATGTTTATAAGACACTGCAGTGGAGCAAGTTCTTGCTTCTACAGTTCAACTTTGGGTCTTTAGAGTCTCCATGAGTCTCCTAGTTTTTCTCATTCAGAGGGAAATTCCTAACTATATTTGAAACCACTAAATAATTATTTCTGGATAATGATTTGGCTCCATAATGTGTTTTTCCAGTTCTGAATTATATCTGCAATTGCACTAATTTTTGAGGGAAGGCAGTCCTTTTGCTGAGCTCTCTCAGAAAAGTGTTTTTACCAGCAGATATTTCAGGAAGGAAAGCCAGAAAATCAAAGGCACCAGCCTCTATGTCCATTATAAGCCCATTAGCCCTGTGTTACAACAGGTTATTTTAGCTTTTTGGCTGATGAAAGAGGGAAATAAGAGAACTAGAGTAGCTGACTTCTGTCAAAGAATCAACCCTTCTGTCCTTCCCTTCCATTTCCTTCAAGAGAAAATGAGAAGGGCAATATGAAAGGTAGCATCTATACCTGTGAAGATCTCACCAGCAGTTTGTCTGGGAATGGCTGGTGGTTGGTGACACACTGTACACATTGATAGTCTTAGAGAGTGGAATAACTAGGAGCTGCTTGCAATGATCCCATGGGTGAGCCTATGTTGTTTTGGGGAGGAAGTGTTTATGTGTGTATGTCTCTTGTGTGTCAGACTTCCCATGGCTCTTACCTGCCTGCTCAATTTTATGTATTTATACAAATATAGTGTCTGAGGCTGTCAGAGCTCCTTTAGGAAGTTGAATCTTCAGCATCTTCCAGGAGAGATTCATATGTGACCTCTTGGAAGGAGAAGACCATAATCTCCAGACTCCCTGGCAGGGAGATTCATGGCCAAACAAAAATGACTGGAGTTTCAGTAGGAGAAATGAATGAAATTATATGTCCTGGGAAGTACAAGAGGTCAGAGAAGAAGATATAATGTTATCTGTTGGTTGTAATGTCTATGAATCAGGGACAAACTCTCAAAGGAAACACTCATAAATCTGAACTAGTTACCTTGCTCAATTTATTTCAAGCCAAACTGAAAGCTAGGTGGAAGTTCTCTTTGCATCACAAGCAGCAACAAAGTCTCTTCTCTCCACTTGTTGTGTATGAAACTGGAAGTTCAGGTTATTTTTGCAGAAATCATAAATGTTACTACCTGATATTTTCCTCCTGATCTGCATGGGTATGTAAAAGCCATGAAAGAAGAATGATTGTGCATATCATTTCTTACTTCCTGACCCATCTAGAGCTTGCATGACAAGTTAACATCCCATTGTACTGTTTGATGATTCCACATTATGACCAGCTACTATTTGAATAGTTAAGAAGAAAGTAAATAATAACTTTGCACTCATTTGAGAGATTTCTCATTTCTTTGTGTAAGCATCAAAGAAAGATTGTATTTTGCTTTTAATTATCTCAGGTAATATTCCATGAAAGGAAGATATATTCAAACAGAAACAATAAGGACAGGATTCATGGTACCTGATGTAGCTGTTGGTATCTAATTCTGTTGTATTAGGTTTCCTTTATTCTGAGAGGATGGTAGGAAGCAAGGTTTGAGTTGCTTGGCCTCTACTGGTCTAGGTCAGGACCAAAGAATATCTGTGTCTCTCCATTGACCTTGAAGGGAGCACAGGCAGATGTAAAACTTGGGAAAGCCAGCTTCATTTGCTTAGCTGAATTCTGCCTCAATTAGTTCCTGTATTAAGGAACTAAGTATTTTTTTATAGCACTATGAGTTAGAGAATACAACCTTGGAACAGCTCCAACCATACAGCATGCTTTAGTATGACATAAGGATAACATCCTTATAGTTACTAAGAAGTGAAGCAAGGTTTGCACTCACTACCAATCCAAATGTTGCTTTACATCCTGCTAGCAGTCACCACAGCAATAGAGTATATAAATATTGACATATTAAAGGAAATATGGAAGCACCATGCACATAAGCTGTAAATTAGGTAAGATTAGTAAAACCAAAAGGCAATATCATTTGAAGAAATCTATTTAAATAGTTGCTTTGCAAATTAAACTGTATTTATTGTGACAGATAAAATTTCACAAGGGAATTTGGTTCTAGGGAACGTGGAACACTGTGTAATATTCCCCAGTGCATCTGAGGGGAGGATTTAAGGGACGCACAGACAGATCACTAAACACTGAAATGTGAGCAAGCCCTTGACTCCCAAATTTGTGAAGAGGAAGAGCAGAACACACATTGCTTTCATGAAGTTATCATTAAAAACTCCAGCATGGTGCTTGCAAAGGATATTTGAAGGATACAGGTTAATTTTATTGGATCAGACCCAAACCAGATGGATTATTTAATACACAAAATTGGGAGGAGGATTGAGTGTGTCTTGAAATCTAACAGCACACATTTGTACAAACTACTGTAGTTTGCCCAGGGAATATTAAAACACTAATTTGTTTGCTGAAAATGTGAAAGTAAATGAAACTGGCTGGTAATCTGTTGATGTTCATTTGCTTTTCTTTGTCCTCTTGAGGTTTGATCTTTAGGGATATCAGTGTGATTACAAGTTTGAAGTTGAGCAACTTATTTTATTTCAGTTTATTTTAAACTGTGTCCCAGTAATTAGATGCTACTCAGAGAAAGAGAGGTAATTCCAAAACAAATGAGGTCTCCTGAGTTGAAGCCTCTGCTAACAGTTCTGTAAGACTCTTTCTAGAGCACTGCAGAAGGTAGCTGTTATGTATGATGCTCAATTTTATAAATTCACTAGCAATTTTGCTTTTGTTTCCTTTGTAATACCTATTTTGCATTGTTACAACTTTGCTTTCCTGTATTGTGTGGCATGCATTTTTAGGTGATGCAAAGGAATGTGATTAAGAGCAAAAGGAAAATCCTTCCTACTGGGAAACCTTTCTGGCTCAGGCTTGCTGTGTGGTAGTCTTTTTGCAAGAAAGTTGGTGGTTGTCTCATCACTGCAGGGTCTTTGTGGCTCTTTAGGAAAAAAAACCAAAACAGGAAAACATGGATCAACTCTTTTTCTGTTTCATATGCTTGAACTCCTCAGCCTACTTCATACCCCAAAATGAAATACTCACCTAAAACTGGCCTTATAACTTCCAGCTGACTGCTTAGCCTGGAATTCTTTCACATCTACTCTCTCTCTCACTAGGTGGAATATTTTACCTGCCATATATGGCCTCTAGACAATTCAGATAAAATATCATATGAAATTATGGATCCAGGAAATTATTTTTAAAAACCCCACAAAATCAACAATCCTAACCCCCCTCTGTTCTGTATATTCAGCACTGATCAAGTGGTAAAGCATATGTGACAATAGAGGATGCCCCAGTAAAGACGTGAAAGCAAGGTAAGGAATTACTGGGGTTTCAAAGTGATTTCTGGGTTTGAAGAGCTTTTGTGAAATTTGGGGTGAGTTCATTAGCAGCTTCTAAAAGGAACACATGTCTGCAACATTCAGGTCACCTTTCTGTGGGATTCAACATGTTCTTGTGGCTGTAGGAATGGTGAGTTAGGAGTTGTGTGATTTAATAGTGTTTTTCTCCTTAATTCCTAAGACTTTTTTTCCCTCAGGAGTTAGCATGTGTCTGAGTTTTACTAGGCTTAAAATTGCTCTCTTTTAAAAGTTCATTTGGTCAACAGCCCCTACAATGTATACCAACTGTAAAGTGTTCATTGTGACTAATGGCCTCCTTCCAGCAACCTAAAATAGCACTGCTTGTTCTGTCCGTGTCTGTGAATCCTAGTGAGGATTCTGAAAAGCCAGCCACGAGGCATAGATATAAGTTGTTCCTGTTTGACAATGAAAATCCCATTGGTATCTTCAAGATAGATTGCATCTATCTGTAATATATAGAAATAGTTTGTTGTAATATAGGAAATTCATATTTTTTTTTACTTTCAAAGAGAAAATAAAGACAAGGAGAAACTGAAAATACAGTATCTGATTTTGAGTTACTAAGTGCTAAAGTGGTAAAGTAAAGTAGAAAATATGATCCATGGAAACTGGAAAAATCACTCATTTCCCAAAACTCCTAATAAGTTTATGATTATCTTTTTGTTTCTGCTAGCATAAACCCTAAAAATGCTGCTAATCCTCTGGTGCATTGCAAACAATGGGACAAACCAGGAGACTGTGTCCAGCAATAACCATCTGTGTAAAAGATGAAAGAAAATAATGGCATGAGCTGGGCAGGGTTCAAGAAAACAAGGAGATACTGTGAGTCACCATGATCTCTAAAGTGTCAACAGCATTACTTTTGTGAAAGCTTTGTGGCTATCACACACCTGCTGGGGTGAGCACAGCCATCCAGTGTCAAAGAGAGGAAGAGACATGCAGGACAGACTGCAGGAGAGGCTGAGAGCAACAAAATGTGGCAGGAATTAAATGTCTGTACTTCTTATGTGATTATATGAAGTCAGAATTCATTAAAGCCTTTTTATAGGTACAGTAGCAACACCATATGGAATATTTCTGCCTGGCCATGGCCACATGAAAGTCTCTGAAGAGCACCACATGCATTTAGTGTTTAAGCTGTGATGTGTGTGGAAGGGATATACACAGAGAATAATTAAATTATCTAGTGGCCAACAATTAGTTAGTACATTTTCTTCTCCTTATTAACTGGAGGAGTGGGTAAGCAGTTATTTCCTGAGGAGAGGTGTGGTGGGTTGCCCTTGGCCAGCTGCCTTCCCTCTCCAACCTCTTACTTCAACAGGAGGAATCCTACCTCAACAGGAGGAATCCTACCTCAACAGGATGTTGTTGGAATCCCCTCACATGTATTTTATCCATGGAGGAATGAATAGGAGAGCACCTGATTAATTTGAGGAGAGGCTACCAAGCACCATACCTGTAAGCTACAGATTGTGTTATCTCTCTGATTGTCCTGATTTATTTTGGTATGTCATTGCAAGCTCTTTCAGTTAAGCTTGTTATGAGGTGAGAACAAGCAGACCACATTGCCACTGTCTTATTAACAGATCTGGTTTGTATGAATTTCTGTTTTCTTTCCATTATATCTATATTTCATGTGCTGCTCGTTAACAACAGCATGTGAGACCACTTCCATCCACATTCCAAAACTTCCCTTTCCAAATACCCATCATTCCCAGGAAGTGAGAAGGAAGGGAAAGCTGTTAACCTCTTCAGTCTGCAGAGAACTTCACAGCCTGGAGGAGCAGCCTTGGGTGCAAACTGGTCTGAATGTGGTATCTCTAAATAGACAAAGAAACCATCTGCTTAAACATCTATAAACTCAGAAATGCAAATAGATCAAAACACCAGTGGTGGTTTTGTTGTTGCCATTGTTGATAAATATCAAAATATTCAAATTCTACCAAAGCAGGGAGTGTTTGCAATTCTTTATCAGATGAAGCTTGGTTCAAAGCATGAGACAAAATAAGAATGCTGATGCAAATTTTGGTGCAGATTGCAGATCTGGGGCTGAAACCATTTCCATTTTCAGTTCAGCTAATTGGTTTCCAATTGCCTCTTTCATTTCACTGCACCCAAATGCTCATTTTTAAATCTGGAAGCAACTGCATTACTAACTCTATAAAGCAGAAATATTTTTGTGTGGCTTGTTGATTATCAGAAGCATTTCTCTGGTATCAGTGAACTTAGAGCCATTTATGACACTGATGTCTACGAGTACTTGATTTACATTACTCCTACTAACTTTAAACTTAAAACTGTTGTAGTCATACCAGGGAGTAAGTTCATCACTTGAAACTGCCATTAAGACAGGACAAATACCTTGATGTCAGAAGTGTTTTAGGGTTAAAAGAAGTTCACACCAAGGGAAGATGCAGGTTGTGTAGGCTCTCTGTGCCCATATGGCACGGCACACATATGTCAGATTCATGTGCTTGGTCTGTACACTTTAATCATCTATCCCTTGCCAGCCCAGAATGATAATAATTTATAGATTAGTTATAGTTGACTGTGGACATTTTTGTTTCTTTTCTAAATGTTTGAATACTGGAAAACACTTGTTAATTTGGACTAGAGGTTTCCCCTGGTGGATGTGTTCTCAGTTTGTCAGGCAGAGGTTGTCTTTGCCCACCCTTCATGACATGCTTCATGCCTATTTGCACCATTGTACTGTGCATGAACTTCAGGAGTTCATACTTCTAGAACCAGTGAGTTACTGACTCTGCTTTCAGTAACACCAGGGAAGATAAAATGCATCAATTAAGCTTGATATATTTTATGTAGAAGCAAAGTTGAGCACTAGTAACATCCAAGATGTGCTAATATGGTTTATGAGTTGAGGATTGTTAATGTTTCCCTGAAGAAACTATTACATTTTTGTTTGCCTGATTTGTGATGCTCTCTTCTTTCATTTTAATATTATATTTTTTTCTTTTACTTGCCTACTTGGAGAATATCTGAGAAACCTGTTTATATTTATTTGAGCACTTAGAAGAATTAATGCTGGTTTATGCCTCTCAAAGATAATTATATTTTACAATTAGCTACATTTTATTTTAGGTCTTCTGTTTAACTGTTTAGATGGCATCAGCACTAAAATTACCATGGCCTTTCCTATCTTTTCTGTGTTCCTTACAATGAAGGCTTTGGAAAAACATTCACCATTAAACAGCACACATCATGTGCAGTGCATTAAATTCAGTCATCTTCCAGTTATCTTATGTAACAGGGATATGGAAAACTTGATAAAATCTGAATGTGATAATTTATATATATGTAAAAACTATGTACTTTTTGCATATTTTCTGTTGCAAGTTGTTTTTGTTTCCTTAGTTGTAAAATAATACTTTCATAATGAAGATTTTAAAATGTTATGTTAAAGCTATATAGATTCCAAACACATGAGCAGAATTTGGTGTCCTTATATCTTTAGATCATCATGGTTTCACCAATCCTGTTGTTAAGAAGACAAATAGCTATAGTTTTGATAAATTGAATTCATTTCAGAAATGCTCAGATGACTAGAAAAATCTGTTAAAAGGATTGGGAAGGAGCTCAGGCTCCTTTTAGTTTTAAGAAGACAAGATGATGAGATGTTGATTACAATTGATGTATATCCTTTTGAGGAACAGAAACCTGGTGATGGAAATTAAAGCTAGTGATGGCAAAGGAAGACCCAGCAGGTGGAGGCTCTCACTTGAGCTCTCACATGCCAGGCAGGGGGGTTGGAACTAGATGATCTTTGAGGTCCCTTCCAACTCTGACAATCCTATGATCCTATGAAGGGTGTTGGGTTTACCATTGCTCAGCATCTGATGTTTTCCTAAAAGTCATTCCCCTCTGAAGACAGATAAATTGGAGGAATCTGGTGGTGTGTGTTGTATAGGTCACACTACATGTCCTGGGAAAATCTGTTTTTCCTTTGAGCTATGGCTAATGTGGGTGGACTTGTTAGAGATGGTATAACCTGAGAGAGTGTGATCTGTGAATGAGAGTGTTTGGCTGATCTGATGTCAGGGCTCCTCAGGGGCATGATTGCTCTCTGAACCTGAATGTTTTGCTAATACTTCTAATGCCTTGTTTCCTATGTTTAATAGGCAGACTGATGGAACAGTCAATGCCTACATCATGAGGTGAAGAGGAACTTCAGTTAGAGGGATGAAACTTGTGTTCCTATTCTTCTTTTCATTACTAAGTAATATTCTTGGTATGGTTTGTAGCCAACATACATGGGTAATCATTTTTCAAAGTGACAAGCTTTTCTGCTTTACTCTCAGGCACATGATTCATCCCTTTGCATGCTTAGATTGAAAACAAGCATGCTACAGTTTGCATTTTTTCAATGCAAGCTTAATGCCATAGGCTGAGTTTTCTAGAGGAGGTTAAAAAAGCCAAGGCTTATTGATGGTAAGAATTATGCCTGTTATATGTCAAGACCTTTTGTAAATAGAGAATTGATTTATTAATTCAATTTTATTTTCTTTGTAAATTGAGATCTCCTTCTATAGAATTCTTCAGGGATCAAAGAAAAGTATGTAGGTTGCCTCAAAATTCTTTTTGTTCAGACATTGTTGGAGTTAGTACAATAATGGAAGAACATTATATGAATTCAGATTCTCTGTTGTTGATTCCATGCTACCATGGAATGGTAGCTTTCTCCTTAAAACTTTGTTGTTACTCTACATTTAATTTTCTGAGTTACATAAAACAACCCAGAGATTAGGATGGATAAAGTTGGAATGTCAAATATTTGAGAAGAAAGGGTGGGAATTTAAGTCACAGATTTCTTTTGTTACAAGTGGACAACCAAGCAGAAATGTCCTTTTTGGGTGTAAAAAGTTTGAGGAATCTTCTAAGACATAGAATTGTCAGAGTTGGAAGGGACCTCAAAGATCATCTAGTTCCAACCCCCCTGCCTGGCAGGGACACCATCCACTAGATCAGGTTACCCAGGGCCCCATCAAACCTTGTCTTAAAAGCTTCCAGGGATGAGGCTTCCACAACCTCTCTGGGCAACCTGTTCCACTGTCTAACCACCCTCATAGTGAAGAACTTCCTCCTAATATCCAACCTAAATCTCCCCTCCTCTAGCTCACACCCATTTCCCCTGGTTCTACCAAAACCAAAGCAGTATTTCTACCTTCAGATCTCACATCTGGGCTAGCTGCAATCAGCTTTCTACCATGGATTATTAAACAAGAAATCTCAGCTATGCACCAGAGACAAAAGAATGGCAAGTGGTGACTTGCTTCCTGACTTACTTGAGAAGGGAAAATAATCTTTCTGTAGAAACAGAGAGAAAAGAATGAGATGTTTGATCTATTTTTTTACAGATTCTTCCCTTTTTCAATCCCTAATTAATTTCAGCAGTTCTCACCCTCTTGCAAATTTCTTTTTTATATGGAGTATATGGATTTGCCTTGCAGTCCAGGTAAAAATGTGAACCCAACAGTAGGAGCTAATAATCATGTATATTAGAAGATATAAACTGAAGTTGAAATTGATCTTTCTGGAGGAAAAAATCCTATAACTGGTATTGTATTCTTAGATCTGTTCTTCTGAGTGCTAAGTCATACTGATCAACATGGGGCTATTGCATTATTTCAACAGTGGAGATAATTAAGTGAATGATGACTAAAAGAGGACATTTATATGACATTCAATTATTTTGCAATGTAGACTGTCAAAGATTTTTATTCCAAGACTCTAAAAGCTGAATTTAGAAGCAAATCCAGTGAAGCCTTTGGAATTGAAATTTTTCATTAGCTTTAATGACTTTTTTCAGTGGTTATTGTATGGGTCATCTGCAAAATGCAGTAATGAAAGCTTAGGTGGTAATTATAACTTACAGAAAATAACTGAAACTGAGTTGGAGTGTAATATCTGTCTTTATGCCACAGGACTACACCAAAGGCATGTGTGCATGGCTTATTTTCAGTGGCCATGCATCCTCTCTATGGTGAAAGCCACTGGGAAGTAATTGCTCAGAAATTAGTAATGCTTTCCACCACATTATATTTAAGGTTCAACTGAGGGTTTTTTCTAGTCAGTTTTTTTTTTTAAAGCTTCTAATTGCTAATATCAGAAGTGTGTTTCTGAAGCAGGTAATGTGACATTACCTGTGGTACACTGGCAGAAAGAAGACAGTGAAGGGGCTGCTTCTGGTGTTATGGGCTTCTGGCCTGTTGAAGGTCTGCAGCAGAGTCCCAGAAATGAACTATCAACTGCGGTGATAAAATAACCAGATAATTCTGTTTGAAGATGCCTTGAGACCCATTAATATGCATAGTGTTCCCTGTCAAGGGTTAACCATGAATTGAGAAGGTGTGTATCATGCTTGTTGGATAGTATAGAGAAAACCATGCAGTTGAGATTTTGATTATTTTTTTTTTGTTTGTTCTTTCTAACATCTTGAAAAACAGATGAGGTCTGTGCTGGTTGTTTCATTAGTGTGCAGAAGTTATAAATGTCTTAGCTTTGGGGTGTTCCTTAAGAAATACAGTTATTGTTTTGTTTTTCCCTGGGTTTTGAGTCATCTGTTAAAGTCACAGGTCCTTGTTTACAAATCAAGATCCCAGATGTGAAGCAGAATTGTAATTACTTAGATATTCCTCTTATTTTTTTTCCACAGTTTTACAAAGCACTCTAGTCTCAGGAAAGGGTATTATTACTACTTCAGGGTTTTACCTTTTAGTACTGTGTAGCTTTTAGAATAAATTCAAACAATTTCCTGGGAAAGCCTGTTTTGAGTTCACAGTAAAAATGGATTTGAAGTTTTCAGGTGTTCCAGCTTTGGAAGCAGGCCAGACTAGTGCTACAAACATGATTTTATACCCTATAAGGGTAAAGAGGTTAACAAGAATGCTTTACTAACAGACTGGGCTTCTCTTCTGAGGAAGCTGCCAATTAAAAAAACTCCCTTCAAGAGTTACTTATGTATTTTGGTTCTAAAGGGCAGAAATCATGGACCCAAGTCATGTTCCTGCTGAAATTAAGGGGATCTGCTCTTCATCAGCATGTGAGATTGTAGTTGGGAGAAGCTTTTCATACTGCCTGTGTGTCACTGAGCACCCAGGAGCCTAACTCTGAAGATCTGAATCAGTCTACATCAGGCAACTGTAAATGGAGATCTTACCTGAGGAAAGACTGACTATTGTATATAGGAATCCTTAGGATATAATGTGATTGTAGTAAACAAAGTGAATTGGATTCCTTATAAAGTGCTGACACTCAATTTGCATTGGGTCATCTAGGGAGAATTTATTCTTTCTTGTCTGATCTTGTAAAAGTAATGTCTGCAGACCCTTAAAAATCCTGCTTTGTGTTACTGGCAAGCTGAGGGGCTAATTGCCAACTTCTTTCTGCTAGTTGGGAAGGAATGGTTTGGTGCAGAGGAACATTCATTAAAACACTTGATAGGAACCTCAATGGCATTTCAGAAAAGTGAGAAACTTCTGGAAAATGGCTAAAGGTGTGGAAAATTGCTATTAAGGTCATGTTTCTTCAAAAGGCTTAGTAACATTTTCCAGCTCTCTGTTGGAAAATTCAAGTTTTGTTAAACACCAGGTTTCTTGGGACCAAAGCAGAAGAATTAAAAGGGCATTTTGCTCCATTTTTTACCCTCCCTCTTCCACAGTAACAGAAGATGAAGCTCTTCCCTTTCCTTCTGAAGTATCTGGTGCAGAGGTAGTGTTGAACTAGGTAAGTCTTATGTGCAGTTAGTATAGTGATTTCCACAAACATAAAGATTACCATGCAGTTACATTACTGATCTATATGAATAACTTCTGCCAAAGTATCCTATCCTTATAATGCTTTAAAAAAGCACAATATCCTTAACCTTACTTGGTTACTCCTGTCATAGCAGCTAGAAGGAAGGAGCAAGCAGACTTCCTTCCACTCTAAGGCACTAGAATGTAGTGAATCTGGGTCATAGCTGTCAGCAGCTGAAGGTTACAGGCTTTGATAAGGAGTTCAAAAAGGGATGAAAATATGTATCACAACCTCAGTATTGCTTACCAAACCTGTCCAATGTTTTGAGCCTTCCTCCAGTGACTAATGTGCATACCATTTTTGTTTGGGAGCTTTGACAGTAGCAGTCTCTCTTCGTGTACTGAAACGATAGATTCCTTTTGACAGAGGATGTAAAGCTAGGTGAAATTTTGGATTTCTGTGTCATATTGGTGAGGAGATTGTTTCATTTTCCCATCTAGGCAGAAGAAATTTAAAAGAACCATCTGAAAGCTCCAGTTGAGGTGTTTTTATCTGGGTAATAGTAGGTTTAAATCTACCTTGCAGCCTAGAATCCTGTTTCATGTTTTTGAACTGAGTTACAATCAGGAGTTAAAAAGAGCACAGGTAGTCTTGTTGGTTTCTCCAGTGGAGGCTGCCTTGAGCAACCTGCCTTTGTCTAAGTTGTGAACTTAGTCCACCTCTGAGAGGCAGCAAGCAGTTTTCAGGACAGAGCTCAAGCAGACCAAGGCAAGAAGTGCCTATCAGGGTGCTTACTCAACTCCTCTCCATGGAGTCACTAGCGTATGTGCTCAAAAGGATGGATAACAAGATAGTTTTGTGCAAATCTCCTGAAAGTTATTCTGGGTACAAAAAAATTTGCCCAGAATCCCTGCTGTTACTGTGCTTATAGTTGAAAGAGTTGTTTGGCCACTAAATTCTCAGA
Source organism: Galbula dea (assembly GCA_013399015.1). Taxonomy (NCBI): domain Eukaryota; kingdom Metazoa; phylum Chordata; class Aves; order Piciformes; family Galbulidae; genus Galbula; species Galbula dea. The sequence continues at coordinate 1,492,427 of VWZX01004381.1, read as the reverse complement.
TAAAGAAGTTTGAAGTGTAATCAGAACCTCAGTTCTTTGCAGTGATTTTCTCCTATCTAAGTACAAACTGTCAAAAGTCAGTGTTTGAAGTGTTTGACTTCTGAAAACCCTGTTTTCACTTGATATTTGGAACTGCCTTTGAGCAAAGGTAGCATTATGTTCCCTTTTAAATTTATAGGTTTAATTATTTAGGTTCTTAATTTACAAGGTAAATTTGTTCTTTGGTTAGGATTATGTTAAATCTGTCTGCTAAATTATTGTACTTGCTTTCATCCTGTTCTTTAGAGAGATTATTTTGGTTTTCTGAGAGAATGATGATCAAATTTATGACTATGTTCTCTGTAGCAACATCAATTATTCCAATAAAGGCCAAATAAAAAGAGCTATTTACTTGTTTTCTTAGATAAAGACTTGCTGGGACCTTGAAGTAGCTCAGATGTCTGTATCACAGCAAGCCTCTGTAAGACAATGAATTCTCAGGCTGCCTTCACATGTGTTCTCAGACTAGTCAGTAGAGAGGTCCATGAAAAGGCACTTGTTGAAGCCCTAGAGGCTGACTTGTTATAATGCTTTTTGGAGACTATTTCTCCAAATAATGCAGTTCAGTGCAATGGAACTTAAAATAGGAGTCAGCAGTGTTGCAAATGGTTTTGGTATTTCACTGAGTGAGTGAACTCACTTTAGCAGGAGTCTGTCTTTGGTCTGCTAGACTAAAATTTGTTGCTGTTGAATGTGAAAAACTGGGAAGCTCCCTGCTGTTTATTTTGCAACAGCAAATGATTGTTGTTGCCTTTCTGTTGGAGTTTATAGTATCCTTGTACAGAACAGAGAGGCATGAAGTGAAGTGCTTTTAAAGGGTGGAGAAATCTCCATTTCTGCTGATACAAGGCAATTCTATTCTATATGAAAAGAGGGAATAGAGGTCTTGTCCTAGGCATGTGCCAAGTGGCTACTTAAGGCTGAAGTGTGCAACGAGATACCTCACTGATTCACCTGGGCTCTGCTAACTTACCACTTTTGCTCTGTTTATTGCATAGCTGATTGATGGCTTGGCATCAAAGTTACAAAAGTGAAATTTCTCAGGTGTCCTTTTTTAAACCCATGAGGAGAATGATAATTAACCTGGGATTTGTTTGGATTTATTTTTTTTTCTAAGAAACTTCATTTTCATTAAGTCTGTCTCACACTCTTAGCCCAGAACAAGGGAAATGATCTCCCCAATTTAATATTTTCCTTTGATTAAAATTGTGTAACTCATGCTGAGAGTAGTAACATGTTTTATCATTTTCTTCTTTATCTGTATGACTCAGGGGGCTCCATAAAGAGCCAGGTGGCATGAACACCATTTTGTAGATTAGAAATTGAAACAGAGAGAAGGAAATGCCTTTCCTAAGATTTCACTCAATTGACCAGTCTGCTGCCCTCTGTGACAATATAATGCTGTTTATCTGTAAATAACTCAAGTGAATATTGGTGAATCAGATTATTTCAGCTCTGTCTTTCATGATTTGGCTGTATGCTAATTTAGTCTTGTCTTGCAGACAGTGTGGGCTGTGACATGCTAGTGGTCCTGATGGTGATAAAGGGAAAACATAGATATTTAGTTTTGCACTGACTTTTTTTCACCCATGGTTGTAGCAGAAAACCACATCTTTCTAGATAAAATCACACTGAACTGTAGAAGACAGGAGAGATGAGCTACTAAAATTCCCCAAAGTTCAGTGTCAGTGCCTGGGTATTGAAGATGAAGACATAAGGCAAAAAGCTGTCATTCTGAGTAATGGTCAAAGAAATGACACCTGAAGGATGTGAATGTCCAGCAGTACCCCTGACAGCACTGGGGTTTTCTGTAGCCACCTTACTACTGGTTTCCCCCAGCAGTGGAGACTGAGGTATCATAGTTGTACCAATACATTTAGATCTGGTCTGGAACCTGCTGCTGAATGATGATTATGGTGCTTGGTTTCCAGTCGTGCATTGCTTAATGTTGCTGAAACATCTTCATCCACAGTTTGTTTCAAAACACCTTAAGATGAAACAAAACTTGACTTTCTTTAGCTTCATTATTTTCTGGAAGTAGGAGGTGAAAAGTTGGAGCAAACAGTACAGCAACTGTGCATATAGGGTGACCTGACTCTTTTCAGCTTTTGAGGAGTTTCTGTTTGTAGGCAGCTGCATGAATAACTGCCAACCCAATGAGATTTTTTGCAAAAGAGAACTTCAGTAGCATTTTACAAGTTTTCAAAGGCAACAGCTGTGATAAGTTGTTGAATCCTAAATTCCATAGCCAGGTTTGATTTTAAAAACATCTCCATTACTTGACTGCATTCTCTCACATGATAACAACTATTCAGAGCAATCTTGTGGTAGCTGTGATAGTCTGATAGTCTAAGGATATAAATGAGGTAGAGTTTGTAAGAAGAGGTCATGTCTTTTATTACTTCTGTCTACAAACCCTTCATTCTCATTAATATGCATTCCTGATCCCTCTACTATAGAAAGCATAATCATGAACCAAAATGACTGTTCCCTTTGAGCTTTGTCACCTCAGGCTTTACAGTGTTATTTCGTTTTGGTTCTCATTTAAGAAATTACTCAAGTACTGTTTCTAAAAGAGGTTTAGAATGTTAATTAGGTCCATTAGGTCTATGCAGAGGCCATCAAATTAATTTTGCTTCTGTCCCATGTAGATATGAATCTCAGCTTCCTGAATTAAAAGGCTATTACATTATATACAACCCATCGTGTCCTGGAACTTCTCTATAATGCATTTACAGTGCTTATCTGCCCCAAAGAAAAATTTCTGCTCACTCAGGATAAGTTTAAAGCACCTACTCTGCAGAAGAAGTCAGTCTCCTCTGTGTCTTTTTACTTCTGATTTGTGGCAAAGGTCTAACTGAAATTAAATTGAAATAATAAATATGTTCTTAGGTAATAAACCATAGGACGTTTATGGGGACTTCAGAATTCCTGGACATTTAAAACAAAATGTATAAGAAATTCTGCATCTTTAGTTCTAATAAAGTGCTTACTTTCTGTAGAGTCTAGGACACAAACTGCTTCTAAAATGCTTTGCAAAGTTGAATGATAACAGATGGGAGAAGAATTCATGCCCTTGGTTTGTTTGAAGGTGGCAGGCCATTGTATCATTGATCTCAGAAGTCCATTCCGATCCTATCAGAGAGATGAGTATAACCTTCAACCTACTAGAAGGTATTATGACAGGTTTGCATCCAAGGACAAAAAGGATGATAATAGTGAGCAACTGCTCATCCTAGCCAAAATCTACACATAAAAATGTTGTGTAAGTGAATGAAACGATGAATTTCAATCATTACTGCAACTTTCCTTGTAAAGGAAATCTGGAACATGGGGCAGTCGTGCATTTTATGAGGTTGGGAAAATCAGGATTTGTCTCAGGACTCCTTTGTCTCACTTTTCCACAGTGCCTTTGGAAATGAGTAGCCTTGAGCATTCACATCATTTCTGTGCACCAGCTCATGCTTCACATCTCTGACTGCTTCACACACAACTCATAAGTTCCTCAAATACCCACCTAGGAAACCTAATTTGTTTATAATAAAGTAATGTCAGTTGGGAAGGACAGACTTAAAGTCTTCCTAAAAATTATCTGTCCTTATCCCTGATTTGGGACTTAGTAAAGGAGATAAGCAGTAATTGCTTGATGACACTGGGGGTTCCTACAGTTTAATTAATGAATGCCTGTAGATGCACTGAGAACCTCTGATAAAAGACACCCAAGACACAGAAAGTATACTTGTTCTAACGTCTCATTGCAAGGGCCTTTTCTTCAAGTGAATATCCCTAAGATAATATAATTGTCTTGATAATCAATTAAAAGTCCATGTGGTTCCTCTAACTCCTTTTTCTTTTCTAATTGTCACCTTAGGAAGAAATTATTCCAGTTACATTTTTCACAGCCAAGCTGTAAACTGTAAGTTCAGCTTAAAGGAAGCTCATAAAGAAATGGAGTAAGAGGATGTGAGTTTGTGTGTGTTGTCAGGACATACAGTGTAATTAGGATTTTTCTCTCAGGGAGAAAAAATAGAAGTGCTGGTCTGAATTTAAAAAAAAGTATCAAAAAAAGGTATCCATTTCTGATATTTCACATAAGAAAGAGAATTAAAAAACTCAGAGATGGAAACACTTTACTGAGCTCTATACGAAGGAGACAAGCTATCCAGTGGTAGGAGATGTAAATAGGAGCTTGTCACTGGTGTCTTTTCGAGTCTTGAACAAGCCATTGAACTGTGCCTTGATTTCTTCATCAGCAAAATTAAATTAAGGATTGACATTTTGCTTCAGAATATTGTGATGAACATAGGTGAGTAAACATGAATAGTTTTTCAACTGTGTTTGCCAGTAAGCCGAATGCAACCATGCAGTTAATTGCAGCTGGTATTAGTAGTACATTAAATCAATTGAATTTCATATGTTTTCCTTTAAGCAATCAGAACTTCAACAATGTACAATTTGATTTCATGTTTGGGGATATATTGAAGGTTTGAGCCTGCTATATACCTTACTATTCTGCAAAAGAAATCACAGCTCTTTTGCCCAGAATGTTTACAAGCTAAAACACCACGGTGCAGTCAGTAATTCGTATGTATTTTGATTTTGTATGTGTGTTTTCCCCACAACCTTTGATATTAATTCTGAAAACAAATTTGTACAGTTTCTTTTGGGGGATTCAGTGCTGTGAGGCCTGTTTTTCCCACCAGCAGATGGATTTTCATTTCTTTGTTCCATTTAATTCGTTGTTCTTATTAACCTGGTCCCTGAAGGTACGCAGCAGTCAGGAATGCACCATTCCTTATTGCTTTCCTTTCCCGGTGGTAAAGTAGCCAAATACATCTTCACTAAAAGTTGTTTTAATACAATAAGAATCAAGGAAAAATTAAACATTACTGCAGAGGGACTTATTTGACATAGTTAGGGGTGTTTACTAGGTGGGTGGCCAGAGGTGGATAGGTATCTTTAACTTTTAAATGTTCTGACGTTAGAAGTCGTAAGATGAAATACTGATCTGTCATGAGCTCAGTCAGCATGCAGGAGATGAATGCATCCATCATGGGCATTGTGATTAAAAAGCATAAAGTGGCATAAGTACAATAAATTATTCCAGAAGTTTGTAAGGTGTTTTGCATCATTTACATATGAAAACTTACAGTTGCCTATGACAGAGGTTAAGAAATATCTCAGGGAACTGCAGAGTAATGGATTCTCTACTTAAAAATTATGCTCCATATCATAATGAATACATGGCAAAAAGCTCCACAGGAATAAAAGAAGACAGCAAAATAGCAAAAAAAAACCCCTGAAAACGTGCCCAGTATGTGAATTATCAAAACTAGGGTATAAAGACTGAGCTGGCTTCAATGTAAGTAAATTGACTGTTTGAGGTATTAGCAAGAACTTCGGTAAATGAATGCTCCAAAGTGAAGCTGTGCTGCTCTGCCATATCCATCTGTGTCCACACTGCCTCCAGTGATTTGTATTTTGACATTTTGCTGATGATGCTTGAAAAGACTACAGGTTACCCAGCAGAAATCTGGTATTCCTTAGTTATATGAGTGCAATACAGATTTTAGCATAATATTTTATATATTTTAGCTTTGATTGGAAGAAAAAAAAAATACTTTTTAATCCCTGGGTCTCCTGAAATAAGCTAACAGACTGTGAACTCCTGCTGTATGTATTGATGGAACAGGAACACACAAAGACTTTTGGAACTGGCACTGGGATGAAGCATTGTCCCAACTCTGTAGAAAGGATGTCCAGAGTGGAAACAAGAACAAGTACATCATGAATTAGCTATTTGAAGGTTTTGATCTCCAGGCCAATTGCTGTTTGGCAAATAGGAAATTTTTGGTGCAGATTGGACAGTCAAAATAAAGACACTTGAACCTTATAAATCTCTGTGAAAATTGAGGGTCAAGAGGTGCCAGTTAGGAACTGCACAGTCTGAGAAATGCTGCTGGAGGACTCTGAATGCATGTGCCTTATAAGGTCTAGTGACTGAAACACATGTGGGGACACTATGAGGAACATCTCTACATCTTTAAGGTTTTTAAGGCAGTACACATTGTGGTAATAGTAGTGTATGGCACTTATGCAGTTTTGCATATCCAATGCATGGCTAAGCCACTAAGGGATTCTCATGACATGTCTATGAATGAAGAATAATTGCTGATAAATTGACACTCTATGGCTTAAAAATGCTTGCTTTGATCTTTGGGAAATTGCCTGTCTATTAGGTAGTGAGTCAATGGCAGACCATGGGCTTAACTTAGGTGGTTTTCATACCTTGAATCTTGGATACCCTCAGATCTTCTTTCTGTGTTGAATTCATGGTTTCAAGTGGTGTGTCTGCCACAGTGTGTTAAAGATGTGAGAATGAATCAGGGTGGAAGCTTACTAGGACCATCTCCAGGGCAATTCTAATATCTTCCATGATGAAATCTAGAAAAAAAATTCCCAGAAATACCAAATTGTAGCAGAATGGTTTGGCTTTTTATTTTTTACTGTTTCTTTTGCAGATGAAAGAAGTTATTGTCATCCTCCAGTGATTTTTCTACAGCACTTTCATTTTTTCTGTTGCAGAGTAGCATATATGTTGTTTGGGTGAATACATTGTCTAATGCTTTGAAGACCTTGCATGATTTGGTTCAGTTTAGTATCACTACTCCATAGTCAACTCCCTGGACATCCCCCTTGTCCTGTCCTCCAGGGCTGCTCCACTTAGCTCTAAGGTCTCAAACCTCATGATGTCTAACTTAGTGGTCACAGACAACATCTCCAGCATTGGTGGCAGACACAGGAAATTAGAAAGCTGAAATAGAGCCCAACAAGGAGTATTACACCTACTGTTGCTCACAGCTTTCAGTGTAACTGCCTGTGGCCAGTGAAGGCTGGCTATTGGGCTCATGGCTTGAAGATCTTGAATTTTCCCTGTAAAACCTTGGAGGAATCACACCTTCAGCATGTGTGGTTATGTTCTCTCACAGGTAGTAAAAACATTTTCAGTGCTCAGCTTTATTAAAACAAAATGCTACTCAATTGGAACAAATCCTGTCTGGAAAATGTCCTTTCTCTGCTAGTCAGGAGGAGCATTTGTTGAATACTTGTCTTGAATGATTCTTGAATTCCCACTAACAAATGTTCTTTTTTGAGGGAGGGCAGTGAGTTCTTCAGAGAGCATGCAGCTTCTTATGGATTTAGTTAGAAATTCTGTTGCTAGGAAGCCTGTAAAGAAAAATGTGATATGAATAACATGAATACATATAGTAGTCCTCAAATACCCCTTGTACCCATCTGTCACGTGTCAGCATTTGTTGATGGAAATATCCTTTCCCAAATGCCAGTCTGCTTCATTCAAAACTTCACAAGTTTGCTGTGAAATAGCCATCTTCAGCTATGCAGATGAGTCCAGGTAACTCTAATGCAAATAATAAGCTTTGACCTCAAGCAAAGCACTTTTCTTGTTGAGTTGCTGCATTTCTCCTTTAGCTTTTGCTGCCTTTGTTCAGCTATATATGTAATTTATTCTTTTTTTATTCTTTTTTTTTTTGTGTGTTACAGATTTCATAATTGCAATTCAAGCATTACACTGGGACAGGGCAAAGATTAATTCAATTCTTTTTAATTGCAGTTTTCTCCAAATCTTGAGTTACATTTCTCTCTGTATTTAGACTTGCTACATTGTGGTCAAACATAAATACTGACCCACTTAAAACTACATATTACTTTTAGTCTTAGAAGAATCCTCTCTTTACTTTAGGAAGACATTTCATCTCTGTTTACTGGGAAATTGCCACAGATGAGCAAGAATAGAGTTGTGCTGTAAATTCTGTGTGTGTTTCACTGAATCATTCTTTGAGGTGTTTATGAATTATCATTTCAGTAGAGAATCTAGTTTTGAAAGAAATTTATGGATTTAATGTTATCTCAAAGATGTGTCTGAATTTTCTATGTTCTGTATCTGACTTAATATTTTTCTGGGCACTTGGGGTAACAGAAGAAGGTCTGGAATCACAGTTGTCACCAGGTTGTCCCACTCAAAATCCATTTTGCTATTTAAGTTTACAGGGGGATCTTCATCTTTGTCACCAGGTACCACGTGTAAAATTAAAAGATCTTGTGCTCAGTGGATTAATCTTGTTATTGGCACACTGATAGGTTGATAATACATGCCCATGGTGGTGCTTCTTCTCTAAAAAGTTCAAGGCTTGATGTTTGTGCCCATTTGCTTCCTGGGGGGGAGATGTCTCCTTTGTACATTGCTTGTTTTCCTGGGAAGCTACTTGGGCCAGTAGCAAAACTAAAAATACAAATCTTAGCAGAGCAGAAATTACTTGACTTCTAAATTTGTCAGGAAAAATTAAAACAGCAAAATGATAGTTATGATAGAAACCTTTTTAATTTGTACAGTCTCAGAGTCATTGTAAATGCCTTTGTTTTGGGAAATGCTGTTATTTACCTGTCATACAAATCAGAGGGCCACCATGAATGTGGACCTTATCATTGTTAGAAATCATGCTGCTCTTAATAAGAACAAAAGTTCAAGTTAATAACTCCTCATTCCAAGAACAGGCACAGGTAGTGCTTAATGTTCCCTCCTGAGGTTTGTAGTCTCACTCAAATGAAATCACTTAGAAGAAGCAGACTACAGCTGTCAGCTCTTAGTCATGTAGCAAGGCACTAACTTCTGTGTCATGTCATGATCCTGATATGCCTTCCCTGGTTTGCCTTATTTTCAGTAGCAGTATTTCATTAAGATTTGTGAGAATGTCAGGGGCTTCTTGATGAGGAGCAAGAGCAGATAAACTCCAAAGGCCAAAGGGTGCAGTGATGGCTGGTGGCTCCATCAGGGACGTGGAGCTGTGATAACAGTGAGGCATGCAGGGGTGCTGAGCCAGGATGTGAGGCAGCAAGTCAAGATTAGGTCCAGACAAACTGCTCAGTGTCACAAACAGCCCAGTAAATCCATAGCCATGAGGCAGCTCTAGGGTTGGGCCAGGAAGCCCAGGCATCAGGTCTCAGTATGGATGGGGGGAGGCAGAAGACCAGATGCAGGTGTAGCTGCTGCACAGCTGCAACTTGAAATCAGCTTCAGCACTTTTACTGATTTTTACCTCTCTCACTACCTTCCTTTTCTGCAAAGAACAGTATCTTACAGCATCCCAGCAGTGCCATGCCCCTGCCTACACCCAGGTGTTTGCCAAGCATGTAGTGTGCACTGGAGCACCAAAGATGATAGCAGTAAACAGAAAGACTTAAAGGAACTGTCTGAAGACAGACTTACAGGAACTTCAGACAGGTAATTTTAATGCATTCACCACATTATTTAGCCATTCTGAAGGATATTAGAGTTGCATCTATTCCCCATCTATTTAAGAGCAATTTATTAAGGTGTCACTCAAGTGGATTATTCTTGTTTGTAAAGTGTCACCTAAACCCTGGCCCTGCATATGTTTCCTAGTTGATGACAGTGATGGAGCTTTCTGATGTTGTTAGGAATTCAGCTGTGCACTAAGGTTTTATATGAGTGCTGGTGTAATTGCCATAAGTTTCCTGGATTTTATGTGCTGTTTTGGGTACTGGCAGTTTAAGTGGTTTTATGGGTAGTTTGTGCTGCCACTATGACATTATAGCCTTTAGAAAGATTTTGGTGAATCTCTGCCCAGAACTTTATCCTCCTTTTACAGAAAAGCTTTTCTTGGTGGAGATGAAGAAATAATGAAAGAGTCTACAATTTCCATATTTATTTGAAGTATGAATATTTATTTAGGTGGCAGTCAATGAAAAGAGGTTGAAGGTATCATCTCAAGGAACTCTCCTTTCCTAGATAAGGTGATCTTCTACCACGTGGTAATACATAACATTGCCTCTCTAGCAAATTCTGCTATAACCTTGCCAATGCTATGTGGGGCAAATAAGAATTATGTTGTTTTTACACTGCATTTGGTAGTGTTCTACACTTAGGCTTTGGAAAAGAAACAGGTGAAATAGTTAAGGCTTAAGCCTGTTAGTATAACTGTAAGTCAGAAACATGTACAGCAAGCCCTGGTAACATGTCTGACTATTGCTGTTGTAGATGCTAATGATTAGCCTATTTTAAATGTGCTCATTTTTACAGTATTTGGGCATCAGTAATGAGTAGTTGTTTCATGTTCCATGTGAAAAATAAAACCAGAGCTTTGCCTGAGACTTCTGGGAATAACCTCAAGGGTCTGGTTTTATGGTTGAGCAAAGAGATCCAAAACAGGGTGATGAATTTAAAGGATTTTGGGGAGCATAGTTTAGGTCTGCTTATTTGGCTCCTTATGCTTGCAGTGTGAGTGCTGAAGTGATTTTTTTACATTTCTTTTTTTCCAGTGGGTTCTTTTCAATGCTACTGACTATGGATTTTCTCTGAGGGATGTTGAGAGTTTGAAATCCAAAAGGATCTCTTCTCCAAAATTCATATAATCCATATTATTTTTCTATGCCTTGAACTTTCTGTATGGTCATGTGTACTCATTCAGGAAAGATGATAGAAAGATTTCTAGTAAGAATTGGATGATAAATCCTCAATTTGCTCATGTGTTTAACTTTTCTTACTACCTTATTCTAAACTTAAAGGTGATCTGAATGTTGGTTTTTCAGCCACCAGGCCGAGTGGAAATACTTATATGTAGGTGGCTGGATACAGGGTGTTATCAGATCTCTAAAATAGAAACAATATTCCTTTTCATTTGTGTGGAGACTTTTGCCTGAGGATGTTAATGCAGCTTTATAACATTCTTGGGAAGGAGAAGAACATTATTAAATCTAGTCTGCCAGTAGAGTAGATTTAGTCACACTTCAGCAGAAAGAGTGTGCCCCGGTGGGGAGCAGAACTATATTTTCCCTATCTCTCAGTTTAGAGCTTATATTGGACACAGAAACATGTTCTTGGTGGCAGATATATATTTATTTGTAGATGAAGAAGTCCTTTGCAGTGTTCATTCTGTCTTGTCAGTATGGTCCATCAAATCATTGCAAACTCCTTGCAATGGGATTGGGATCAAACTGAGACTAATATTCATGAGCCCATGATATCATAACTGCAATTCTCCATGGTTTATGCAGTGATGAAATCTGACTTAAATCAGGGAATGACTTTTGGATGGTATCAATAAAAACAAAACAGCATAGCACTTCCAAGACTTCCCTTTGAAACTCTGAGAAACCTGGGAGAGTTGTCTCAATCAGAAATCAAAGCTCATGGCAATCCCTTTTCCAAAGGAGTACACAGGCTCTGTTAGGAAGTTTAAAAAGCCACAATATGGGATTTTCTTTGTTAATCATGAAATAGAGATTAGCATCCTCAGCTAATGTTAGCTGGCTGACACTGTGGGTAGTTTCCTTTTAGAAACGTATTTTTTTCCCCCACTTTGAAATGTTTTTTCCTCCCCTTTCTTATTTTTTTCCTTATTCCCTTCCTCCCTCCATCTTTTTCCTATTTAGCACATATAGAAGTTTGTTGCTTAGACACTGAGATGATACTGCTTCTTTGGTACATTGGTCCTGGCAGGCCTGTGAAACACTTCTTCAGCCAGAGCTCTTGTCCTCTTTCTTCCTTTGGAGGTATACTGATCAATTCTGATAGAAGACAACATCTTAGCTTTGTCCTTGTAGATCTTCTCTGTGGTCTTGTAACTGTCATTGTACCTGTGGTCAGGTGAAGCATATCATGAACACAAGCTGTTTAAGGCATTTATTGAAGACATTAAGGGAAGAGCACATGGAAATTTATTCTGTCAATAATTACCTGAACAATTCCAGGACTGATAATACAGGGAAAATAAAGTGACTGTATGTATGACAGGGCTGCAGAGAGAGAGGATGGAGAACATGGTGGGAAAGGTGGTGTTGAAGGCAAGGCAAGTTCAGCAGCACTGTGAACTAAGTGCTTTTCTTCAAAGTACTTGGCTGTGTGCTTGCTCCATAAGGCCAGCTAAAAAAGCCTCCTTCATCTTTTTCACTTTCCCTTATTCTGGAAAATTCAGACAAACTGTACCTGCCTTAGAAATGCCTTGTAGTTTGCAGGTAGGATTTATTAATAGATGTGTTTATGTGGCAGTTGATTAAAAAAAAAAATCCAAATAACAAAACATTCTGTGTGATGAATTCTACATGCTTGCCTAAGGAATCAATACCCTCTTTGATTTTCACAGTATGGATTCAATTTATATGTGCTGAGAGAAGCAGGAATGCACTTTTCTAGAGGAAACAAATGATTCTTTAAGTTGTTTATATAGGGTATTTTATTTCCAGATGAAGAATATCATGTGTAAGTGTAATGGATCTGTCAGTTGCATATGATTTCTATGTATATAAAAAGAGATCAAAGATATAAACTTCCTAAAATAGATCTCTTTATGTAATCATTGCAAAGTACTACCACAGGCAAGATAAATGGAGGCTCATCATGGTGGTAATATACTTAGAAAGTTGAGTTCAGGTCTAATAAGGAAAATATTTTGCTATCATTGCTGTTCATGTGTTCATTATTTATAAGCATACCAACAAGAACAAAACAGGAGCTTTACAGATGAAACCATTAGAAAGCTGATATTTTTTTTCCTTTATTTTCTTAAAGATTTTGACCAGTTTAATTTTGTGCAAAGTGCTTTATGTGGACTATCTGATACCAGTTCAAAGTGGAAGGAAATGAGACTAATATAACAGAGGTTTGAGTATTTGAATCAAGTGAAAGGAACCAACAACTAAATTAATTTATAGCATGAAGCATCATTTCAATTGCTTTTGCTGGGGAAATAAGGTATGAGCTTTCAGGTTGTGTTTTACAAGAGCTTTATAAAACCCTGTATAGTTTTTCAGCAGAGATGGAGAAATCAGAGTTAGGATCCAGGAAACATTTTTACAGAAACCTCAACTTGGATGTGTAGAAGTAGAGATTTAGTGCTGTTTATAGATGTTTCTAGGGCTAGGGCCTAAAAAGAGAAAATAATTAGTTTTTAGTTCACCCTGTTACCAATATAGAAATGCTTAGCAAAAGATCCAATAGCTAGAGGCACTTCTGCTGGTTCATGTCACCCCTTCCTCAAATAAAGCAGTTGTTCAGTACAGTCTTTTTGACTTGTCTTGGTGATGGGATTTTTGGGTTTTATGTGGGGTTTTTTGTTTTTGTTTTTGGGGTGTTTTTTTTGGTCAGTAGTCATTTAATTATTATTTGGCCAAGCTGCACTTCACTGTCTTTCATACTAATTTAGGCACTCCAGCTTTTGAATGATTAATGTTGACTGTGCTCAGAAATCTCATTGAAATTGAAATTGAAATCCAGGCCTGAGTGTATGAAGTGGTTTAGATATGAAGTTCACTGTGCTGGTGGTTTAGATGTGAAGTTCACTGTGCTGAACAGGAATAACTAATGTGTCTAGACTAGGCTAATATATGTATTCTTTAAGCAACCAGACAGCCTTGTTGTCTTAGCCAGTTCTAAGGCTGTGTCTTCAGTTACTGTCTGTTGTTTCTCTGGGGTCTCTGGTGTTGCTGCTGTCAAGGTTTTTCTCTTCTCTAGAATATCTTTTTGATATACACATGAAATACTTGCTGAAACTCTTAATTCTGATCACTCTGTATTCATACCTGTATTTTAACCTTCTCCATCTTGACAGTATGGCAACACTCATTCCAATGACATATACGAAACCATTTCATTTTAATTAAATCCAGGTCCAGCATTTGCCTCTCAGCTTTTATTAAATAACCCACTGCCATCTACCATAACTGCTTCTTATCTGTCCTTTGACCAGCTTTTGTTTAAAAATGAAAAGCTGGATTAATTTTTCATTTCAAGTCTAGTAACTCACAGTGGGGAGTGTTTTCCTGGAGTTCAGACAGGCAGTTAGATGGACTATGTCCTCTTCATTCACTAATTTGTGTAGGTTGATCAAAAGTTGCTTTATGCATGGAATTAAATATCCTAGGAGAGAGGAGGTTTTCAAAGCTGTATGGCAAGAAATGATCATATAGCAATTAATCTTCAGCACAGAAGAGAATTTGGCTGTTAATTTTCACAAGTGTTTTATGATGACAGTAGTACTTTAATACAGAAAGCACTTCATAGCTAGAGAGAATGGGTAACTCTATTATCTGTAAACAACAACAGAAACTATACATCAAGTTGTTTATGTAGCCATCCCATGTTTAAGATTTAGTAAGGCTCACTTTTAATTTTAGTTTCTACCAAGCCTTCCTGATTTATCACTTCAACATCTCTCAGTTTATTGTGGCGGTGAACCGAGTGCAGTCGCCCCTCCATAAATAAACACACCCCATTATTGGATTGTCTGCCTGTACAAAACTCAAAAGTAATATTTAGGCAATGAACTTGCATAAAATCTGGCTGTTGTCTCCTCTAGTTCATTCTGTCTTCTCATTAGCAGACCTGCTTGACAGTAGATGGAAAAGAAAACTGGAATGCAAAATCCATTGGACCGGCTCAGGTGGTTCTTGCCACCCACTGTCCTTCACCCAGGTCTTCTCAGCAAAGATTAACATGCCTGAGAGCAGGCCTTTCTGGAAATACTTGCCAAGAGACAAAATGGCTTCATAACCCTTCCACAGTCTCACCTCTTCCCCTGGAGTTGAACTGTGCATCTCTGCCATGTCTTCTTTATTAATTTCAGTAAAGGTCTGTTCCTTTGATAGAGAAAGTTTATAAAGTCTTACTGAATCATTTGCTATACTCATACCTTGGAGAAATGAGTTTAAAATATTTATATGAAGTTGTCTTTTGATTTTAGTGCCACTGAAATACCAATCAGCTAACTGGTATCCAAATGGTGTGTTTTGATATGCATAAAATCTGCATTTGGAATTCTAAAATTTCTTTTGAAACCAGACACAGTCATCAAATGACTGCAGGTAACAGAGAGGCCACTGTACACTGCTCTGTCTGCCAGGACTTGTTTTGGACTCTTAACATCACCCAGCAAATAATTCAGGCCTTAATTTTTAGATGAAGGTTACAGTCCTAATATCAAGTCTATTTAATGCCTGTTGTGAGATTGAGGGGAAGAAAACCAGCCAGTTCTTGAAACCACTTTGTAACTTCTGGATGCTGTGTTAGCTGATCACTCTCTGATTGCAAAATTTGTCTCTTCTCAACTTTGGTCCTAATATTCAATCTCATCTTTCTTTCTAAATGCACTGGAGAATACTGTGATATATTGCCACTTGGTGGGCTGGTGTTTCAGTCATTCAAGCTGGTAATGAGCAAGGCATTGTGTCAACAGCAGTGAAGGATGGGCATCTCTGCAGAAGTCTGAGGAGGGTGTGTGTTGTCTGCACAGACTCCTGCAAATTTGTCTGGAGCTCCTTGGGGAGGTGCCTTAGGCATAAGTCAGTCTGGATCATCCCAACAAAAATGCAGTCACAAGTGGCCAGAATAAGACATTGTTCCATTTGTGTTTTGGCTTATTACTGTGCTTTCCCAGGTCTATTGAACTTCTGTTGGGGGAGGGAGAAAGGTGGGAGGAGCCAGACATGCCATACACTAAAGCTGGGGAGATCTCACTTAAAACCAGATTTTTCAGGAAGAGAAATTCTATTTCAGTCTAAGTAAAGATGTTTTTTTAAAATTTCTCATGTAGAAGGAAGCAGGAAGAAGACAAAAATTGTTGATCTGATTTACATCTTCTTCAAAAGAACAATAAAAAGGAGGTTTGGCCTCTAAAATGTTACAGAGGTGAAAGCAAGACTTGCCTGTGTTAAAGAAATATTCAGCAGCACGTGGGGTTAGCTATAGATTTCCTCTTGCAGAAAGCCCTAGCTCTTCTGCTGGTTGTATACCTGCATATATGAAGTGTTTTGTATAATGTGCTACTGCAAGGAGGGTCTGGTGGAGATGTATTTCAGGTCATCTGCTAGCCAAGTGGTTAACAGTCTCATGAGAAGTGGGAGACTAATGGAGATCCCAGCTTTGTGTGGCTAGAGAGTGGACATTAAGGTAAGTAGTTAAATTTGGAGTTCTATCTGTTTTTTGAGAACTGAACTTTTAAGACTCTGAAATAAAACCTGGCCTGTACCAGCCCCTCTGTGGAAAGCTGACTTCTTTCTTAGGGTTTCTTCTTAAGGTACTCTTGAATCTAGCAATGGGATTTCTACTACTTCCTCAGCTGATCTAGTATTTCCAAGATGTGTTAGCCAGGATCTGAAACAGTACTCAGAACTTTCCTGTTCTTCCACATCCTTAATTCAAGTTATAGCTAAAACTGTCAAAAGTAATCACAGAAATTTTGAGAAAGCAGAAGTAAAGAGCATTTTTAAAGCAGCTGGGCTACAGTCTTTCTCTGAAAGGGTAGAGTGAGGAAGCATCAATATTTTATTTGAAATATTGGAGAGTGTCACTGTTAATGATGGATAAAATATCCATATTTGCACTCAGGTAATGACTGTTAATTTTAGTATTCATAAAACATGGAAATATTTAGATTTCTCTTGTAATTTGTGTGAACTTTGGGCCAAACAGCATTCAGCCTTCTAGCTACAGAGATGAACTGAGCTATAAACTGTCGATACAAAGCTGTGCTGTAAAGCACTTTATAACCAACACAGCAGCACAAAGAACTATTTTGCAAAGCAATTTATAGCACTATGCAAGCCTGGCCAGAGAAAGCACATTACCACCTGGCAGGTGAGAAGCATGTTTTAAAACAAGGGGGTCAGGGCAGTTTTCAATCGTGCTATGAGGGGGGCCCTCTAAATGGACCAGAAAGATGCTCAACGTGTCTTAAGAGGAGGTGTAGTCTTGTCTGTAGTCTAGGGAGGTGATATTTGATGAAATTGCATCTGTACTTCCTCCCGTTATTTATATCCAAAGATATTGCATTCTATGCCTGATAACAATCTCTGTATTATCACTGGTACATAGTCTCCCTCAGGCTTCTCATGAAAATGAGGCATTTATGAATTCCCTGGAAAATTAGATTTTACCTAAATACATCCACACTGATTATAAAAAGCACTGCAAAAATCTTCACATTTAGGCTTGCATTAATGTTTCCATCCTCATTCCTTGACTGCAGCATGAAGCCTTTCTGAATTTTCCCTCTGAGGAGAATCTTTTCCCCTCCTGATTTCTGCCTGAAGTCTAATACCTGGTTTCTCAACTTTGAGTAAGAGTTGTTCATCTGCTTTTGAACAGAATGGTAGACAGAAATATTATTTTTCTTCTTATTAGATAAGTACAAGCAAATAGATCTTGCAGCTCAGGTTATATCCTTGAATATATAGTGCATCATGACCCACAGCTTGAATAAACTTAGAGTCTTTAAAGGATAATTCAACCCTTAAAGGGCTAAGCAGAATTTGTTTGTGGTATTACAACAGTTTCTTTTCTAAAGAAAGTTTGCTGATGGCTAAAGAGAAAGCATACAGGTTTTTTTAATCTCTCTCTTATTTAAAATGTGACTGCATTTGAAAGAAAAAGGCTTCTCATAGAACCACAGAATATTCCCAGCTGGAAGAGACCCACAAGGATCATCTAGTCCAGCTCCTAACCCTGCACAGGACACCCCAAGAATCATACCATGTGCATGAGAGTGATGGCCAAGCTCTGCTTGAACTCCATCAGGCTTGGTGCTGTGACCACTCCTCTGGGGAGGTTGTTCCAGAGCCCAACCAGCTTCTGGGTGAAAACCCCTTTTCTGATATCTAACTTAAATCTTCCCTGGCTCAAATTCATAACATGACCTCTGGTCCTATCACTATCCACAAGAGTAAAGAGATCAGGTAGAACTTCAGGAGTTTAGTGACCACTTTGTATCAAACACTGGCACTGTGTCCATTGCATGGTCTGGAAGGCAGCAGTTTATAGAAAGCAACCCAACCTGTGATTTCTGTTGAGGCTATTCAGCTTGTTTTACTTGTATTAAAGTACCATCTTAGGGGACCACTGAGAGGGGCTTGGTTGAGGAACTTGTTTTGTTAAATCTTGTAACAATAAATGTGACAATATTGTTGTGGAAAAGAACTGGGGCTGGTACTGTGCTCAGTGCAGCAACTGATATTTCTAGTAGGAAACCATTTGGTTTTGATGACTGGCAGGATGCTCAAAATTGATAAAATGCTTGGAAGTTACAGGATTCATCTTGATTTTTATTGCTTTGCTCTGTAGAAAAGGGGCAAGCAAGGAGATTTCTGTCTCTCTCCTCAGCAGGAGGAAAAAGCATATTTGGGCAGCCAAGATGACTGGTGATTGCTACTAAAAAGAAGCATCCATGCCAGGGTGCCATTCCTGTTTGTTAAAATGCAAGTGAAGGAGTTATTACTTCACTTCTGAATCACCTGCAGCATATGAAGTCATAAAGAGGGGATGTAGTTTGAGTTTTGGCAGTTATGGATGGAGAAGAAAATTGTTTGCCAAATTTATATTATCTGCCATGATTCAGTCTTTCCACTTTTTTCCTAATTAGGTCTTGTGAAGAAGGGCAACCTTTAAAAATTAATAAGTGCAATAACAATAAATACAACAGTGGAAGGGAAAGGAAGAGAGATTAGTTTAAAGGAGGACTTGGCAATCATCTAGGAACATCCTTAAGCAAAACTTTAGAATTTTTATGTAAGTCAGACCACTGCACTTCAAAACACCTGAAACAGAGTATACAGCCCAAGCAACTGAAAGTTAATTTTAAATTTTAATGATAGCATTTCTGAAATTTACTGAGCAGGCCTAAGTAGAGCCTTTGCTTTTCAAAAGCAGTAAGGACTTCATCTGCAGTGTGTAGTTGAAATCATCTTGGTGCCTACTAAGAGAGAGCTGCAGTGATGCTTGTTGCTGGCACACTTTTACTTGTGTCATTCAGTACCATCAGAGCACGTTTGAGGTTTTGGAATAAGTTCTAACAATAAAAGAAATTGACACCTTCCAATTTCATGTTAAATTCTTTAAAGAATTAGGAAACAAAACAGCATTGGAAATGCATGTTGGTAAACCAGAGGTTTGGTATGCCCAGCTACTGCAAAATTCAGTAGATTTGCATGCATAGCATGTTTGGCTAAATGATCACAAATCAGTGTTTCCTAACACCCTATGTAAGTAGAGCCTTGTTACAAATTCTTAAATGAAAATGCTCATCAGGCTAATTGGATAGAGAGGGGAAAAAATACTGAACAATGTGAGTCAAAATAGAAATAGGTGATATTTGCACAAAGCCACTGCACACTGTATAAAAGAGGTGGGATGATGTGGAATAAAGAGGCTTTGACCAAAGAACGCATTTCCCATTTTGGACACTTTGGAAAGTAGAAGGGAGCTGAGTGCAGTGGGTTTTGAGAGGAGGGTTGGGTAGTGGTTATGGCAGATCACAGAGAACAAGTGTTGACACCCTGCAGAGGTGGAGAAAGAGCTTCCTGATGCTTCCATACCTCTGTGCTTTGGTGTGCCCAGAAAACGGTCAGTTTCTTAGAAGGCCAACAGTAACTCTTGATAAGAGCAGACTGGGCACAGAGGGAGCCTCTGAAGTGCATGACTTGAGTGGAATAAAAATGCCTTTAATCAGTAGTGCATGCTTTTCTGTATTGTTGAGTCTATAGCAGGCATGGCAAAACAAACCCAGACTTAGATTTCTGAGCATGCTGTAGTTGGCACAGCTTTCTGACACCGAAAAGGCTTTGAAGTATGTGCTTCATTTGCAACAGGTTGGCTTGTTTTCACCCAGCAGAAACTGGCTTTTTGTTCTCTTTCCAGTTTCTTCATAGAGAAGCTTGTGCCTCTCCAGATTATGGGGGAGCTGACACTATTGACAGTGCTTGGTTGAGAAAGGGTTGTTTCCAAATCCCAGGGGTGATGAGGGTTTGTCAGGAGGTGCTCTGGGTGTAGCCTTCAGTTCCTCTTGTTCAGCTCTCTAGTGGGGCGAATCCAGTGGAATCAGATGTTCAATCCCAGATCAAAACACATCATGTTAATGTCCCTGTACTACAAACTGAGATTAGAATGGTTTCTTCAGTCCTATTGGCTAAAAACCCTTAATTCACTTCTCTTCTTGAATGCTGTTTTGGAGAGAATTTCTGTAGGCCCCATGTTTTAAGTAAAGCTTGTGACATTATAATTTGGGATTGCTGTCATACATTTTTTGTAAGTATACAGTGAGGAGCTGTTTGCAGCATCCTTGGGGAATCCAAGGATTGTGATCACCTTGGGATATCTTTTCCATTGGCTTGAGGAATCCCCATGCATGTAGGTGCCTACCTATTCCTTCATGAGTCATTCATGGGGTCCAGAATAATTCACTAATGAGAAATAAGCTATAACCTACTACTGCTAATGAGAAATAAGCTATAACTACTACTGCTAACCTGTTGTTTCCTACTGTGGAAATGACAAAGCTTGAGTGTGCTGATAGTTTGCACACTCCTCCTTTTGTTGTGATAACTTCTCTTGGGTGGTTTTGTCTACTCTGAGCATTTTTGTGAGCACCATACAGAGGTAATGAACCAGCAGTTGTAAAAAATTAACACTGCTTCAGAAGCAATACAGTATAGTCTTTCCCTGCAACACTATGTCATCTCTGGGCATAGATTTACAGTGGGGAGCACTTCTCACTGTGGAAGTAGGCAAAGGCTACTTTGGATACACTACCATGAAGTGGGCTGGAAGGCTGCAAATTTTACTCTTTAGATTAGTGGGTTTAGCTATTGCAGTAGATTGGAAAAAATGCCTGAAGCCTGTAATTGGAGATATTGCACTTCTGAGGTACACCAGCTTGTATTCCTTTTGAAACTTGTCCCATTATTGCTAATGGAACCTGTTTAAAAAATCTGTTTCCCCAAATGCTTACCAGAAAGAAAGCATCATGCAACAAAATCTATAATTATAGAGAGATGTCCCTTTTCTTTTTTGTACTTTTTAGTTTATTTGTGCTTTGTCTATTTTATAGAAGCGTATGGAAGAGAATAAATAGAAAAAAACCACATGAAGGCAGAGAAATTAGAAGACATAGCCAAAAGAGAGAAAAATGTGTTTCCATGTATGTCATTTCCATCACTACAATATATCAAGTTAGTTTATAATCTGTCTCCTTGTTTATAAGAATATCAGAGTCTTGGCCAGAAGATGATGGACTGAAGGAGGGGCCGTTGAACTGAATGCACAAATCTGCGCCTCGCACTGGCAAGCTTCCTGCTGCAGCCAAGATGGTCCAGCTGCCTTTTTGGGTCCTGTCCCAAATGGCATGCAAAGCACATACTGAGTGGAGCAGTCTGTGGTGAAAGGTTGCTGTTTTAACAATACATGGGCGGGTTTCTACTTTTCCAGTGATAGGATATTCCAGAGTTTAGCATGCTTTTGATTTCACCATCAGTCCAACTTTGCTTTTGGAAGACATTGCAGAGGTTTAAAATGAAGGCTTTGAGGATTTAAAATGAAGAAATGGTACAGGGAGGAAGGTGAACCTTTGTGATTCTGTGTGATTCTGTGATTCTAAGAGGTATTTTTATAGCAAAGAGCTGAAGCACCTGCCCAGGATTAAGTTTTCCTGGCAGGCCAAGCCTGGTCAGTACAAGGCTCTGGGAAATAAAAATACCTAAATATCTCCTTGTGACTGACATGGATTTATAACTCCCCATCATTCCTCTTCTAGCTTGTAAATATCCTTTCAATACCCTTATTAAGATATATACCTTGCATAAAATTGTGCAAATAATAAAACATTGCAAATATTTAGATAAATGAGAGCTTCTTCAGTTAATTACTGTATGTGGCTCAAGGACAGTGGGAACAGAGAGAATTTAAATAGTTTGAACCAACATGCAGAAGCAAGTGGAAAGTTTTGAAATCTCCCTTGTCAAATACAGAAAGTCTTGTAATGTTGATCCTTTGCATTGTATTAATTCAAGTGCTAGATATGCCCCTTATGAAAATTTATGGAAGTGCTTTGGAACTATTCCTTCATTTTTCAGGACTTAGCTGTAGGATTATTGTTACCATTGATTATAATTTCAAGTGACTCATCTGCTTTCCTGTATGTTAAGGCATGAGATCTCTTCATTTTGTATACAGATCCACTTCTCAGCTTGCAGTTGATGAAATATGTACCCTTTGCCTTAAGAACAAAGAGGAGGCATGAAACACTGAGCATTAGCTGCAAAAATAGCTTGTGCACTGTTGTGTTTAGGAAGTGCTTCGTAGAAAATTGTTTCTTTTCACTGCAATTTTGCTGTTACAAAGAGGAAAGATAGCAGCACATTGAGCCATAGCAGGGCAGCCCACTAGAAATTTCTCTCTTTGATCAGAGTAAATGCATAACTAATTGCACCTTGTCTCATCACCTAATGGATTGAGGCACTTCAGGTTGTGGCCTGATAGAGATCCTTTCACTCCTAATAAGGGAGTGAATCTCCTCACTTAGCAACCTGTAAAATGGTAGTGATAATTGTTACTAAGCCAGGAGGAGTGTTGTGAAGTCTAATTAGTGCATGTTTTAGTGTTCAAGGAGAAAAGAAAAGATGTACAAACATTGCTTTGATTTTTCTCTTTTAAGACTGTATCTCTTAAATCTGCTATTGTGGAATTGTTCTCAATGCTTTCATGAATGAGATCAGCAATCTAAGAGGGCTTTACCATCCTGAAATACTGTGGATCTTGACCAGCCTTAGATACAAAGACTTTTTCTCACAAATGCATGGAAAAGAACACTTCAGAGTCCTTCTCTTCCTTTAAAAAGGATGCTCTAAAAGGCAAGTATTTTAAACAGGAATGCAAAACAAATCATGGCACTTCAGTTAACAGCTTCATCTTGCCACTGTTCAAGGATGTAACGTTTCACTTGTGAGTTTTCCTGTAAGTTTGCAAGGTCTAGTTGAATAGAAGTGTTTTTATGACAGACAATGTCACCTACCTTTCTGGCAAGGTTAGATGATTTTATCTCTGATCTGTCTTCCTTCTTTTTATTTTCCTTTTTGTTTGTTTGTTTGTTTGTTGTTGTTTGTTTGGGGTTTTTTTTAAGTTTATTTTTGTCACTATTTCAGCCCTTCCCAGGTAAATTGGACTTACCACAGCAAGCCTGCCAGTAGACTTAATTAACTCTTCTTCCAGGTGGCTTCCTCCTTATAAATATGCTCATTAAAGTACATAAAGTATATGTAAGTATCACAAAAAAAACCCCAAATCCTACAAGTTGTCCTCAGACAGATCTTAGCTTGGTGTTCTTGGGAAAATCAAGCTGCTGGTCAGAAGTGCTGTAGCCATAGCTCTGCTGATTTTCATGCAGATCTCTGTTAAAAATATCCTCTCTAAGGAGGACCCTTTCCTGATTGTCATAGACTGAGAACAATAAATAAAATTATAGCCAATGAAATTATAGCCCTGATAATATGAAGAGTTGAAATAGAAGAGTCAGTGGAAATGCTTTGCAATTGCTTTCCAGTCCAAGTTGCAGTATGGAGCTGGATAGAGAGCTACCCAATGGTTTTTGGCCTGGTTTACCATGTAATCATAGCAGACTGTGAAGTAGGTTGTCACTTAATGCAGCAGCATGACTAGGATTTCAGAAATATGACTCTAGTTTCTGTTGTGAGCTGTTAACTGTAAGCAAAAGGGAATAAGAAAAGTGCCCTCCTTGCCTTCTCCTCTCTCCATCCTCTTCCTGGACTGCAATTCAAAAACTCCCTGTGGAACTTGATTCAGTTGCTGTAGCTTGATCTCCAGCACGTGACAATGAGGTGTGACATTGGGACATTGTCTGAGAAAAGCTTAGTTTAACTAAAGTTATCCTGGTGTTTCATTTAATTAAGGGCAGGTTTCAGTAAGCAGAGGATAATATTGCAGCTCTGTACCGTGTTCTCACACATCACCCCTTTCCATCTTATGTGTATAAAATAAGAGATAGGCTGATTTTTAACTGCTGTTGGCTTAATAGTAGTGTAGTGGTAGAAGACCTTCCTACCATATCTTTACATTTAGGAACAGTTTGTCCTTTGGGGTATCAGTCCCAGAAACCATACACCCTTGTCCACTCTTACGTCTGCCTACACATTTATGGTTAAGACTGTCTCCTCTGTGCCTTCTCTTTTCTGAGATGAAAAACTTGCATGAACATCTTGAAGTTTAGTGAGGTTGGGGATTATGGGTCCAATTTAATTGTTAGGCTACAATGTAGTTATTATATAATTATATAATTAACTTCCTTTAATTTCATAAACCATTAAAGAAGAAGAAGTGTGGTTAAATGTCTGGCCATAATTTTGACAGACTAATCCTTGCCTAGAGCAAGGGCTTCTCTTAGCTCTTCTGTCATTCTGAGATTATGCAAGCTCCTCCTTATTTTTAATTTTACACTTGATCAATTCTACTTTGTTTATGAATTTCTTATTTGTGGCTGACTCCCCAGGATGCTAATTGCTACTGCAAACTACAGATACTGCTGAGCTAATGTATTCTGAAAATATCAGAAAAAGAGAGGATGTCATAAATGTATAGTTTAAAAATGAGCCACAGATTCTTAATTCTGTATTCTCTCCAAACTAATAATGATAAAAGAACTAGATCCCTTATTCTTTCCTTCTTTCAGAGAAAATGTGCATCTCCACTTTATGAACTGAAAGATGAGAGTGGATCTGGTAAAAAGAGATTATTTTTTTTCTGTATTTGGTCTTATATTTGATATGTTTTATTCCATAGTTATTAACAAGACAATATGACCTCACACATTCCAGTAGAAATGTCAAGGTTATTTAGACTATAATATTTAGGATTTGGGTCCTGGATAAAGTCTAAGTGAAAAGAATACAAAAATTGGTACCATCAAACTTACAATTTCTTTGCACTGTCCTTCCATTGCTCTGTTTTTCCTAGTGAAGAACAAGATGATCCATGAACTGCAGGCCATCTGTAAGACATACAAAGCAAGATGTCAGTCCTTCCACAAGCAGAGTTGTCCTGTTGGGTCTGTGATGATCTGAATGAAGATCAGGGAAAAAATGTTGTTGCTATGTTGATCTTACAGACCATGTCTGACAGCAAAACCAGAAATCTCCCATGCAGAGGCTGGCTTTTGGTGGAGGTGTATGGATACACATTCAGATGTTGTGAAAATTTTGAATGACCTGTGGCAAATCAGTTTAATCAGTTGGACTTCAATTTCTTATCTTCACAATTGTAGGCAAGTTTGTGCTTATTGATTGTTACAAGGTGTCCCAGGGAGTTCTCCTTGCCTGTCAAATGTCAGAGAGATATTCTAAGCCATGCTGGTTGTTTTCCCTATTTCTCTTAGGCTTTAAGGTGACATCTCTGTTTCCCAGTTCAGGATGGGGATGTTTTTCTGCCTTCTCTACCTTTCCCCAAACCAAGACTTGTCTAGCCATCCCACCAGAGCCATAGCTTCATCCTCTGGGCAAAACTGAGATTTTCTTTCTTTCTTCCTTCCTTGTGGCTGGACAGTGGATTACTATGTGGCAGTGAGAGGCACTTCATAGCAGTTCCCTTTGTCAGTGTTCATTAAATACCTTAAAGAATAGCATGTCTCTAGCTTCAGGCTGCCTTTTCTTATTTGAAGCCTACTGATGAAACTCTAGTAATACTTTATATGTCACTTTATCTCAACTATTTAGACAGACTTGTCTTCAATGTTTGACTATTTTCTTTACATGAAAGTTGATTAAAGGAGAAAAAAGGGTGCTTAGACCAAGTGCAGTATTATCCCTCTGATACAGGATGACTTTTGCTCTGGCTCATTGCAGGGTTCCTCTTCCACCCACATTTTGAGAGGGTTTTGAGATCAACAGGCAAACAGTAGCAGTTAAAAGCATGGGTTTACTTAATGGAGAACACATAAATTAGTAGTAAAATAGATGGAGAACCTTATAGGAGTTGCTTAGATGGCTGTGACTTTCCCCAGTGGGGGTTAGAGAGTTTTAACAACCAGGATAGCAAAATAGTTGCCTGCGGGAGCAGCTAGTCCTGTCGCAGCAGCGTCTGCCGACTGCAAGAATTTCATTTGCAACCCTGAAAGAAGTGTGCTGTGCTCTGTGACCATTTATCAGTGAATTGCTATAGCAAAGGTGCTAATAGCTCATTATACTGCAAACAGGTGGTGCAGATTCTTGCTGTTGCATCTCGTGAGCCTGCAGAAATGGAGTGGTTCAGCGAGAAAAGCGTCGCTGCTACTCTGGGTTTTCTGCTGTTTCTGACAATATCTAAGCAGAATCCTATTTGTGATGTTTGTCCAGGAGCTAGGGCTATGTGCTATGTTTTCATGCTGGTTTTGGGCTGAGACTTTGAATTTTCATTGGGAAACATTTACATGCTGTAATATCCTGAGGATGAAGCAATTACCCTAATAGATGCTTCTGTCTTACTGTGTCGTCTGCAGCAAGTTGCTTTGCCATCCCTTTCTCAGTGTTGCCTTCTGTAAAATGAGGTATTTACCACCAGACTCCTGCAGAGTCTTCAAAATACTGAAAAACTGTTGTATTGCATATTAATGTAGCATAATAATTGTAGTATTCAGAGATTAGAGGCTGACTTAGTTTGTGCAGAAGGGAGAAATAAAAAGTTATTTCATTAACTTCATTTAACCTTGCAAATGGGAAGCCTGTGTGGCCTAACATTCATCTCCCTGCTGCTGGGTTTTTTGTTTAAGATGGGTCCAAATGAGCTGATTTTGAGACTCTTGCCTGCTGATCCTACATTTAACTGAGCTCTCGTGACCTCTGTCCTTCTCTCCTTTGACACCATGCAGTACTTTGAACTTGAGTTCTAATAATCGAATGTGGAGTCTGCAGGTACTGAAATCAAAGCAAACATTAAAGCAGGATGTGCCCAGAAACTGTTTAACTTGATTAGCATTTTGACTGCATAGGGAACCTGAAAAGTTCTTGATAGATGCAATATAAGGCTTTGCAGTGGCAGCAAAAGATATTACTTGTTTAATGTCAGCACTAAATAATGTAATGTTGATACTGTTGTCAAATGTCAATTTTCATTGCTATTTTCAGTGCAACTTGATTGCTGGAAAATTAATACATCACTGCTTCAGAAATTCTTACACTTCTCCATGAAAAAGTGGAGATAATATTCCAAGGAAGGAAGGCTTCTTCACCTGACACTAAATTTTACAATTAATTATTCAGTTTTATTCTTTAAGGTCAACAGGGAGGGAATAAATCTCAGACTATCAGATTTTATAATTTTGAAAATCTTGTGATCTGAGACTGTTCCTTAGGAAAGAAGAGCAGCTCTCTGCTTTGCATGATTAACAAAGTATCAGGCTTCTCATACGAAAAGTATCCTGGCTTAATTAAAAAGTATTTAACCAAATATTTAAATCAGAGCAAGTGTAGGAAAAATAACATCCTGATTTAATTAGGAAGCAGTTAAGAAAGATTTAAATCACTGCAAATCTGAGAGGTGAGTGAAATACTAGAAAGTGTGGGCTCCTGCCTTAGAAGCATCAGAGCTTTGAGAGTGGCTGTCACAAAATGCTGATGACTGTTTTGCCCCCGTGGCCAATAAACCTAATAACCTTTCTTTGTCTTCTGTTCCCACCACCAAAAGCCTCTGCCTTTGTACAGACACATCAACGGATTTTGTTTGAAATTAAACCCAAAGACTCTTTCCTCTGGTGTCAGCCTTCCTTCAAAGTGTTTGTGTCTCTTGTTTGTGTACACACATTACAAATATTTCTTCAAAATATTTTATTCTGGCATAATTTAATGGCTTTCTTCCAAAATACAAGTGAATATTAGTCTACTAAATTGCAATACTACTTGGGAACTCTCTTTGGGAGTCTTTCTTAGCCAGTAAAAATACCACAGCAGTCTAATGCTGCATTTTACTTAAACACAGCTAAGATTGCTTTCTTCTCTGAAGCAGGGCACAGGATCCTCAGCTATAATGTAATTACATTAGTTTCCATAGGTGGAGGGAAAAATTCAGTATCTTCTATTCAAGACACTTTCAAGGTGAGACCATGATTTGTGTACCTATAAATCTCAGCAGTGAGGTTCTTGGTCAGCTTTTCTTTGATGCACTGTTAAAATGTATTGGTGCTGAGACACCCAAAAGCCAATTTGCCACTGGAGCCAATGCACAGCTGTATCATTTCTGTAAATGACACTGAATGACTGTTAAGTCAGGAAAGTTAAGGCTGATTTACAAAGTCAAATCCTCAAGGGGCTAGGAGATGTAAAAATTAAGCCTTCTTATGACTTTGAATCTGGATGTACATTGGTGCTTTTCAGAGGCCCTGACTGTTAATGACCTGACTCAAAACACAGATGTGGAACTTAACCATGGCTTCATGCTAATACTATGTTACATGTTCAAACTCCAAGCAGGATGTGTGGAGGCCATCTGTAAGACAGGTCAGCAAAACCATTGCTTTGTGTGCTGCAGCTTTTCCCAACTCCTTAATAAGCTCTACACATCATGATATTTTGTTTGAGGTTTCCTTACTTATCTTCCATTTTCTCAGATGTAGAACTTCTGTTGAAAACTACATTGCTGTAAAGCTGATGAGGGCTCCTGGGCTTCCTTACCTGAGACCAATAGTGTGTGTATGTTGATGGGGAGGCACATAAAGGGGGCTTGAACATGCCTGACAGTCATCCTGCTTTCTTTCCACTCCTCTGACATTGCCAAGACCTTGCAACAAGTGTCCCTTTCCCTTGGACACTACAGGTGGATACTACAGATACAGTCCTTAGAGTCTTAGATGTTAAATCTTTTTACTTCCCTGTAGTTGTGCAAGATTGTTCTGTGAAAGCACTTTGTTCCTCTGCTAATTGTTTTTATCCCTCCCAAAGTTATCTTGACAAAACTTCCTTTTCTGCCTGTGCTTGTGAAAAAGAGAGGAGGAGGAAAGCAAGGAAAATCAAGAGACCTGCTGATTTGCATGGCAACAGCAATCTCCCTCCAGTTGGAATTAATCAATTGTGTAGCTGTGTGAATCAATTTATCTGCAGCATGCTGTCAACTTATTATTAAGAAAGTGAAAATGAGTGCTTGGAGCAAATGACTGAAAGGGTTAACTGCAGGCTTGGTAGTTATAGAAATACAATTATGGAAGAAATGTCTTCTTGATATAATGCAGTTCTGCCCTGGGATGCACTAATGAGCCAACTGACCACACTACACAGTTACTTGTAGTCAGTGCTAAGATATTTTTTTCTCCAACTTTGAATGAAGTATTTTGTGGCTTTAAGTGAATATCAGGAGAGTATGTTGATTTATGTCTCTAATCAGTTTAAGATTAAATGTTGGGCTATGCAGTTGAAGCAAAAAGTACAAAACCAAGAACCATCAGGACCAAAAAGGGATTCAAGGCTGTTGAAGCATTGCATCTGTACAAAGCAGAACTGTTGGAGAGAGTCCAGAAGAGAGCCATGAAGATGATCAGAGGGCTGGAGCACCTCTTCTATGAAGACAGGCTGAGAGACTTGGGGTTGCTTAGCCTAGAGAAGTGAAGGCTTCAGGGAGATCTTATAGCAGCCTTCCAGTACCTCATGGAGGCCTACAGGAGAGACAGAGAGGGATTTTTTTACTAGAGCCTGTAGTGGTAGGACTTTTTGAGATTCATGTGGTAAAATGTTCTCCAGCTGCTGTTAACAGGACATTATGGTTCTTGATTCAAAGATATATTTTTTAGGGTGTACCAGAAGGTTTCCCACTTATCCCAAGATAGTACATTAAAGCTTGTTCCATAACTTTCATTATTATCTCTGGAAAATAATTCTTCAAAATCCTGTGGTTTAGGAATAGAAACTGGATGGATCTCCACAAACTCTCTTTTGTTGGAATGCTGACTCTTCAAGACTTTTCAGGTGATTCAGACCTGTTCTTAGTAATGGAGGAAGAACCTGTTGCCTTAAATGGCAATGACACAGCAGAAGAAGATCAGCCTTTTACAGCATCTAGAAAGCAATCAGAAAAAAACCCTCAATGTTTTCTGCAGCATGAAGATATGCAGTGCATTTTTTTCCCAAGAGCTTATCATGTCTCCTTTAAAAAATAATAATAATTGTAATCAAGTATCTGTGACATTAAAGCAGTAGAGAAATTGTTCATGTGTGTTGGTAATTGACCAGAACTGGCAGAAAACCTATTAAGTTGTATCAATCACAGTAAGTATAATGTCATCAAAGACTGGGTGATGAGAAATCAGAGGAACTTGAAGAAAATTGGAGACAACAAAAAGTTGTTACTACTTCTCTAATAAGAGTATATTATTTTTGCTTAAAAAGGGTGGTGTTACCAGAAGAAAACTATGTATTGGCCTTTTTCTTCTTATTTTGTAGGTAGCTAAAGAAGGATGTTTTATATGTAAATGCTAGAAATACAGCATTGTCCCATATCCTGAGACTACAGGAGCTTGTTTAGCAAGTACCAACAATGTGGCATTGTAAATGGGGATGCTGAGATGCCCTCTGTCTTTATCAGTGACTTGTACCATGTCTTCAAGAGAAAACCCCACTGAGACTGGTGCAGACATCCTGCATTTGAACAGGCATCTTTTGCAGTCAATTAAAAATACTGTACTGTAAATGCAGCATAAAATGTTGTATGTGCCTGCTAGTAGGTACTGACCATGCATAGGATATTGGACACTTGAAAAATCTGTAAACCCTCC
The DNA here is from genome assembly GCA_013399015.1 of Galbula dea. Taxonomy (NCBI): domain Eukaryota; kingdom Metazoa; phylum Chordata; class Aves; order Piciformes; family Galbulidae; genus Galbula; species Galbula dea. Next base: position 1,461,789 of record VWZX01004381.1, on the reverse strand, counting down.
AGACTCAAGCAGCCTAAATATCTGGTTAAAGCTTCTTTGATAGCTTATCACTGAAAGCCCATGTGGTTTTCCCCATTTTGATCATGTGCAATGCTGTAGAGAGCTTTAGAAAACAGCCCTGCTAACCAAAAGCAAAGCATAACATTGAAAAGAATAAAACAACTGTTAAGAGCCTGAGACTATCAGACAAAAATCATGGCAGTGAATGTTTGCTGATGCATAGGAAAGAGCCAAAAAGACCTCTGAAATATTGCTAAGATCAGTTCAGTGGGTGGTTGTTTCTTTTTGGTTTTACTACAAGAGGTTAAATGTCCAACAGGAATGTGATTAAAAAGTGATGGACACGAAGCTCTCTAATACCTTCATGGCTGGCATGTGGTGTATGAGATTAAATTTCAGCAGTGGAGAGCAGATAGAAAAATATTTAACTGTCCTTCCATTTTGATATCTGGTTTCTGAGGCTATCATTCAACAACTGAAAAAGAGCAGATTGGTTATGATATGTTGATGGTTTAGAAAACTTCATCTAAGTGTGTCATCTTTTTTTTTTCCTGTTTCATCTGAGTCAGTCACAGTAGTTGAGACTGTGCTTGGTTTGCTTTAAGTATGAAATACAGAGGTAGCTTGCATTACACTTAGGTGGTAAATTGAATGATAGTTTAGAGGACAAGGTGAATTTTGGTATCAAAATTGTATGAAATAAAAACTTATTTTTACCCTCTGGTAGGTTCCTGTTTCTACTGTGCTAACTAAATCAGATTTGTTTGGAAGTTCAGTTCCTAGACTTATTTCAGCTAATTTTTCTTCTGACAACTGTGCATCTTCAGGAATTAATGAACATGCTTTGGCTGTATTCAAGAAGTTTATCAGTGTTTATGACAGTGCATGCAAATGTGCTGAAATTGCAGTGCCCTTTAAATTTTTATTATTCTATAGTGGTTTAATTAAACCTGCAAGTTTAGCTTATGCTTAAGCATTGTTTTGAACACAAGTCCTTTCCTGAATTTTTCATTAGAAGATTTGACTTTTTAGAGTGTGGTTATGTCTGAGCACCCCCAGTTTTTTGGCTGCCAGCACTCTCCTAAATTAGGGAGGAACTTTTATCTATGCTGTGCAGCTGAGAAGCCAGGGGAGAGAATTGATGGCATGCCTCAAGGTGTGCAAGAGCACTGTGGCAGAGCAGGGAATGAAGCCTGGGTCTCCCAAGTCCTTGACTACAGCAATGTCACTAAATCTTAAAACTGTGGACTGCCTTCTTGATTCATTTCTTCCCATGCAGCTGCTCGGTGCCACTTGGACCAAGGAGTGAGAACTGATTTTATTTAGGTATGAGCATTTACTCTTCAACTCTGATTAAGGGCAGGCAGAAAGTATACAGTGAGTTTGAACAATTGTAGCCAGCCCTTGCAAATATTTCTTGTCTCAATGCTGGAAAAAACCTGAGCTATGGCTGACTAGTACCACTTTTTCTTAAGCTTTATAATCCCCATTGAACTGATAGTCTTGAGTTCCCTGGGCTAGCATTTGTTAGCCCAACACTGGGCTAAACCATCTTTTTTCTCCAATTACAGGCCTTGGCATTGGTGGTTTTTATAAATCTTCTTTTTCAACAATTTTTTTCCCCTGTGGATAAGATTGGGATATTGAATGACTACCTTTCTGTAAGCTAATCTAATAATGCAATGATTTTCAGACTCTTAGGTACAAAACTAGAGAAAAGCCTCTTTAGACTTCCTGCTTAATAAGATTTACAGTGTTTTGTATTAACTGCAGACATACTTTCATTCCTAGCTTGGAGTGTGTTCACTTCACAGTCAGGCTTCCTAAATTAGTGCCTTTTTCCAGCAGTTTTTCATCTCTTTTAATTGGCACTAGTCACAGGCCACTCTTGTCACATTTTACCACCTCCACTCCGGTGCTGGCTGGCTGCTGCTCCCTGAGCTCATCTGTTAGCCTCCATTGATCCCCACCTTTTTCTCCTTCAGCCCTTTCCATTACATCTCACCAGTTCTGCTCTCTGATGGCACTATGAGACTTTCAGAGCTCACCCTCAAATACTGTGTTCAGTTTTGGGCCCCTCATTACAAGAAAGACACAGAAGCATTGGAGCATGTCCAGAGAAGGGCAATGAGGCTGGTGAAGGGTCTGGAGAGTAAGTCTTATGAAGAGCAGCTGAGGGAACTGGGGGGGTTTAGTCTGAGGAAGAGGAGGCTCAGGGGAGATCTCTCTACAACTACCTGAAGGGAGGTTGTAGCAAAATAGGAGTTGGTCTATTCTCCTGTGTTACCAGTGAGAGAAGACAAGAGGAAATGGCCTCAAGTTGCATCATGGAAGGTTTACTTTCAATATGAGGAAAAACTTCTTCACTGAAAGAGTTGTTAGACTTTGGCACAGGCTGCCCAGGTCAGTGGTGGTGTCATCATCTCTGGAGGTGTTTAAAAAACATATAGCAGTGGTACTTAGTAACATAGTTTAGTGGCATGGGGGTAATAGGCTGTCAGTTGGACTTGATGATCTTAGAGATCTCCTCCAGCCTTAATGATTCTGTGATCCTAGCCTTTTTCATTCACACTGATATCTGAGAAAGAAATGGCTTCATTTGTTCAGTTTACCTTTTTTAGGTATAAACATCCTAGGAAAGGTAAGCAATATGCAGCAGTCTCCTGTTTCAGATAGACTTCTGATCTTTTTACAACATTTTGGATATCAAATATTGAAATTATAGCTTTAAATTCTGTAATATTAAACTTCTGTCTCCTATCAGATTTACCTACAGGAAAAATGTCAGGTGTGTAACCTCAATTTTCAACCATATAATTAAAATGAAATAACTTACTAATATATGTTTTTAATGTTTAACTTTTCATATATAAAATGTAATTTTTTAAACCAGATCCTAATTATATCAGTAATAACCAACACACACCTACTCCACTTTTCTTCATGTAGGTGGTTGCTAGTGCTCTCAGGCAGAAAGCCTGTGGTTTGTTTACTTCTATTTTATGTATTTCCTTCTTTTCAAAATGAATACTTTAGATTTTACTCCAGTTTATCTTACCTTACCCTGACTTAACTGCACTGATTTCAACAGAGTTAACCATAATCTTCATTTACGTAGGAGTTAAATTGTGCATATTTAGCTAATTCTTTAGGTGTCTGGGCTTGAAATGGAGTGTAACAGATCTTAGTCACTGCTATGTTTTCATGCAAACTGTTAAAACAACACTTTATTTGCAGAATTTCCCAAAGCAAAGGAAAAGAAAGAATTTCATGAGCATGCTTTTGGCTACAAAAATGCAACTATAAAATGTGCTGATTTCACAGTGAAATTTCTCCCTGAGAAAAAGGAAGCAACTTTAGTAGGATCAGGGAAATTCCAAAATGTTGATAGTCAACAAATGTTTCCAGCTGTGACTCCTTACTAAGTATTTTCTTAATATTTTCTTAATGCAGCCTTTTCTATTTTTATTTTTATTTTCCATTTGAAGCTGACACAGTCCCTGCAAGTGCAGTTAGGAAGCAGCAGAGTGTAGCTAAATGGGGAAGATAAACCAGAGCACATTGTTACTCTCTTCTCTTAATACCAAACATTAAACAAACCCCTAACTAGATGAAAATGTTTGGACAGAAGGATGTAAACATAAACTGATGATGAGCCAGTTGGGACCTGATGGATCAGGTTCAGAGGGCAGCGCTGTGCTGGGTGTTGCCCTCCAGACTGCCTGTTCAGGGACAAGTAGATGAGATCTTCTTCAGATGACTGGAAGCAGGCACTGGTCCTCAAGAAGGACCTTAACCACTCCAAAAACTGCTGGAGGGAAAGCAGAGCAGGACCCAAGTGATTCAGGAGGCTTCTGGAGTACCTTGCTGACAGCTTCCAGACACAGGTGATTGAGGAGCTGCCAGGTGAACTTGATGTGCCTGGACCTGATGCTTTAAACAAGGAAGAACTGATCAGGAATGTGAAAGCTGGGGACAGCCTTGGCTGCAGTGACCATGGAATGGTGGAGTTCATGATTCTGAGGACAAGAGAGAAGTAGTAGGTTCACAACTGTGCATTTCAGGAGAACAATTTTTGACACTATTTCCCATTACAGTCTCATAGACAAACTGATAAAGTTCAGACTAGAGAAATGGGCAGTGAGGTGGACTGGAATTTAGGATCTGACCATACCCAGTTCACACAACAGAGCTTCAGAAAGCCTAATGGTCTTTTATCTCCTTGTGTCTGTTCTTGGGTACCAATCACTGTCAAGAAAGAAATTTGGAGAACTTGTACATTATCCTGTCACCCCTGCCCACTGCTGGGCTGTTTCCAGAAAGTCTTCCAAGTTGCATGGGGAACTTAACTTCACACAATATGATTCTATTTGGAAAAAGAAAATGAAGGAAACAACTGTTAGTGAAATCTCTTGGTCTGCAAACCAGTCTGCTGGGAGACCCACTAGGTATAGTTATTTAAAATGACATAAACCAATATAGGAAACAGAACACAGTAATGGAAGAAGAGGATGTAATTTAAGTTTCATTTAGCAGGGGCCGCAGCAATGCCTTCAGGCCCATGCTCTGCTCTCAAGAGCCACAAACTGGTTTTGACTTGTGCCTCTTGTGTGATACAGAGATTAACATGTGGCTTTTTACTTCTGAAGGATGGCATCTCTCTGTGGTAGCACAAATTCAGACATACCCACCCCTACTTCCACATTCAGACTGCTTCAGACTGCTCTCCCTGGCTTTCTTCAACTCCCATTTGTTTCTTGATGCTGCCTTCTTTCTTAATTGGTAATGAATATTTTCATATTCTTCTATTTGGTTTGAAGCAGTCAAAATGAGGTGTTTGCCATTCCATTCTCACACTGCCTAATAGTACTGAACATCCATTGCTCCCTGCATACTAGCTTTTGTCTCTGTTGCACAGGCATTGTTGACTTGAAATAGCTTTCTGGGGAAACTAGTCTGCCAAGTGAGTAAGTATGTGAGAGGGAGCAGTGAATCAGTTCTGTGAAAAGCTCTGAGCCTGTGAAGATGGAAAAACTGGTTCTTGAAGACATCTGGTTGGATCTCTTCTCCATCTTACATTCAATGTAAGCCAATAGATATTTGATGTTTCTTTATAAAATGTCATAGCTAAGGTAAATATTTAGGAAATTATCTCCTTTTCTGTAGACAACTCTTTGCTAATGGCTATTTTGACCCAATAGAACTAGATCCCTGCCAGAGACTTCCTGCTTTCCAAAACAACTCAAATCTCATCTATTTTGTATCTATGACATCTGAAAAAACTATAATTTCTGCTTTTGTTTTGGGCTTAAAGCTTTGTCTTTTTCTTCTCTGTCTTCTTTATGAGTGTTACCCCAGACTCCTGTCCTCCTACACTGTTCTTCAGAAGATGACTGAGGAGTAGAAATGTACTAGAAACCACAAGGGATTGTATCTCTCTCTCAGGTGAGGGGCTAGTTCCCCATCTTCCTGATCTATCCAAGCTGTCTCAGATAAACCTGCTCTCATTATTCACTGCTTGCATCACTTCAGTGATTGCTTTAAACTTATTTGCATTCACCCTTCACAACCTTCACTCCTCATCCTCCCACCCAGGCTTTCCAGCTTCGCCCTTCGCATCTGCTAGGTGCTTCTTTTTGTCAGACATTTTCCCCAATTTTAACAACAGACTTTCTCTCTTTTATTCCAGAGTAAGCCCTAGCTCACTGCTATCTTTCCCTTTTCTCCCACTAACCACTGCAAATGGATATCCTTGAGTCCCTGGGATTTATAAACATCTTCAGTGAAAAGATACCATTCGATAGGATCTCCCCCATGCATGTTCTGGCAGCTTATCTGTCACTACTTGCTCAAAAACGTTGTGCTCAAAAACTTGAGCTTGATTGGAGAAAGGTACTGGTCTATGAAGAGGTCAGGAGAGGAGTAATCCCTCTGTTCCCTGCCTAATTGGAACTTCTCCTGCTCTAACTTCCAGCCCTTACTTTTAGTAACATGTTTCTCCACTACATTAGAGTCCTTTATTGCTTTTCGTTTTCTCTTCATGGAGATACTTACACACTAATCAAGTGTGTATCTTTTTGATAAGCTAAACAAATTAAAGTTTTTAAGTCTGTCTGAAAAATATTTTCTCCAACCTTCAGGCTTTGTTGTTGTTTGGATTTGTTTGTTTGTTTTTGGTTGGTTGGTTTTGTTGCTGTTGTTTGTTTTTATCTTTCCTGCCTCCCTCTTGTTCTGCATTCCCTCTCAGAAAGAGACACCAGAATGACAGTTTGGTTATAAGCTTACTCCTACCAATGGCAAATATGAAAGCAAATTATTTCTTTCAGCTTGTTACCTGTTTATGTGTTTCACAATTTTTTAATGCAACATGGCATTAGAAGCAAAAGTTACTCATTGCCTGCAATTCTGCACGTGCAGGAACATGGAAATGGCCTTTAAGGGTTAGACTTAAAGCCTCACCTGGTCCAGGAACCTGTCTCTTGACAGCAGCCAGTGGTAGGTACTGGAGAATGGTGTAAGAGTAAAGTGAGCACAGCAATTCATAGTGCTTGTAGCAGTTTATGGCTCACTGAGAGGTAGTTGTGCTGTATTTAATAGATCTCGGTGGCTTTCTCTTCTGATCCTTTTGTCCATCTCCTTTTTTTTTTGAACCCAATGAAACCTTTTATGTTGATAACTTATCTTGGCAAGAGACACTCCAGCTTAACTGTGGATTGTGTGGAGAGGCATATCCTTTCTTTGTTTTCACTATGCCACCTGCTACTTTTGTTTGATTTCCTCTTCTGCTTCTGATAGAAGAGGCTGTGAACAGCCATTCCCTGCTCACCTCTCCATGTCACTCATGATTTTATAGATCTGCATCAGAACTCTCTTACATCAGGTTAAAACCCACTGATTTTCATGGCAGGTCTTCCACTCTGAGAGTCATCTTTGTTACTTGAAGCAATACAGATATAATGATTCTGTGATTCTGTGCATTCATTTGTGTGTGCTTGTATCACAGTGATGCCTTTGAATGAACCCAGCTCTCTGAGTGCTCTGTTTTGTCCTTAACAGTTTCCCTCTCCTCATTGTTTATTATTATGCCTGTGCTTGCTTAAAAAGTAAAAAAGGTTTTAATACTATATCTGTGCAGTATTTTCTTCATGAGTCTCTTTTAAAAACTCTGGCATTTTATCTGTTTTGTACTTTTTTTCCCAGGCAGGTTGAGAGTAAACACAGCTCAGTATCAGTAATGTCACCTAATTAAGACCAGCTTGCAATCTTAGACACTTTAACAGCTTTAGCCAAATAACATTAATAATAACATTGATCTATTTATCATTTTTTGGGGGGATAAGCCTTCATACAGATCTTTTAATGTAAAGGATTGCTATACCTACTAAGAACTAATACTGTAACTATGCCTAATAAAACCTCTGTTAATTCTCGTTGTTTGGGGAGGCAGGTTAGGAAGTATTCACTGTAATTCCAAGATTTAGGTGAACTTAACCCACTGATATACTGTTGCTGTAGCTTTTTATTTTCCATACTTGAAGCACATTATTATCCATATAAACTATCAAGGGTTTACTGACTTGTGTGAAGAGGATCAGTTATGAACTTCTTGATGGGAGAAACTGCAAGCAAAATCTTGTCTCTTCTTGCCTGCATCATGCACTGGCACAAAGACAATCTCCCAGATGAGTAGCCTGTTCCATCTGCTTGGTCTTCTAAGCCAACAGCATTTCATAAAAGGGTTGGGGTAGTGGTGTGTTTTTTAACATGATGCTGATGGTAGTTTGAAGGAAAGCAAACTACAAAGTATTTCATAGCCCTAAAAAGAGTCTCACAGTGAAAATCAGGTTATTTTAGTTCTGTGTTCTACTACAACAAATAAATCTGATTAAACTAGAAACTTAGGAAATAATGGGTAATTACTTGGCACTGGTCTGTTACAAGTGTTCAGAGTATAATGCTGAATTCACCTTCCCAAGAAATTACATAAGGAAATTAGAGAAAAGATTTGGAGAGAAGCAGGTTTTTGCAGTCTTGAAGAGGCAACATTCTAATCTGGTAATGACAGCAATTTCTGTGGGGGAAAGACAAAAAGAAATGTTTAATATAATTCAGTATCTTTTCAGTTACTCATAAAAGTTAGTCAGAACTAACTTCTTTTTCCAGCTGCTTCTAATAGAATTTATCCTTCAAGTTAGGAAGTTATTTATGTTTCTGAGGATTTTCTATTTCAAATTAGTGCAGTTAGTAAACATGTAAGAACTGCATTTCTTCTCAATCAGCCCATGTGGAGGGCAGCTGGTTAATTCACTGCTTCCTGGGACACCTTCAGGATTTGTATTATCCAGAAGCACTGAAGATGCACTTTAAGCTGATTTTAGACTCCAGTACATGTGAGCAGGAGAACAGGGATGTTACCAAAGATTATGTGTACTATGTAAAGTATCTGTTAACCATGATCTACAGCATCAGTATCTTTTGAATCTGCCCTGCCTTTTGTCTTCTTTTGTTGTTTTTTCTTTACAATGTGTGACACCTTCTAAGGAGGATTGGTAATACAGGTGGGTGATGAGACTTGATAGCATTCCTATCCCAAGTAAAGGTTTGCATTTTAAGGAGGTGATTTCAGTTCTCTGCACAGCCAAATAGCACTTACTTAAGGAAAAAAAGTTGTAATAGCTAATTGATCTGTTGATCCAAAAATCATAAACCAATTTGAGAGTGAGAATAGACTGTGTTACTCCACAGAAAAAAAACAGATGTTGTGAGAACTGAATTCCTAGTTAACTATTTGCAGGATAAAATATTTCCTACATAAGACCACACAGGGAGGGACTGCTTTGAAGTCCTTAATTCAGCTAGGTGTGTATCAGAGTAGTAACAGAGACTCAGATTTGCTCTCCCACTTTTCTCTTAGATCTCTAACTTCTGTTTTACCAGGGAGAGGGGAGAAACAGAATACTTGCATAAGCTCTCTGTCTAAATTTCTATAAATTAGGGCTAAAAGTAAATAATTAATTGTTCTTTCTCCAACTTTTCCCTCTCCTGTCATACACATATATATTCATCCTCAGAAATAGCATGCTCTTTATGCAAAAGCTCTCCTCTTTTGAAGTGAAACCAGTATTCTTTTTATTAACATTTCCTAGGCAGTGGGTAATTTGATTGCCTCGTGCTCCTAAATTCAGCTGTTAATTATTTATTTGGAAGTGGTAGGTGGGCTACAACAATTAGCTGTGACATATTAAGTAAATGGTCTTCTACAGTAATTGGTGGTTGATGCCATGCTATTTAGAATAGGTTTCAAATTTCACTCCTGTCTTGGAACTAGCTGTAACTGTTAATTCTGTAAAACACTTTAGGACACTGTAAGAAAAAATAGTCACAGTACAAGTGAAAAGTGTTGAGTAAATTTCTTTTACTAAAATGCACCCATTATCAATTTAGCCCTTAATTGGTAGCATGACAAAGTACTGAGATGGAAAACAAACAGGAGGAAACCTAATAATCCATAATGTTAGGAGCCTGCACCTGCAGCTTGCTTGTGGTCTGCTTGCCAGTCTGTGTACAGGCTGTGGAAGAGGTAGAAGCTTTTGGTGGCAAGACAGAAACAAATCTTCTGATGCTCTGTGCCTGTGGTGGAAAGGTGTCCAGCTGAGGAAACAAGAGGTAGGCAATGACCTTTCAGTTCTTATTTACCTTTATGGTCTGGGCTAAAGGGCTTTCCAAGGCAGCAGGGCAAGCCATTGATTCTCCAGGTTTTCCTTCTGCTGGGCTGCACTCTCTCTGTGGGCCAGCTGGCCTCTGCAGTTTATCCAGTTTATCTGTTGTGTGCTTTCAGCTCTAGGTAGGCAATTTGGGCTTCTCACATCATAGTCAACTGGGTGGAGAAAAAGGCCCAGATCTGCCTGCATGGTGATACAATTGGGCTGTGCAGGTGTACAGATCTGTCTCTATAATATCTTCTGACTGACTGGAAGTTGTCCAACTTAAAGGACTTTCACTCTGGGCCTGCTGACAGAACAAGGGAGCAGCATGATTTGGGTTTACATAGCAAGTCTACCCACCCAGGAGCTCATCTGGCATTCTGTTTACTGCCTTTCTTCTTCCATCACCGTCCAGGTAGTCTGTACCTTGAAAAATGTACAAGGATGGTAAAAAGAGCACTTAGAGCTTTACTGTATCTCAAGCTTTCATACTTACTCTACTTTCAGTAGAGTAAGATATAATAACTTTGTTGTCATAGTTCTTGGGGAGCTTCAGTACTCTGATTCTTCCTGCTTTCCCTGAGTCACATCAGCTTCAGAGACTCCTGCTTTTCACTTTGGGCATGAGTTCATAATGTGATAGCTGTGTGTTGTGGTGGGCCATTCCAGTTGCAGGTTCCTCCTTATCCTTTCATTCCATGTTTTAGTTTGAGACATGTGGTCCTGCCTTACTCACCAGTTTGAAGAGCAGTTCTGTCTTCTGAAGTTCTCCCACCTCTCTGTCTCCAGGGGACTACTGGTTGCTCTCTGTGGGCATTACTTGGGCAAATGACCTCAAGCTTCTATTGTAAAAAAGTTAAAAGTCCTTGAACAATCATTTTTGTATTGAAAGTCTGGAAGTTGTAAAGAGCTGATGATATTTCTGCTCTTCTCTGCTTATAGGAAAATGCATTTCAAAGGCATCTTTGAGGGAAACAGTACTGTCTGCTCCACGGTGCTGGAGGTTTGATGGGTACACATTTCCAAATGATGGACTTTGTGCAAGGTGATCTGTGCCTCAGCATGCTCAGAGACCAGTTCTTCATTACCATCCCTCAGTAGCTGGCATTAAGATAGCATTTTTAGCCCTATTTTCCTTTCCTTACTAACCAGAATTCTGTTTCATTTTGCAAATATGTTGTAATTTCTCTGTACAGCTAAAGCCGTTGGTCTTGCTGTCTTTAATTCTGAAAGGCTGAGAAAAGAGACTTCTTTCCTGATATCACTTTATTTCCTCTGCAGTGCCATGTGTTAAACTTCTGTCTTCATCAGGACCTTCTTCAGGAAACAGTAGCCACAGGCATATTTTATAAAGAGCAGATAGATTTTGGAGTGGTGATTTGTGGATGGGTGAGGGAACTGTATCATTGGGTATCTAATATAATTATAATAGAAGAACTACATAAATTATCCTTGGAGGAGAAATGAACTTCTTGGCTTTCCAGAAGGCCTACAGTTTTCTTTTTTCATTGTCCTGTAATGTAAGAGATAAGAAGTTTTGAAGGAGGAGATATGGTAATGTGTGATGCAAGGAACAGTGATAACTTGGTTGCTTATCCTCCCCTTCTGCAGGGATAGTGTCTTACCGTAAAGCCATGCTGCACCAGTGACTTGTGTTGATGTTTCTGCAAGCTGTTGCTTACTTAGTGAAAGGAACAAGAAGAATCCTGCTTTTGGTCCTTTTTAGAAGTTCCCAGTCAATTATTGTGGCTTCTCATATTAAGTTATTTCTCTTCCTCTGCTCTCTTCACATACTAAACTACCCTTTTCAAGGGGATGAACTTTTTATGAGATAAACTTGTGAACTGAGTCTGACAGTCTGCTGTTGTCTAGTTCTGGTGGAGATAAGGCTTTTGAGCCTTTATCTGTTCCTTTAGACATCTGTATAAATTCAGAGAGTGATGTTTGATGTCACAATTGGTTGAATTTAATAGAAATTTGAACTGAATCTTAATAAAACATAGAAAACATGGCAAATAAAGGCAGTTATATACACAGGTCAGGAAACTGAAGTTGTTTATCCATTCAGTCAGGGGATGAAATAACTTCTGCCCAGCACTCTCTAAATATGTTTCCTTCCTAAATGGAATCAGTTATGTAAATACTTGTTTCTCCCTTTGAATACTTTCTTATCTCTATTCTAACATTGTTAAAATGCATGGTGGAAAAGTACCTGTCTAACAAACACTTACCACTCATTGCATAAAGTTGGTTTTGTGTACTCAAAAGTCCTATGCTAGCAGTAATTATGGGCTATAGTGCAATGCTTGGTATAAGTGTTAATCAAGATGCCCCATATGAAGATGTTCTTTCCAGTGTTGCTGTTATTGTGGAGCTCCTAGCCTTACTGCAGTAGACACAGCTTGCCTGTCTAGCAGAGATGATGTAGTAAACCTATCATTTACATAGCAAAAAAGAGACTCCAGTTGTTGACAATAAAGTGAGGAGATGACAAAGATGAACATAATCTGCTTTTCTGTGTGCTGGTGGCCTGGCACAGGCATTTGGGTGAGACATGTCTGAGACTACTGCCATGAATGGGGACAGCTGTCACAGTAAAGCTTTACAAGACTGTTTACTTCTAATGCAAGGAGGAACTGAAATATGAATGGATTTCATAAAAAGCTGATATAATCAGTCTCCACTGTCTTATAACTATTATCTTTCCACTTTTCTGTAACCACTTGAGAAGGGATTTTCCAGTAGGCTATCTAAAATTCTTCTGTGACAAACCCTTCAGGTATGTCCTTCTGGGCAGGTATCCTGTTTGTAGTAGAGGAGAGGTCTTAAATACATTAGTGAGAGCTTTCTAAAAACTCTGGTTTCCCTTATAAGGCCTCATAACATGTTGAGCTGTGTTTGTGTGGCAGTCACGTGTCCTTGTTGGAGAGTAATACCAGAGTAAAACTGATACTTTGAAAAATCAGGTAGGCTCTGCTTGTATTTCCAAGATCTGTTTGCTGAGCAGAAATGATGTACAACTGGACCCCCCAAAAATCACTTGAGATTTCTTAATAGCAGAGCCAGTTTTCCCCCTCCCCCTGATTATTCCAGATATTGAAATACGTTGTATGTGAAGAATGCCTGATTTCCTGTAGGAATACATTGGTTTTTAGAGACTTAATCTCATGGATCACTTTTATGGTTTTCCATTTCTGTCCTTTCTCCACAGTCTAAGCAGTAAGTCTTCTTATCCACAGGAGGTTTGTGTTGCTTCCTCGCAGTCCCCGTTCTGGAGATTGCTTTTTACAGGGTTTTATACTGCACTAAAAATGAAGATAAAATAAACTGTCCAGATGGGGCTTTAAAGATGTGGACTGTGGAGATGTACAATCTACACATGCTGTGAGGAGTGTTATAAGGCAGGTGCACTTTCTTCGTGCTTCTTTTCTACCTTGGAAGCCAAGTACAACAGAAAAGCCTTCTTGCTTTCATTTTAAACAAATCCAGGCCTGTGAGAAGGGTGCAAGTAAAGGAAGCCTGACAGCAGAGGTTTAGACCATGGATAGGACCTCCCAATCCAGACAGCTAAGAATTTATTATGATCACTGTCTTGGGTCGTTTCATCTTCACATCTGCTGGGATGTATGTGAGAATAGTTTATATGATGGTTCACATAGAACTGCATGGAAACATCTCAGCATTATCATTTTGGGTCCTAGAGTTGCTTGATAGTGATTTTAAGTTGGTCACGAAAAGATCAAAGTCAGCATATTGTCATTACAAAGCTTCCAAATGTCCAAGTCTGCTCTGACCACCTCTGGATGTACATTAAACCTTTATTTGGAGGCTTAAAATGTCACCTTTTAAAATGCTTCCTGACTAATAAAAATTTAAAATCTCATGATTGTTATAAAGTTGTATTCTAAGTTTCTCAGTAGTCATTCAGTTTGCAAAAAGAGTGGAGACCATGGTACAGGTCCTCGTCCAGCAGGACCTTGGTTTAGGTTTTGGGGGACACAGACTCTGGAGCAGAGCACCTATGTCCATTAGCCAGGGCATAATTAAGATGCACATCCAAAAACTAGCCCTGTGGGTCATTTAATTCACATTGTGTGTGCAGGGTGACATCTAGTAGACCAGCACTTCTGTCACAGAGCAAACCTGAGCCTTATGTTTGCTAGAAATCTAAACTGTGTAACTCTTCCAAAACCCATTTAATTTACAGGAGGTAATTTCTTAATGCAAACAAATGTGTCTTTGTACTAGTGTTATATTCTTCTAAGTGCTGAAAATCTTGCTTTTGCTTAACTGGTACATCAGTGGCTTAAGTACAGTAAGTGTTTGAAGCAAGGGTAACAGTAAAAAATGTAGATTTTATTAATTGCATATTAGGTTATACATTGAAAACCCTAAAATCTGTAGCTGAAGCTCAAACTATTGAAGGTTTTGTATAAAATGACATAGGTGCAGAGAGCTATAACTTAAAAGCTGAAGATGGTTTTATTTTCAAAAGGATATATTGGTTCAGTGACAATGTCAACAAAAAGATGTTAAGATACATAGCATGGGCATCTTGCTTAAGGGAATAATGTATCTTATGGATTTTAATGTCTTTCAGTAAACTATCCTCAGCTACATTCTTGAGCAGTAACAAATAAATAAAATAATATTAAATAAAGTAATATTAATTGCCTCAGTTAGTAAGCAGCTTTTTCAGTGATTACCACTACATATATGCTCCATTATTTGATGAGCTGTCATGGGCAGTTCCTGTCAGAAGCTGCATTCACCCAGTTCTTATTCCAGTGCTGATTTAGAGGAGAGTGAAATAATCTTTTACAAGTTTATTTTACAGTCTGGTCAAAAGGTTGAGAGATAAAGCTTTAAACTGATGATGTCCAAGTGAATGAAGGCATTGGGTGGAATATAAATCTTCAGTTGATAGACACATCTAAAATGGAGGAAAAAAATGTCATTTGAAGCCCAAAAGCTTCAAATTTTGGCTGTAAAATTTTTAGTGAGTCAAGACTCTTCACTGAATGTTCAGCAAGTGTGTAGGAACATGTAGAAGAGCAAGATGAGCTGTTTCCATCAGTGTTGCCTCACCTCAGCCATCTCTTTGGCATTTTCAAGAGGAATATGGGTTTGTAGAGACTATCAGCATGCTGACTGGGAGTTGCCTGGTGTGCACTGTGTTGTTTTTAGCCTGATGAGTGTATTGCATGGGAGGAGCCATTTTACCAGATAAGTTTTGCTGGGGGGAACTGCAGAGGTCTTGGGGTTCATAACTCTGGTTTACTTTGTGAGCCTCATGCTCCTGTGCTGCAGAGCAACACGAGTGGCGAAATGGGAGAAATTTACTGTCCTGCTGTTTCCAAGTATCTGTTTTATGAATGTGCAGGGTGGTAAATTCTCCCCCTTTCCTTTCCTGCTTTTCTTCCCTGGCTGTCCCAGTGATTTGTGGGAATTAATTATTTTATAAGTTATCTTTTAAACCCCCTCGTTTTTAACTTGACAGTGTTCCTGTCGAGCAAACTCGAGCAGAAGGGACCACACAAGGCACTTGCTGCTACTGAACAGATCAGATAAGATGAAAATGGGGAGTTACAAATCCTGTGTGTTAAAGACCTTGGGGATTTGTATTGTGGTTTTTTCCCCATGATTTATTTTTTAAATAAACTTTCTGACTAGAGCAGTCTTCCAGTATCAAAGCCTGAATTTTTACCCTTAAAATGCCTTTAAGATAGTAAACAGTGTTCTGCTTGCCTGCTAGTCTTAACCAGGGTCTTCTTCAAAAGAAAAGATACATGAAAAAAATGCAGTCTAACTGAATACAGTTAATTTGGTGTCTTTTGCAGCAAGGGCAGCACAAATATTTTAGGCTAAAGAGACTTTCCACTTTGCTGTGTCCCATGGAAAGAGAGGAACTGAGGGAACCATTATTAGATGAGGAAAAGCATATCAAAATTATTATTGCAGGAAAACTGCAATAATAAATAAACTCTTTTATATGTTTTTGAAAAAGTTGTTTTTCTGTTCATCTTAGGTGGATGGGGTTAGCACATTATTTCATAGCAATACCAAAGGATGCCCCCAACTGACCAATTTAATGCATGATTGGGGAGCCTCTCCTACTGCATTCTGGAACCCCTAATTAAATGTCACACTGTATTCAGATACTTTAAGGGATGGGCCACTATTTTTTTTTTTAAATATTGGTATTTGTTGAATTTATAATGATATTCTCTTTGACAACATGTGCAGTAGTCAATGAAACCCTCACTTGTTTAGTTTTCTTTTACTGTGTAGGAACCAGTTTCTCGACACACTGATAGAAGGCACTCTATAAATATCTTTGGCCTTTGGAAATAAGAGACCCTTTTTTTACAGTTTCTATATCCTCAAAGTATTTACTGAAGCAGAAGTGCCTCCATTTTGGAGTGTTTTACTCGTTGCACGTTCCCCTTCCCATTTAACAAGATATTAAAAAGATAGCCTTCAGAGCAGGCAGTGAAATGTCACAGCAAAAAGGTCACTCAAAGAGCAAGAAGATGGCCTTTGAAGAGCTAATTCTGTTGGAAATATAGGAAATATAGAAAAGCAAAAATTGCTTTTGAAAATTTCAGGAATAAGAGGTTTTCTTCTCCTCTTTCCCCTTTCTTCTGAACCCAGCATTGCCAATTTTTCTCCTGCATGGTTAGCAACTCCTCTGTTTGTAAGATGTTAGGCTACTTTTCCTAGTGCTCTGAATATGTTGTAGGGGCTCAGAGTTGTGCCTACTGTGTCTAATTTTGGGTTGTGCTTCAAAGGCCTATTTTAGCTTGTGGAAAAATTAATAGGCCTCAGTTTTCTTAAAATGTCATTACTTTTTATAGCTTTCAGATAAACTTTGCTGTCTGATCATGTTAGCAAGAGGATGAGTCCTTCTAACTCTGAAATGAAGGAGTGTCAGCAAGGCCTGCCTGTGTGACTGAGGTCAGCTGGAGTTTTAAGATTGATGGTGGCTGGTTTGCCTTCACAAATCCTTTCTCCTTAGTAACAAATACTTGTTCCATGGTGTTATTAATCTTTCAGTTGAAATTAAAGTCATCACATTTCTTTTTGTATGAGTATGGGAAAGAAGTACTGCACAGGAGAAGGAATAGCATCCATCCTTTTGCCCTTTTAATTGCTTCGGTTCACTCAAGCAATTAAAGACATCATTGGGGCTACAGCATCAGTTATGGAGAACTGCATAACTAATTTTAGTTTCAGAGTTTTAGAGGAGGCCATTGCAAATGTTCATGTTCTCTTTCTTCCTAAATTTCTATCTCACTTTGGTGTGACTGCTAGGGAAATGAGAAATCAGAAATGTCTTTCCACAGATGAGTAAACAAAGAATTTGTCTGGTTTAAATGAAAGCTTTCCCTGGACACCTTAATTAAAATTAAAAAAAGGATGAGGAGGGGCAGAGGAATGCAATACCCCAAATTACTTAAGAAACTAAGGGAATAATAGATTTAAAGCTATTTTGGTGGTTCAAGCAGATTAATCAATAGAACAATGACACTTCTCTGATTCACCAGTTAAAAGTAGTAAAGGGGTATTGACAGATTGTGTACATACAATGAAAAACCTAGAAACTTTTCATTTCATTTTTATACTTTGATTTTTCTTTCCATTTTCTGCTACCTGTATAGAAGTAGCCTTCCTAAGGCTGCTCCTCAGGTGCTCTCTTATTATGAAGACATTGTGTTTGTTTCCATATTACTGTTTTCAAACTGACTATTTAGGAGCTTTTTACTAGAGATCCCTGTGTGGAAGACTTACATATATGGTACTTTATAGAATCTTACATTTAGCAACTCCAGTTGCTAAATGTATCAAGAATTAAAGATATTAAGGTATGTCTCTTTGCTAAGGACAAATCTTTTATAAAAATGAAACACATTCCATGATCCCAGTATGAAAAGAAATGCAAAGAAATGGCTAACTCTTAATTCAGCTGCTTACTTCATGTCAAATTTTGAAGATGGATGCTGCAAGGTACTAAAACTGTTGGAGATTTTTTGATTTGTGGTTGTTTGTTTGTTTACTTTTTAAGTTTTCCCTTCTGAATTTGTATTTCATACCTTAATGCCTCAGGAAGTTCTTAAAGCCCAAAATAAAATAAGTGCTGTTCTTCTGGTATGTAAGTGACTATATGATGAAAAAAAGGAAAAGTAATTTTACCTTTCCACCCAAATTACTGTCTCAATTAGTAATCTTAGAAGGAACACAGATACTTGAAGAGTTATCTTCTCTTTATTACTCTACTTTCCTGATTGCCAGAGCACAGACCTTCCCCATTAGTGACTATTTACCCAATGATTTTTCTTTTCTTTTGAGTGTTTTAAAGGAATTAATCTAACTCCAGAAAGTCTAAATTCAGAAAAACTATATGGTTTTGCTATGTGTAAATTCTCTTTTAAACCTTTGTTGAGGTCATTGAGACATAAGTATTATTGAGGCAAAATACTGGAAATATGTTCTCACAAAAACCATTTTTCCTTTCCATGCTCTATTGCTCCTAGAGTAAATCTTTCTCTTTGTCAAAAGTTTGTTGACTTAGCAAAGTATGCAGAATCTTAATTACTTACATTTGAATGTACAGTAGAGGAAGTTCCACCTGTGCCATAGTTAGAGCCATAGTTAGAGCCTGTGGTCTGTCTTGGAGCTGGTTGGCATTGGCTCTATCAGACATAGGGGAAGCTTCTGACATGTCACAGAATCAACCCCTGTAGCACATCCCTCTTCCCTGCTATCAAAACCTTGCCATGCAAACCTAATACACTAGAAAACACCTTGTTCTTTGATCTCTGTTGTTTCAACTTGAAAAAAAGGAGTCCTATTCTAAAATGATTTGGCTCCTAAAGCAATATTGCTGCATGATGAGCTTAGAGTGTGCAGTAGGATGCATAGCAGGGGTGCTAGTTTTCAAAATGATCTAAGCATGGCACAGAGAAATAGAGGCAGTTGCTGTTATGAAAAACAGTAGGTCTATAATTCTCTGTGTGTTTGCTATTGCACTCTGTATTTTATTTCTCAGTTCCCCCAGAGGGAAAAACTGGGAACAGAGTCAGAACAAATCAGCTGCTTTTGGTCATGCTGAAGACCTGTGGCTGCATGGAAGCTGAAAACACTCTTTCTCTTAAAATGAGGAGGAACAGGGAGGCCATGTATTTCCACTCTACTGGGCAGTAGGTTTTGGGTTTCCCCCCATCTCTCCATTTCTGGAGTGCATAAAGGTGTGGATAAGTTGTGCCAAGTATAAGTTGTACCCCAGTCTCTCTCTTCTTGAGCAGTAATGATGGAAATCTGACTTCTTTGCCTGCCTTTTCCTGTAACAGCCATCACATACACACACAAGAAAAAAAGAATTGGTGAGTTCAGACCTAGATATTGAGCATTATACCAAAGTTTTGATTGAAAGGTCATATTGCTCAGAACTGCATCCAGCAAGTTTTGCAAATCTCCAAGGATGGAGAGTCTACACTTCCTCCTAATCTAGATATTCTTTTCTGTGCCTCTGATCAAGATTTCCTTCACTACAACTTGTAACCATTGCTTTTTGTCCTTCTGCCATGTACTTCTGAGAAAATGTGACCCTATCTTCTCTGTCAGCTCCCTTTATGTTGAGATGTTGCTGGTGAGAAGCCCTCAGAGCCTCTTCTCCCAGTTTCTCCATGTCTTTCCACATACGTTGTGTGTCCAGCCCCCAGCCATGTGAATTCATTCCAGTTCATCAACATCTCCCTTGTACTGGGGGAGTCCCAAAACTGGACATTGTATCCCAGGTGAGGCAGGTGAGTAGAAGGGAATAATCACTTCCAGTTGACTTTCAGACTGCACTCTCAGGACAGAAATCCAGTGTGTGTTCAGCTGTTGCTGTCTGGGCACCTGTACTGAGTTTCTTATTTCCCAAATGCAGGACTTTTCTTGTGCAGTTTCTGACAGCCCATTCTTCCAGTTTCTGGATGTCCTTCTGAACAGCAAAATCCTCCAGCATCTTGACAGATCTCCCTCCCCTGTTTAGGGTCATTTGCAAACTTGATGAGAGCACGTTGTATCTGATCAGTCAGGTGAAGAGGGAAAAGGTATCAGCTCCAGTACTGACCCCTGAGAAACATCCCTTGTTGCCAATTGTGAAGAGTTTCAGGTTCAGTAGCACCATTCTGGCTATGGTGAGATAGTTTCTTTTTACCCATGGAAAAGGAAAATGGCTATAGCAATCAGGAGCTCTTTTTCCCATGAAATGAGAAAGTTCAATTCTTAATGTCAGGGGTTTTTCTATGAATGAGGGTATTCTTTGCAGGGTTTTATGGCAACATAGTAAACTAGAATTATTACATAAAAAAATAGAAAAGGATCATTCTTGTAATTTTTTTGTATGCAATGTGATATTCAGTTTTGTCCCAATAGGCTTAGTATTGCCCCTCAAATGGTTCAGTTCAGCTGCAAAAAGTCAGAAGTACTTTGCAGTTAGTCTAGACATAATGCCCTTTTGAAAACCAGCTCAAAACTTCACAAAACCACTGGTTTGGAACTGCCAATACTGGTCATGGTCTGCATAATATTGATGTATTCTTATGCCTTTGGAAGATGGACATGTTGAACCTCAGTTGAGTTTGATTGCCCAAAGGTTAGGTGTGCTTAGTTGAAGGATTTGGGGAATAAAGACAGAGGAGTTCTTCAGCATGCAGTTGTAGTCTGGAGAACTGCCCTCTCTTTATCACAGCTTTGGTCCTCTGTGATTCTTCTCACTTAGATCAATTTACTAAACTGACAGATACAAGTTTTTATTGCTGTCAGCACAGCACAGCCAATACAAGAGTGGAAGATCAAGCTGTGTGCCTGCTCCATTTCCTGCATCAGCAGTGTGGTCACCAGCTCCTTGTGTCTCTGGGTTCCTCAGTGCAGGGATGAGGATGGACTGCTGAGGGGGAAAGGTCACCAGCTGATCTTTTGGTGCACCAGGCTAAGGTTACAAGCCAAACAACATGAAATATCTTGGTTTTGATTTGTAAGCTGAGCAAGCTGAGAATGAAACAGCTCTAAGACCATGTAAAGGCATGGGCATATGTGGCTTTGATACACAAAGTCAATGCTTCCCCTTTCCCTTTATAAGCATCTTCTTCAAATAGACCAAGAGAGCTTTTTCTCCTTCCTATCCACACCTCCCTGGACAGCTGACTTTTGCAGTGTAGCAAGGACTACAGCTACAGGAAATCCTCCTCTCCTTGTCCATCCCTACTGGAACTGTTGTCTTCTCCTGGGAAGTGTGTGTGTGCTACATCTGACCACCTCCCCACCTGGCACCCAGTTCAGGTACTGTCTTGGCCACCTGTATTTTTGTGGATACTCCCTGAGCAGTTGTGCTCCAGCATCCAAGCCTAACCTTTGGGTTTTAATTTTAGTTGTTTTAATGCAATCAAAGGTGCAAAATAAGTGCTCTGTTTCTGAGGAGTGCAGGAAGGTCATGTTAGCTTTAGCCTGGGTTGGTTAATGATTGATGGAGAGGCAATAGCTCCTGGCCTCTCTCCTGTTTCCCTCCTCTTGCTTTAATTCTCTCTCTTGCTCACATGAAACTCAATATGCTACATTATTTCAGGACAAAACTTGATCTTAAAATATGCAAAATAAAGTTTTCCATTTTATGTCTTTAGTCACCTTGGGAAGGGATATTTTTAGCCCAGTTTTCACATGACTATTACATCATAAAAGAACTGATTAAAATGAGGTAACATGACAGTATTGGCTCATAGTGAATGGATATGTTATTTGTCCTGTTGAAAGGACATTCCTGCAACCTCGCCTGCAATCCTGCAGAGTGGTTCTCAGTAACTTATGTGCCATCTAACCTTCCCTGAAATTTATTCCTAACAATTGACATGCAGATTATCAATGCAGCATGTGTCTTTTATATTCTCTTTGGAGCAGGGGTTGGCAAGTAAGCAACCTTTCAAACAAAAATCCAAAGCACCCATTGATAAAACTGGAGATACATAATCTAGGTTTATTTATTTATTTATTTTAAATTCTGGATTTCTGCAGAGGGCTAATAGAAAAGCATTGAAAGGATTTTCTGTCAGCAAGAAAGTGTGCCTTTTGTTCTCATTTCAAAGGGTTTTGCCTTCACTTGAGTGAGTTATTTCATTTCTACAGCAGATACCTGCTACACTGTGAGCCTACTACTTCAGAAAAAAAAATGACAGTCTTATCTTTTGTATTGAAAATTTACAATTAACCAGTGACAAAGTTTCCTGGGTTAAGAGTAACCATGCTTCAGCAAAACATTTTTCAGCAAGAAATCTTGAAGTATGAAACAGAAGACATCAGGGTCATCCTCTACCCTTGATGGGTGGTAAAACCAAAGCACAGAGTGAGGCACCAGTTTGCCCAGCATACCAGTGGCACAACTCTAAACCAAATGCAGGTTTTCAGAGTTCTGCTGTGGCACTATGTGCCTGTTAGTATCCCTGGCATCATGTGCTGAGGCACAGGGAGGTAGTTTCCTATTTTCAAGAGATATTGAGGAAATACCAGAAATACAAACTGCATGTGAAATCTCTTTGCAAAACCTGCTGCCAGAGTCTTCCACCAAAATAGCTTTCTCCTTTAGTGCATCCTGCTTCTCTTCACTCCCTTCTTTGCACACATCTGATGATTGAAAACTCTGGAGGAGAATTGCTGTGGTCATCCTGTCCCTAAATATCACTGGTGTTGCTATTTCACTGCTTAATTTCTGCCTTTTAACCAGTAAATTCTGACTGGTGGACTGCAGCATTTTCAGGATACCAGATATTGCTGTGAATTTTCCACATCCTTTGAGATTTTACCACCCCTATGATTCATCTTTTATTTCCCATTCTAATTTCTGCAGGTTTAACCTCTACCACTGGATGTCATTCTGCCTTTGCTAGAGTGGAGCACCTTTCCAATATCAGCTAAATGAAACTAGCCTCTAATATCAGTTCCCTGAATGGATACAGTGACCCAGGTGGTGTTTCAGGTTTTACACTTCACCTTTCAGTGAAGTCAAGAGTAG
Source organism: Galbula dea (assembly GCA_013399015.1). NCBI lineage: Eukaryota > Metazoa > Chordata > Aves > Piciformes > Galbulidae > Galbula > Galbula dea. The sequence goes on along the minus strand of VWZX01004381.1, from coordinate 1,439,037 downwards.
TTGAGGAAAGAACACAAATCTTTTCTGTCATCATTAGTAAAAGGCTTTGAGAAAGTCCCTAAAGTAGTAAATTGTTCCTCAAAGCTGTGATTTGTTTCTTTCCTGATTGAAAATTAAGAGGCCAAAGGATATTTGCAGTCCTAGTGACAAACAGATAGAAGCACGTTGTGCCCTTATGTTATCAGTTGCTGCACTGTTAATGATTGATGTAGCTAAAGCTGTGACTTCTTTCTTTAGCCTGGGTGTAAGTGTGTGTTGCTGTAGATAGAGCTAGAGACACATGAGGTTAAGAAAGGGGGACTTCTCTTTGGCAGAGTATAGACAGGAAGCTGCTTTGTAGATTGATTTCCTAGGTTAGTGTCTGCAGTGCTCTCTGTCTACATGCCTGTCCCCAGTAATTTTTCAGTACAGTGGTTGTTTTCCACAGTGTATGAAATAGGAGAGAAATCTCAAAAAATACCTGTGCTCCTACAAGTTGGCATAGGTGAAGATCTTAATGGGCTAGAGATGGTTTCTTGTACCCTTAAGAGGAGACTGGATGGGAGCCAGGGTGATTGTAGGAGTGATGGTGCAGCATATGGGACAGTGGGCATCACTTTTGCAGGAAATTGGGCATATTTTTCTTCTCCTGCTTGCAGGAAAACATTCTTTGTGTACATGTAGGAGGGCATCACCCAAGGGAATGGTTGCTGCTGCACATCACATTGGGAAGGATGAATTTCCTGACCATGTGCTGTGGTTTTGAAGATGTACTGGCTGACCTGTTGGGTGGGAGGGGCACATTTAAGCCCTTCCACCTGTGTGGCAATGGAACACCATTTAGTAAAAATTTTGTTTCTCATGATGTCATTCTTGGGGTGTTATGGTGTGTTTTTTGAGGTGTCTTGTGCAGGGTTAAGAGCTGGACTAGATGATCCTTTTGGGTCCCTTCTAGCTCAGGATATTCTCTGATTTCTGCCCTTTCATTCTCTTTCTGTGAAGGAAAAGATGTTTGTGGGAAAGGATTCAACTGAAGGTTTGTAGCTGGTGGATCCAGATCATCCTTGGGCTAATTAAGAGTGAGGCTCCTGGTCAGGCAATAATATGCCATTTCTTTTGGCACAGTTATTTTTGCTCATTTGGTTCAACACACAGGGAAGGGAAGTGGATGCCAAAGAAATGGTTAGGACAAGCTGTTTGTATCTGGTCTTAAATAGGAAACAGTTTCTCCATCCTTGATTTCTTTTTCACTTTATTTGTGCTATATTAAATGAATGTTATACACAGGCTATTTTCAGAAAGTGGTAATTATATTAAATTTTCTTCTTCCAGTATTCTTTCATTTTCTAATGTATTCAAATGCTGGTAAGATATTGTCCAGACAAGATGATGATAAAATCTGATCATCTGTTACTGTTTAGTAATGAAAGCAAAATTGGAAGATTGTGTAGCAACTTTAAAGAGTACTTTGACAGTTTTTATTTTATTGGAGTTGTTCTAGTCTATTATTTAACAAACCATCTCTTTATTGCTTAAAGAAGTGATTGCAATATTTCACAAGGAGCTAATTTTTCTTCAATTTCTATTCACTTGTGCAACGTTCTTCTGATAGCTTTGTGCTCTGTTTCTCATGCTAATTCCTTCTACAGCAGCTGCTGGAGAATCTTAATGAAATTTGGCATTTTATCCCCCTTCACTGCCTGCCATATACAGTGCAGCAGCACAGCCAGGGCATACACATTACCACTACAACACAGGCTAGTGCTAAATCTGGCCACTAGGCTCCTGAGCCTGCAAACCTTTCCTCTAATACAATTTATTTATATGCATTCCCCTTCTAAAGTCACTGTGTATAAAGCAAATACAAGAACATCTTTTCAGGACCAAATTGGAATTACTCCAGCAATGGCCAAAGCTAAATGTTTGTTGCAGAGGGAAGATCACAGAAAACACATATAAAGCAATTACTGTTTAATGGTGGTGGAACATTCTTGCAGTTTTTTTGACCAAAGACAACTATCAGTTTACTCTCTGATGCTATAAACTACTCTGACATTTCAAATCTAGTGAATGATATGGTGAAAACTATATTAATTCACATGAAAATCAGCCCTGATCTGAAGGTCTTGCCAGGAAGTTCTGCAGGTTAATTGAATTAGAGACCATGTGTGCTGCTTTGTCCTATCAATTTTTATCTTTTAGTTTTATTGATAGATCTTTTGCTTGTATAGTCAGGAGAAAATGAACATGAGAGTCCAATCAGCTTTCTCATTCTTTTTCTGCTCTTCAATCTGAAGTGTTTTTTCATTTCTCCTCTATAAGGTATTTGATGAAACAGTTTTCTGTGTTCCTGTGAACACAACCAGGCAAATTTCATTCAGGCTGCAAAGGTTTGTTGGGTCTAGCTTCAAGCCTGCTATTGTTTATCTTGGGTGAAAATAAAATATTCTTACTTTCTTTGCAGCTATGGATATATATGAGAATATAGATGAATATATATGTTTTGGAGAGAGATGAATTTTTGGCAGTTTACAGTTGCTAATTTAAGGTGTGTCAAGTAAGTTGTGTTTTCTACAGAAGCACTCAAAGGAACTTCTCTAGAGGTTACAAAAGGAAGGTAAAGGGTTATGCTGCCTCAGTATATCCTGTCATTGCCTCTGCAGGGCAGCTCTTATAAAAAGATTCTGCTCTACATATCCTCTAACCTCCACCAAAAATCAGCCCTGAGGAGAAGCTGGCAGACAGTGGCTGAACAAGAATGTTGGGAGATGGTGTTTCTTCAACTGTCTTCTTCATTCTGATTGTTTTTTCAGTTACCTGGTGAGGCAGGGGGTCAAGTCCCGAGGGGGACTCTTGCTTCTAGTGCCAAGCACTGGGGAAGGAGTTTGACTGGGGTAGTAAGGCTGTGAAAGTGTAATGCAGGTGTCCTAAGGTCAGCTCAGGGAGTTTGGAGAAGGGCAGAAGCTCATTTGTTCTCAGTTTTCCATAGGAATACTGACTGTGAAAGTGAGGTCTCATGATCTTCCTGACATTTTAAGTTTTAAGCAAGAGGTGTCAGAAAAATTGCTGCAAGGGTAGCTGGCTTGTGGAGGCCAAGCATTCACAGCAATGTCTCTTGTGGATCCTCTGATGTTGGCTCTTCCTATCTTTGTGAAGCAGAATTCACTGAGCATGGAATTGTTAGCTCACTAATAGGGAACATGAGCTGGGGTCAGGCAGGTTAGTTTTACCCCACTGATGGTGTGTCATTGCAATAGGAGTGCAAGAGGAACCACAGCTTCAGAGACCTGATGTGTGTGTGTGTCTGGCTGAGGAGCCACTAGCATGAGGCTACCACCTGCAGGCTTATGACTGAACACCTCTTAGTTAGAATCCTGCATGGACATCGTGATACTGCAGTGCTGTTGGCTTCTCAGTGGACTTGTGATAGCTGGTCACCCACCCTGTGTGGGGCAGGCCTGGTGTGGTGCACCACTCATAGTTGGGACCAGAGAGGTGGACAGATGTGGTGCTGCCTCTCCCCTGTTGCATACCACATGACCATGGGATGCTTGGTGCTAAATCATTCAGAGACAACCTCATTCTGGGTCAAGGTTTTGTACATAGCAGAGCAGATCCCTCAGTGAGATCTGTTGAGAATCAGCCCTTGGCACAAGCTTTTGCAATGAATCTTTTTGCAGATTGCCCATGGTAGATGCCTTATCCCTAGAAACATGCCAAGGCAGGTTGAATAGGGCTGTAAGCAACCTGATCTACTTGCAGATGTCTCTGCTCATTCCATGGGGGGTGGACTAGATGTCCTTTAAAGGTCCCTTCTGTCCCAAACTGTTCTATGATTCTCAACTTGGCTTGAAGACTTTACCATCAAAGAGCTGTTTTACACTCAATGCTCTGCTTCATTTATCTGAAAGACAAAAACTCATTGCAGGGAACATTTAATTGCCTGCCTGTTTTTGGCTCTGTTGTTGCTGTGTGCTTCTCTTAGCTGTCAGTTTTGAGGTGCTGGCTTTGTGCAAATTGAAAAAAATGAATTTTCTGTTACATACTGTGGTCTGGGGGAATTCTCCACTAGTATTACTAGTATTACTTTCAGTATTTATCCTGATGTAATTTGTCATTTCCATGTAATCACCACACGTTTTGGAGCCAAGTTTTACTTTTCATGCACAAGTTATATTCACAGGCCTTCCCTGAGCAAAGTTCAAGTCTTCTGCTTTACTTCAGGTAGATCAGGAATGTGTTTAAGGTAGGGGGTGTCATCAGGTTTATCCCAGCTCATTCCCTCTTCCCACCCTCAGCTCTATACTCCATAGTATGTCCATTTTGCACTAACAGATTGATAGAAGTTAAAAATTGTGATACAGAGATGAGATTTTCCTACCCTGACCTGGAGGTGAGCCTGGGAGAGGAGAGTTGTGCTCCAAGTCCTCATCAGCTTTTCAAAACCTGCTGCTCAAGGAACACAGGTGTTGTCTACAAGCAGTCTCAGTGGTGTGTGCAGTGTTGTGATGTTGCTGCAATGCTCAGGAGCCATTCTTGTGGATGGTGAAAGGCACTTCTAATAAAACCCCAACCATTTACATATGCTTTTTTGAGGAGCTGGGTTGCCACTGGAGTAATCACTCTAATGGAACTGGAAAGGTGCCGTGCTACAGTTGTTTTCATATTTATGTGGTGCTCTCTTTGGCTGTTATTTTAGTTTTTACTGGGTCCACTATTGTATTTCCCAATCAGAGCTAAACACTCCTGAGCCCTGGGAATTTTTGCAATTATTGCCACTGACAGAACAAACAGAAGCAAGGAATCTAAGCTGTTGCTATAGAGGCTGTATATAACACAATACCCATGGAGCACTGGGCATAATAACCGTAACATGAAAAATGAGCTATTGATTCTCTGCCCACTTCCAGGGAATGAAAAATTTCCTTCCAATCTGTAAGCCAGTACACTGACAGCATTGTCCTCTTGACTACTTGTCCACAGAGGTCTGACTCCATCCTCTGCTCACCATTTAGTTTAGACTGATGAAAATGCATGTGTATTTGAAGAAGCTTGTCATAGCCTTATTTAGTGTCCATACAGCGTCACCCATGCAACGATTTCACGGCACTTAGGCATGCCAGAAGCTGTGTTGACTTTGGTGGGTACCAGTCCTGCCTTATGTCTCAGGGAGGAGCGAGGGCTGAATCACAGTGTAAAGTGTAAAGAGGCAATTCTGGCATCCTTACTCATGAGGAGCATTGTTTCAGCCTCTGCGTAGCTGCACTGTGCATAAGCATCCTACCTGATGTGAACAAAGATGTCATGGTTTATCATGCAGGAAATGTTCAGGAAAGATAGCCCCCAAACCTGTCATAAGTAGAGACAATATAAGAAGTGATCACTCCCATCCTCAGGAGCTATAATTCAGCTATTTCCTTGGATGTAATCAACTATCTAGTCATGCTTGAAATTTTCCTTTTGCTTCTTGTTATTGGGGTTTTCAGCTCTACCCGGGGTGGGTTTGCTCTGACATCTTCTATGTGCGGTGACCTGGGGGGCGATGGCCCATGGATGCCTCTGCCACAAGAACTGACATCAGTTTTCCTTTCCTTGACATCCCTCTCATTGGTTGTATGTACCAATTATAGGGCAAGTAGCCTGCATAAGGCAGCATTAGTTCTTTATGGGTAGCTGAAGGAGAAGCATCGTGTGGATATCAGCAAACCTTGGCTGCTTGTTTCGCCAGCACCAGTGCCAGCGTTTTCTTTGGTTTGCTCCATGCAGATTTGGGACCTTGTGTTTCATTTGGAATTCTGCTCAGGTTGGAACCCAAGCTTGGGAGATGATGCTGCCAAGCTTTCTCTGGTTTTGTGTCAAGAACAACTTTGGATTGAAGCTGGAACTGAACCAGGCACGTGACCTAACTCCTATACTGTCTCGTACGTTGAGGAAAGCCAGTCTCATCTAGCCAAAATGGAGTCAGACAGAGGGTGTTTTGTATATTCCTAATGTAAGATTAAAGTAACATCTAGGGACATCTTTACTCTCAGTCTCACAAAAGAACATTTGTGAAGCAAACCTTCTATGTGAAGGTTATGAATGTTCTTTCCTCCCCCCCCCTCCTTTGCATTTCTGAAGTATCATGTTGAAGGATGACTCTGCCCTTTTCAAGTGTGTGGCTGGAGGAAAAAGATGCAAGAGAAGCAAGTGAAGCTTAGTGGTTGAATGCTAGGTACTTGAAGCTGCTACATCGCTGTAGCTTTGGGGACAGGTCCCCAAAAGCAGCATCTGAGACCCCCTCTTTAAAAACTGTGAAGTATTCTGCTGGGCAGTGGGCTGAAGGCTGTCACTTGAGGGCAATATTATAAAAACCCAAGCAAATTGTTTGCTTGTCAGCATTTCTGTTAATACAAATAATTAAAAAGAAGATTGATTTTTGGACCAAATTCCTTCTTCTCTCGGGGAAAGAAATTATCTCACTAAGGTATCTTGCTCTTTATTTAGATATTTAGATATATTTAGATATAGATATCTGCAGTATTTGTCACATACCAAAACAGATACTGCAAAAGAGGACTGGGATGGCATTTTTAAACCTGTTTTCAACAAAATCCATAACACGAGACTCTCAAATGTGAGCAGTTGCTCTGTATAACCCCACAGTCAGGAGGAACAGGCAAACAACAGCTCTGTGTCTGCAAACCCATTTTGTGCCCTACAGTTACCTCCTCTAGGTCATTATCCCTTCATTGGCTTGTGCCAAAGTGTCTATGTGCTGCTGTGGTGAACATTTCTGCCTTGATGCTGAGTCTCTGAAACCAGAAAGCCCCTTTCATGGTCTTCTGCTGAGCTTTGCCTCCAGCACAGAGGGGAGACCTTGGGCATGGGCCATTAGGTTTTATGCTCCTGGCAGTGGCTCTTGTTATTTTTTCTGAAACAAAATATCTGTGCTGTTGACAGGAATTAATTTTCCCAAATTGGGAAGACCAATAGAGATGGTTTAGGGTATATTTTTGTTTTGGATGGAGACCCAACTCCTACCTATTCATAACTAACAAGTTTTATTTTTAGCCTCAGGATGCAGAGTGATAAACAGGCAGGGAAGAAAAAGCAGCCTCAAACTCCTATTTTCAAATGTATAGAGATATCACTCTATTTCATGGAGTTTCTGCTATCTCTTGTCATATCAGTGCATGTTTCTGAGCTCTGTGCTGAATCAATCTATTTGCTTTCCCTCTTGGGCTGCCTTTCAAGCAGCACCTGACCGATGCTGATCAGCCGAGAGAGATGTGATATGTGACCTACCCACTCGACATGCTGCAAATCAGGCTCTGCAGAGGCTATTTTTAGAAGTCTGGTTTCTCTGTTAGGCTCCTGGAATTCTGTGTGTGCTACATCTGGAGTATGAGAAAAATCTTTTGATTAATTTTAGAGGCAAAGCTCCTTGGAATAAAATTTGGTTTAATAATGGAAGCGTATTAAAAATTTATATGAGAAACGGGAATTTATGTCTCTCTGGGAACTCAGATTTAAACACCTGAAACAGACATTCAAGATGTAATAAACATAAGATTCATGTTGAATGTTTGAGCCCTGTTGAGATCTCCTATCCTGGTTAAAAACCTTTCTGCACAGGAGCTGGTTATCATGCTTCCCACTCGCAAGCTTTTTCTATTTTCTGACACATTCCCTCCAGGTTTTTTCTTGGTAAGACCTCTTTACCTTTCTTGTTACCATCTTCTGACTATTTTTCCTGATGATTTGTGCTGAGTCTCAAAGTGTGGGTCAAACCCAAACCTGGTGTTTGTGCTGAACTGCCAGCAGTGCTGCCTGCAATGGGGCAGTGCCCTCCCCTGTCCTGTAGACACAGAATCAAAGAATCGTCAGAGTCGGAAGGGACCTTAAAGATCATCTAGTTCCAACCTCCCTGCCTGGCAGGGACACATTAGTACAGCTCAGATGGATGTGTGAGTATTTTGCTCTACAGGCCACTTGTGCCTGGTTAGCTGGGCTGCTAGCAGAGAGCCTTCCCTGAGCTGCTGGTTCCTAAGCCAGGTTTTTGGCTGGTTTGGTGTTTTTTAGCTACCAGATATTTAAATTTGCATTCTCCTCCTGAGGATTAGTATTCTGTCCTGATCTTCACTGAACTGCATTGTACTGATTTTTGCCTGAGTTACCAAAATCCCATTGAATTTTAATTCATGTACTCCAAATCATCAGTAGCACCCTCCTGTGTGAATCAGTTTTCCTTTGCTTTTTAGTTTTATCTCTCCCTCACCCCCAAACTTAAATTGTCAATGAAAATATAGGCTACATCTCAGGACTCACCCTTACTGGTTTCACCTCTTTGAAATATTCTGAATGGGTTTTTTTGGCAAAGACACTAATTTTCAGTGATCTCTCTTGACTACAGATTTTCAGTTCTGTTTAAATCACATTCATTACAAACAGATTCAGGCCACAAATGGAAAGGTGGGTAGTGAAGTACCATGGAAAAGGCTGTCATTGCTGTTCTGCTATCCCACCTGGAAGCAGGAAACTCTGATGATCAATAATTATTTCCTTGTTCAGCCCTATTTTGTAGACCTGCCTCAGCCAGCCTTTGAGCTAAAAAGCAAGGATTTAAATGCAGATAACCCACAAATAGATCTGTGACAACACAAAACAGGGCACCCTGAGGCAGTAGATTTTTTTAAAGTTGGGTTTAAGAAAATGAAAGAAGAGATTATGTCACTTAATTCTGGGGTCTAATCACAGGACTGAGAATCCAGAGCCTTAAAGCTTTACACCTGGCTCAGTGACTGCACTGCAAAAGGGAAATTGTGTTCTGGATCATATTGTCTATTTTAAAAAAAGATGTGTGGGCAAAGTGCACTAATATGCCACTCTGAAGGCATAACATTTTTTAAATTTACTTGTGCCCACACAAATTGAAATGGAAACTATTATTTTAATGTTAAGCATTACATTTTTTTTTTTGTTACACAGCAGGTCTGGATCCTGCAATCTTTTCCAAGGAGTGCTGGACTGAAATCAGATTTTGGTGTTACATATTGATCTTATTTTTTTCTTCCATCTTTATTCCAGTTTGCTTCTTGCCTCTTAAACTCTTCTACAAATCTATATAGTTTTTTGTGTTTTGCTTAAGATATTGATAGAATCATAGAATGGTTTGAGTTGGAAGGGACCTTAAAGATCATCTATTCCTTCCATGACCAAGGACTTCTTCCACTAGACCAGGTTGCTCAATGTCAGGGCTGGGAGTAAGAAGCATAGTAATGTCTACTCTGACCAGCCTCTCAACAACTCATTTGGACACACAGCAAAAGAAGTCACAGCATATTTACTCAGAGATATTTTTTTGTCTTGGTGGCAATGGTTTGCCATTGCATGGTGGTAAAATATTTGGTCTTTGTTAGGATTGTTGTCTTGATACTCTGGATATTTAAATCCTCTGTAGATATGGTTGTTGTCACAGCAAAGAGACTCCAGTGAAAGATTTTCTATGGAAATAATTGGGAAAGGGATAAACCCTTGGGTACCAAGAGTGTCTTTTTTTTTCTGATGAGTTTTTTCTGGTGTAGTTTTATGATCTATTAAGAACAGGAGGGAAGTGTTGGGTAGAATATGCCAATTTGTTCTTATTTTCATGAGGTACTGCTTTTCTATACCTTATGAATATGCCCTGTGTGTAGCTAAAGCTTCCTGCTTGTCTTGGTTAAATCACCTCTGTGGATCAGTCCTTCTTCCACTCCTGGCTTTACTGTAGTCATTGTCAGCTCATTTGGGTTTTTTTTTTCCCTGTAATATATCCACCTCAAAACACTTTTCCCATTACTAAGAGCACAGTCCATTATCAAATTTGGTCTCTAGATAGACAGACACAGTGAGTGATTGGCCTGATTCAGCTCTGTTAATTCCTTAACTGCACAGATGTAAAGAAGTTGCACAAATATATTATTATTGCAAGTAACACCAGAATGAAGCCTACAGAAAAGCCATCCCTAGCACAGTAGTTGGAAGGTTCAATGTGTGGAATGAATAGATTCCATCTATAGATATTTGAGGTCATATCCTGAAGCTTTTTAATATCAGGAAAATTTACTATGGGTGCATTTCATGAAAGTTTAGTCACTTCTAGTCTCACAGTTTGATCCCATTTCATAAAGAAAATTATTTTAAATGTAATTGGTTAGTACAAGTCACACAATTGTCTTTGTGTATCAGCTTTTTTAATCTGCCAAATGTCTTTACAGGAAGCATTGCATAAAGCCACAATAAAAAGAAAAGAAAAAAACCCATCCAAAACAAAAACAACTAGGGAGTCAAAAGAGCCCACTATGTACTATGTGGTTTTTGAGATTCCTTTTTGTAGCATGATTTATTGGTCTCTCAGTTTTGTTTCAAGCTCCAGCTTGGAGGACAGTAGATTTCAGTGCAACCACGTAGGCTGACTTGACAGAGATGCATGTTGGGTCTGTAATGTAGAGAAAACTAGAAGGAAAGGTGGCTGGGAGTTCAGGGAAACAAGGCAGCCTTTCTTCTTTCTTTCTTTCTTTTTTTCTTTCTTTCTTTCTTGCTCTATTTTTTCCTTTTTTTTTTAAAGGAGTCTGTGTGTAACATCATGTATTTGCTAAACTATTCATTTTCCCTAGGCCTTTGAAAGTTTATATCTAGTTGTACTCATTAAGTTTTTGCATTATTTACTACTTATATGGAAGTCTAACTTCATGTCATTGATAATCAATAAGCCATAAATCAGCAGTAAGATAAAGAACTTCCAGTGGTATCACTCTGCATTGATATTTACAAGATGAATTACAGAAATCTCACCTCCACTTGCAACACCTACATGTTTCTCAACTGTTTTTGTGCCCATGCTATCTGAAAAAGGATTTGGCATTAGAAATGTGCCTTCAAAATATTGATTAACAATAAGAAGGTATCCCACTGAATTACTGTGAAGTTGTGAATGTAGGAGTCTGTGTGTAATTATCTCTTGTATACTGTGGGTGATGTTTATCTTCCTTAATTTGAATTGCCTGAGAGTCCAGGCTCTGTCCACCCACCAGCAGTGGAGTTGAGGTGAGCAGTCCCAGAGCAATTCTTCCCATCCAACAAGAACTGCCTAAGCCAGATGGAAAACCTCTGGGACCTTATTTATCTCCATGAACTTAGAAAGGATCTTGATTTACATGGCTGCAGTTTGATGGGGATGATTATATTGGTATTGTATTGTGCCTTACATGTAGAAGACATTGTAAGAGTAGATTTTTTATGGGGCAGGGCTGAGGAAGAAGTATGTTGTACCTGACTAAAGAACTCTTCTGTGTGGAAAGGTGCATATAGATTAGTTAGAAATTAAGGACAGATCATCACCTCTTTTTGTCACAGGCTGTTAAGTGTCTTTCAACCACACTATTACCAACCTGAAGACATTAGGGATGTATGTTTCAGTCTTCCAGAAATTCAAATGTGGACTTCAGGCAGAAAAAGAAGCAAGAAAAGTGCTAGTGCCCATGACCCATGTTAAATCGTTCTATGGGTGGAGTTCCCTCAGGAGACTCTGTCCTCCCATCTTCCAGAGAAAGCTGAAATATCCCAAAGGATGGGAGGCTCAGTCTGTGCTCCAGCATCCTTGTAGGTTAAAAATAGTGACAGCTTTCTCACACAGTGCTCTCCTGGACCTCTCCTTCCTGGTTTTCATTAAAATGCAGAAATTGTTGTTGCCTTCCAAGCTGCTCGGTGTGCCACCCTTTCCAGGAGGGGTGGGTGGCTCACTCTTCCTTCTTGCTATGCCTATCATAGCTTTTTATGGGACAAATAATTTGGGGAGGCAATTCAGCTGGAATTGTTTGAAGCAAGGGATGATTATGATTTTCCACAGTGAATGTAAGTCTTGGCATTGTCAGACAATAACTCATCCTGGGTTCTTCTGACAAATTGGCTCGACCATGGCTGATGAGCACTGTGCAGCCACAGTGGCAGTGAAGCTTTCAGGGTCATTGCAAATGTGTTCATCTCCAAATAAAGTGAGGGAGGCATTTTTTTTTTTGGTTTTCAATGAAACCTTTCTGACTGATGCCACAGACTGGTTTGGCATGACTAAAAATTCACTCTGTCCATTTTCATTCAGTATCTCCTATTCAGCCTCACAATGTCCCTTTAATGAAACAGTTTAGGAAAATGATTGTATTTTGCAGTAATACTGGCAGGCCAGGGAGGTTCATGCTTGTTAAGCAAACTGGCTCATACACTGACCAAATCACTGCTGCAATACTCTCTTTGAGAAGGCATTTACCACTAAGTGTTTGTTAGCAGAGAGAGAACCCAAGCTGATTCTAAACCTTTGCAAATCTAATACAGAGAAGGCTTATCCTTGAATATCTTTCTAGGACCTGAACTCAGGTGCTATTAAGAGGCCAGGGTATTGTTAGCAGAGAGAAGAAAATAAAATACATGCAGGAAAGAGAACATAGGATTAAAGATAATAGTTCTGGCTGTAGGGGCCCCTTTAGGCAATCAGGAAGAAGAGAATAAGGTTTGTAATATTCTTCTCTTTCTCTTGCAGCCTAGAGAAGTCTTCATGTGCAAAATATTTTTAATCTTGTTTTCTATTTTGAGACTCTTGTTTCACAAAGTCATTTTTATACATCCTAGTATAAACACTGCAGCAGATTTAAGAGGGATTTTGTGTCTGTCAAAATTAAGTGTATCAATCTGTGTGCAAGGCTGGGAAATGTTAGGAGGCAATCATAGTGAAAAACAAACATACAGAAAAGGCAAACATCAAGTATGGACTAGTTTTATGTTTCAGATAAGTGACTTTATTCCCAGGGTGGACTAATGACGGAGGAGAGAGAGGTTATTCAGTGGTTATCATAGACAATGGATGATTGGGTCTTTGGGGTTCTTTTTTCTTTGCTGACTCATTTTCTGGCCTTTAATGAGTCAAACTCTGTGTCATTGTGGTCTGTAAAAATGGATGTAATAAGGATGTGTCCCAGAAGCATTCTGAGTCTTAATTGATGTTGGTAAAATATTCTGATATTTTTGTTTGAAGACACTAAAAATAAAAATAGAATCACTAACAGAAGTACCAACTCTTTCCCTGTGAACATTTAGAGCTCTGAAGTCCTCAGAACAGGAAAGACCTGTTGGAGTGGCTCCAGAAGAGGGCTACAAAGTTGATCAGAGGGCTGGAACACCTCTTGTGTGAAGAAAGGTTGTGAGATAGTAGAGGTTGTTCAGCCTGGAGATGAGAAGGCTACAGGGAGACCTTGTTACAGCCCTTCAATACTTAAACAGTGCTTATAAGAAAAATAGAGACAAATCTTTCTAGCTGGACCTGCTGTGACAGAAGGGGCAATGGTTTTAAAGTGGAAGAGAGTAGACTTAGATTGGACATGAGGAAGAAATTTGTTATGATGAGGGTGATGAGACACTGGAACAGGCTGCCCAGAGAGGTGGTAGGTGCCCCATCTCTGGAAACAGTCCAGGTCAGGTTGAACAGGGCTCTGAGAAACTTGATCTTGATGAGGATGTGGCTGCTCACTGCAGGGCAGTTGGACTAGAAGACCTTTAAAGGTCCCTTCCAGCCCAAAGCACTCTATGATTCTATGATTTCTGCATGGAACCAGACTCTTGTGGACCTTAGTCTTTTGGATTTTTTATGCTTTCCCTTCATTTTTATACTTTGTGGGTCATGCAGAGAGCTGAATGTTTCCACTGGTGCATTCAACAATGCCACTCAAATATGATATTTGTATCTTCCTGTGTTTCTTTCTCTTTCTTCAGCATGAACACTTTTATATTGAAATTTAAGGTTTATCCAAACTGAGCTTTCTCCTGGATAGTTGCTATAGCTCTGCTTTTATATATGCTGCCAGGTCTTTGGAGTGTAAATATGTTAAGTCCCTTTCCCATGAAAGCCTGGGACAAAGTTCCATTGATTTTCAATAGGGCAGAATCAGATTCAATATTAAGAAAACTCCATTTCCTGCTAATAATCTATTTTGGTCTCCAGACAGTTTGCAGAGTTGCCTTTAAAACAAGTGTCTAGATCTGATCCTCTGCTTGCTTTGCTCTCTCTAAATAACCTCCAAGAATTTACATTTATAAGGTTCAGTCCTGCAGATTCTTATCAGCATTGTTGCTGCTCATTCAAAGGTGACCCTTTTTGTAAATAAGGATTACTTCTTAGAATAGAGGCTGGCAGTAGCAAGCACTGAAATCCTCACAGCCCATTGTGTTTCAGACCAAATCTTATGTCAGTCACCTGACTGCTTTTGCTTTGGCTGCAATGAAACCTGGTAAACAGAAAGCAGATGAATTAATAGTGCAGTCAAAAAAAAAAAAACCCAGAAAAGTTTGAAGAGATGCTAAAAGAGGAAAAAAAATGCATAGGAATTAGAGAGCATGCTTTGAATGAGAGGTCATGGGTTTTGTGTTAGAGAACATTTGGATTACATGGTCGATAATACTTGGTGCAGCACCAGCCCTGGCCTAAGCAGTAGTCTGTAAATGGTATTAAATGGAATGTAAACAGGATCTGCAAATGGTTTCCAGACAGAGATTACTTAATGCAAATTAAGGGGAGCACTAATAAGGAGGGATAGAAATTGTGAAGCAGAGACATGGTTATGGTACAACTTCCAGGAAAGAGACATTGAAGTGCTGAGCATTTCTTGGAGCATCTTTGAGATCTTGAGAGGTTCAGCTCTGGGCAAATGCAAATCATATGAGAAAAACTGGCAGAGAAGTGGGGCCATATTCAGACTGTTTTTCTGCAGAAGCCTATCTTTAGCATCTGAATTTGAGAAAGTGATCAGTGATTCAGGCCACCTACAATCCAGCACTGCCAGACCTGGCTGTCTGCACTGTCAGTGGAGAAGAGCAGTCATGATACCTAAATTAGCTACCAGGAGCAGGTTATTCTGAAAAAGGCCCTGAATTTAGGAATGGAAGTAAGTTCTTCCTAAAGAAGGCTGTTGAAACAGCTGGGGACCCAAAAGGAGGAAAGTGTGCATATTGCTTGGCTCTGATTTCCTCAGCTAGTAACTATGGAGGAACTTGAAAATCTGGTTTACTCTAAGGTAAAATCTAGGGAAAAAAATAGAAGAAGAAAACAGAGAATGATGGTGGTTTCTCCAGTGCTCTCTATATTTTGGGCAAGGATTTAAATTCATGCACAATGGGAAAATTCTAGGTATTCAGTGAGGAACCTTAAAAGAGAATGTAATGAACAGGGCAGCACTGCAGCCTCTAGTAAAAACAGCCATGTAATTACAAGCAGGATTGTGTTTAGCTGATATGGTGATTCCAGCAAAGACATATATCAGGAATCACATATTCACTGCTGCTCTCTATCCTTTTAGTATGTTTGCTTGTCATCAAGGTGCTTTTGCATTGTTTCACTTTTTTGCAGCTGTATTTTGGGTTTAGCTCATTGTCACTCATTGTTTAGCAGTAATAATAACTACAGATGGATTTTAGTTGTCCCACGTGGGTCTGTTATGCTCACTCTTCCTTGTACTTTTTTGTTTGGTCTTTCTTTCTTTCTCCCTACTTTATCTGGTGTGTTGTGCTTGGAATTGTGTACAATAATGCCTAATGAATTTCATGGGTGGATAAAAAAACTTGTGGATATAAGAGTATGAGACAAATAGAGAAAAAGGGGGAAATGAGGATGCTTCAAGCTCAGAAGTGTAGGAAAAGCTAAGTAAATTGTAGAAGAAAGCCTGCATCACACAATTCTTGTGCATATCTCTGCCAAAGATGATCTTAGCCTCTTCTTTAAAAAAAAAAAAAAGAGAAGAAAAAGAAATTAAAATTTGGATGTCAGTGGGTGGCTTTTCTAATGACTCAGTGGGTTTTGGCTGACTAATGCTCTGAGTCTTAAAGAATATGAGCAAAATGCTGTTCTTATCTGTCAGGGAGGACCTGATTGCTCTGCCCAAGAATTAAGCAATGTTTAGATTGGAATTCACTTGGCCCTATGTTGGGTAGCTACATCTGAGCTAGTCTCTGAGCTTATGCCAAACCCAGGTGAAACCTCATCAGATGCTTTCTTTTTCTTGGGGAGGGACCCCTGAGGTCAAGAAAATGAATGCTCTTACTCTCTCAATCTTACTTTGCTTCAGATAGGCACAAAAGATCTGTCTGTTTTTCAGTGATGTACCACAAGGAGACTCCTGATTCTGCCCACTGTAAATAGAAGAAGGAAGGTGGAGCAGAAAGCTCCAAACATGTTCAGCTGCAGGTGAGGGATTTGTGACGGTAGAGATCTGCCTCTGAAATGAGCCAGCAGGCAGATGGAGTATATCCAGGCCATGACCATCATTAAGAAATAGTGCTGAAATTCTTTCAAATAAAAGAAATAATAAGAATGGTATTCACAGTGCTGCTGCTTTCTTTCCAGGCAGAAAAAAAAGCCAACCTTGTCAAACAGTAAAACAAAGATCAAAAAGCTCTTTCTCATTTTGGGTTGTTGTCAAGACAGAGGGTGCTGTCAAGAAACCCTTAAGAATTTTTGGTATTGATTTTTACATGGAAGATTTGGGGAGGTTTTGGTAAAAGGTGATGGTAAATAAACCACTTTTTATGATAGATGGAGTCAGAGTTCAAAAGAGGCACTGGGGCCCTGTATGTTCTGTTTTCCCTACCCATTGGGCCAGCATCCCTGTCTGGGAGTGTAAAATGGACAGCTAATCCCTTCCAAGCAAGCCAAAATGATCTTTTCTCAACCCAGTGGATGTAACAGCTGGTATTTCAGCCATCAGTTCATGCACTCTGTGGGTTCACACTGTGTTATTGTTAAGTGTAGAGAAGAATAATTAAATATGTGAAGTACTGAGTAGGACTTCCAGATTCTTTCCTAAACAACTTCCCAACATGGGCAGCTAGATGTTTCCCACTGAACTCACTGGCTGATAATGCTGGTATTTGGGATGCACAGGAACATCCTTCACTCAGCAGTTTAATAGGCTAACTGGTTTCTGCTTTAGCATCTTGGATACATCTTGGACATTGTAATGTTCTTTCTCAAATCAGTCAATACCTTAGGAGAAGAACCACTTGGAGGTCATAACATGCTGTTTCATATGCTCTCAGCTGCCCTATATCCTCAACTGGGTTGGCAGATCTGGTCATGGGCATAAATGTTACATGGGAGCCAGAACATAGGAATCACAAAACCAGGTCAGTGCAGTTGTCTGCCTCGTCAGGGATTATGTCTGGCAGAGTTGACACCACATGCCTCAGGAGAAGGAATGTGCTGGGGAGTAGGACCATACATGTGCTGAGAAGATGAATGGTGGTTTTGTGCCTTCATATCTCTGTGTTAGGACATACTGAAAAGGACAAGAATTCCCACATGCCTGTGGCAATCTGCCCTGTGGCATAACTTTGTGGAAGCAAACCAAAAAATAATAGTATGTGATCCTTCCTCTCTGGAAAGAAAGAGTGAGTATGTCTACATCTCTGTCTTTCTGTCTCATTTTTTTCTCTGTCTCCCCTAATATCTTTTTTTTGAATTTGTTCACCAGTATTTTTATGCAGTTTCATAAAGATGTAGAGAGCTCAGTGATGGTGAGATTCCTGCAGATATGTGAAATTGGGGCAAGAGGAGAGATATTATAAATGAGGGAAAGTCAATAACAAACAGACTGCAGTTTGGGCAAAAACCTTTGCAGGCACCAAGCCCATGTTACAGTAAGCAGAAATGTCCCTTGGAAGGGGCTGCTGGAGGTCTCTAATGCAGCCTCCTGCTCAAAGCACCAAACTACATTAGATCAGCTTTCGCCTGGGCTGAGTCTCAAATACCTCTAAAGCTGCTTTAGTTTGACAGCTGCTCCAGATGACCATTTCCAGCCCTGCACTATTATGCAAGTG
The DNA here is from genome assembly GCA_013399015.1 of Galbula dea. Taxonomy (NCBI): domain Eukaryota; kingdom Metazoa; phylum Chordata; class Aves; order Piciformes; family Galbulidae; genus Galbula; species Galbula dea. The sequence continues at coordinate 1,421,184 of VWZX01004381.1, read as the reverse complement.
AAGAATATTTTCCTGACACCCTGTCTGAACCTCCAACTTGAGGCCATTTGCCCATGATTGAGAAGCATTTGTCTCCATCACCTTTACAATTCCCCTTGGGGTATTGGTAGGCTGAGATTAGATTCCACCTTAGCCTCCTCTTCACAAAGCAAGCTGATGCTGAGTCAATAAACTACAAGAAAAAGAAGTCATAGACAACCAGTACCCTTGGAATTACTTTTACAATTGGGATGTTTCTGCACTTGCAGCAGAAATGCAGAAATGCAGCTCTGCAATGCATTGATCTCTTTCCTGGAGTTCCTTGAAGAGTTACTTCCACGTGAGCACCAGGGATACAGTCAAGGAAACCTGGAGAATATCAGGTATGGCTACATGGTTTCATAGATCATGACTGAGGAGATGTGGCCCAGATTATTTTCTCCTTTAGAGGGGAGGGCTGGAGAAGGAGTGGGCAGTCTCTGTAGGTCAGCAGCTACTTGCACAGCTGGTGTCATCCATGAGGACCTGGCTTTTATGACTAGGGAATCTTCTTTGAGGGTCAAAGATGGCTACGGAGAGATAGGATCTGCCTGACCACGTGTGACAAAAACATCATAGGAATGACAGAGGGGAGGATCCACAGCAGGTTTTGCACTTAATGTGAGAATGGAGGGAGAATTCATGGAATTCTACCTTTGGACCAATGATGAACCAGTTAGGAGCTCCTGGGTCACACTCAGAGAGCAGAGCAATGCAGGTGACACTGTGGTGGATGTTTGCCACACACCACCAGTTCAAGGAGAAAGAAATGAGGTCGTCTTCAGATAACAGAAAGAAGCCATCCTAGAGAAGACAAGGCTCAGGGGATTTTATCCATTATCTGATGGTAGGATGTGGAGACAGAGCCAGATTTCTCAGTGGTATCCAGTGAAAGGACAAGAGGTGATGAATACAAGTTGAAATTCGGGAAATGCCATTTAACATAGGAAAACTTTTTTACAATGAGAGCATCTGAAAACTGGCACTGGCTGCCTAGAGAGATCATGGACTCTCCATCCTTGCAGCTATTCAAACCTGGCTGGACATGTCCCTGGGCAACCTGCTTTGAGCAGAGGTTGGACTAGATGATCCTCAGAGGTCCCTACCAGCCTCAGTGATTCTGCAGCTCAATGAGAAACCACATTCTTTCTGTTCATTCAGATCAGTGAAGCAGAACACAGGAGTGAGGAGCAAGGTACTTGATTTCTGGGGATGTGCTTGGAGTTTACATGAAGATACAACACGTGGGAATGGTTTACAGCAGAGCTTTCCCAGAACATATTTGCTTAGAGAAATGTAAATTTTTGTGACTGAGGTAATCTACCTTGAATTGCTTAATTATTGGCAATAAAAGAAACCACAAGATTGACCTGCAAATTACAGGGATAAAAACCTTAAGTGCAGGTTTAGACTTCACCGAAGCTTTGTTGAAACTCTGTAGGTATTCCAAGTGTGTGTTTAAGAATGTCAAATGAATAAATAACAGCTACTTACTTGAGCTATCAACTCTTTTTAACTGCAATTAGTGGTACACTGCAATCTGCTTTCTAAAAGAATTGGAAATCCTCCAAAGACAGAATTATGATGCAGTTGGTAGGGATGAAGCAATGTGATGTCCTTGCATGATGGAAGAACGAAAGCCAAAAGAGAATCACTAGGCAGATACTGGATGGTCAATGTCTGGATTTCAGCTCAAGTTGGACAAAGGAAAAGATTTCACAGGCTCATGGTCAGAGAATAGCTGGTGTTACTCTCAAAGCAATACTTTGAAGATATTTTGGATGTCTCTTCTGAAAAAAGCATCATATAATTAATATCAAATTAATATATTTCAACAGCAAACAATATTCAATATAGGTAAGTGCTCAATTCCAGCAATTCATATGTGATTAAACAGAGTTTTGGGCAGGTAGGTTCAGAACCTACAGGAATGGTTTAGAAACCATTCAAGGAACATAGCAAAAGAAACTGATGATAACAAAGGGAAAGTCGGTGCCACATGGTAAACTTAGTTAACTGAAGAAAGACAAGTTTTGGACAGAAGACAGCCCTGGAAACAAAGTTTCTTTAGATCCAGAAATCCATCCAACTTACCAGCAGTCAGAAGCATGTTGGGTAGTGGATTAGATGGCCATCTTGACCAGAGCAGCTGTAATGAAGTGTTTGCCAAGTGCTTCAGACCTGCCTTACAGTTAAATAGGATCATTTTTTTTCCTGCTGTGCCAATGGAGGAGGTCCATTCCTGTGGCCTGCCTCTGGGGCTTAGTATCACCAGTAATGAAGTGATGTGGAATTGTGCATTGCAGTTTTGGTGGGTGCCATTCTCATTCTGCCAGTTTGCAGCAAAACTCTGGCTATTTACTGAATGAGGTGCCTGGTCTGTTCCCTCTTCTTGCACACAGCACAAATTGCTTCTGTGTAAATGGTGACTCATCCCTCCAGCCTCTCCCTGCCTCTTGTTTCTCCAGTTGCAAAATGTAGCCAGTGCTGGTGTGAAGACCAGCAAGGTCTCCTTTTTTGCTTGCTTATTTATTATTCTTCTACAACTCTGTCACTGACAGACTTAACACTTTCTTTTTCACTCTAGTCCCTGTACCTGCCTCTTTGGCTTTCATCTGAAAGGTAATATCAGGGTCTCTGCTCTTCACCCTCTGTTCCTTCTCTTCACCTTGATGCCAAGATTAGATATCTCTGTCTTTTTCTTCTTCTCAGTCTCTTTTCATGATGTGTGCTTTGCTCAGGGCTGTATTTCCTTGTCTCCACTTTATTATTTCCTAGAAAATCCATTATTATTTATTATGGGGTTGTTTTGAAAGTTAGGTGTAAAAGCAGATATACTATGGAACTGCAGCTGTTTACAGAGACACAGCAAATAATATTCCAAACCTGTGCCTAACAGCTGTACTACAATTCACCCTTCCCTGTTGAAGGGGGGGAGAAGAATTGTCTATGTAGCTGTTGCCTACATAGCAATATGTGGGGGAGAAAAAGCAGCTTCAAAGGACTGATGAATCTGTTGGTTGCTCTGCTGAAAGTGAATGAATGAATGAAATCAAAATAAACCTGAGAAGATGCAGAAAACTGAATAAAATTGTTCTGCCCAGCTGCAGGTAAAGGTGTTCTTTTGCTTATGAGAAGTTTGGAAACAATTATTTGATATGTGTTTTGGGAACAAACTGGTTGCTAAAGATTGCATCAGAGTGGACAGGACTAGTCCCACCTATATAGCTGGTGTGTAGTGTAATTGTAAGCAAATTGTTTCACCTTTCTGTGTTGTGTTTCTCATTATTAAGTAAGGCTAATGAGACTTCATTCCTTTATAAAGCTTTTTCAGTGTTACATAGCAAAGTATCTTGAAGGCTTCTGTTAAAATTTAGGAGAGGATGCATCCACAAATATCCAAAGTCAGCATGAAGCATTATGGCTGTAATGCTAAGACCTAAGAATCCAAATAAACTAGAGTTGTTGCCCATTGCACATTTTTAGACTTTGTGTTGCTGGTTGCTCATATGTATGAGAGGACATTCCTTCTGTTACCCACCATCCTCTTTTCACTGCCTAGAGCTTTTTAGATTGCCCAGAATAGAAGTGAGTACACAAATGGATGTATTTCTAAACCACCTTCCTCTTATAGAATTTAAAATGAGGAGGTTTTTTCTGCTATGCTATAAAATGTGCAGTTGCAGTGGATTTGAGAGGCTTCAGCACCATGAGCTTTGCAGTTAGTTGGAGGGGTATAGTTCTGCTAATAGGACACTACAGCATCTACCAAAAGAAGAGTGGGCTTTTCTTCTTTTATTTCTCCAAGGCATTGTATTTGTATTACAGTACAGAGTGATGTGATCTGGTTTCTTCAAAGACAATCTAACTTGTTGCTCCTTATGTTTATAACCATTTGGTCATCACATCTTGGTTTCTCTGGAGGTCTTGGGTAATGATGTTGCCATCAGAGCTTTTCTCTGGGGGTTAAGTATTTGAGGGGATTCATTCAGAGCAGCACTGTATTGACAATTTGTTTTCCTTTGCTATTTGCTTTCTGAAATAGCTGTATTTTGAGAGAAACTCTGTGTGTCTAAACAAAGAGCTTGGTCACTGCAAATACATTCAGGGAGAAAAAGTTCTACAAACAGAGAAGTCTTGGTCAGCTAACTTTGTTTTTTTTTCCTGACAAGTTCCTTAGGAATATATATGGATGGGTAGAAGTAATACACTTCTCAGTACACTGGCTTTCTGGAGGGGTTGTAGGTCAGCCTGCCTAAACCTGGGATCTTGAGAAGAAGATGATTAAGCAAGAATATTTCAGATGTGTTTGCTGAAAGGGCCTGTGTGACTCAGCATTGGAATCAGTGTGTTAATCTTAGGTTAAGCTATCAGTTGATATCAGTGCAGATTTGCTAGGCATCATCTTCAGAATAATGGTTGAAGATCTCAATCCTGGTTATCCACCTGACATCTACCCCTTCTTCATTTGCCATTTTAGCAGAGAGAATGAGTCTTCAGGGTATACAAATACATGCTTTTGAGAGTTAAAATGAGCTTCAAACCCAAATTCGTGTCATGCTACTGGGGCTAATAGTGGTTACAGGCCTGCCTGGGATGCTAAGGGATTCAATGCCAAAAAACCTCATTTATCATTTGAAAAGCTACAAATCCTTCTGCCTTGGAATGTATTTTCACCTTTAAATTGTATCCTATACACAATTGTCCAGTGTGTGAGTTGTGGATAAAGGACAGAGGACTGCAATCACACATCAAAATGTTTCTTTGCCAGGATGTGCAGTAATGTTTGGGGGTTCTTTTATCCTTTATGTCTATATGCTAAGCAAGGAAATAATTATGAAAAAATAAATTATTGCAAATGATACCTGTAAGGAAGTGAGGCTTGATGCTCTCCAAATAGCTTTCTCTCTTCAAAAGTTAAAATAAATGTTAAAATTCATAACTGAAACCATGTGATAGACCATTATTATTATTATTAGTCCATCAAACTTAAAAGTTGAAGTTTTGGAATGAGGGAAATCTGGACTGAAAAATGTATCCCTTATCTTGTTTCTGGAAGTAGCAGCATTGAGTGTAATGCTGCTAGGTAGTGACTTAGGAATGACACTGTTCCTTTTGACTTTTGATTGTTAGTAAAAACTGTATCTGCTAGGAGGGAAGGATCTGAACATGCATCCAGTGGTATGACCAAAGGTCTGAGATGAGAAATGTCACTAACAAAGTTATTGAAATCCTCTTGTGGCTCTTATCCACCACAGATCAAGTGACATGAGAAGTTCTCCATGGTTTTCCAGAACCATACCATTCCTGAGTGTTCAATTCTCTTAATTTGAAGTGTCTCCTGTGGCTTTGAGTATAGCCAGAGGAGTCTTGAGGAGCCAGGCTGTTCTGACCTCTGGCCCTCACAGTGTTAATAGACTGCACGTGGAACTTAGGAGGGAAACTTTCCATATCTTGTGGTGCTGGAAATATACACAATATATTGTTTTACAAAGCTTATAATTCACAGGAATTTGAGTTGAGTAGGGAAAAGAGTCATCCTTAACATGCAGGCAACTGCACCTCCCTAGGCAAATTTCAGACCCTACCTATAATGCCTGAAAGGGCTAGAATTGCTCTGGAAAAACCAATATCTGTGCAAATTCTAAGCTCATCTGAGAAACTTTTGAGTCATACTAGACACTATACCAAAAAAAACCCCAAACCCTGCTGTAATTGTGCCCAAAGTAATTCATCTCAATGGTGAAAGACAGAACTGGCATCTTTGGTCAATATTTATCCAGGAATATTGAAAAGAAAGATATTTGCTGTCATTCAGCCCACTGTGTTATCAGAAGAAATCAGTGGCAGCATTCAAAAAGCAAAAAATTTAACCAAAATACAGTTCTCTTTTTGGAGCAAAGCAATTTAACATTTAATGAAAAAAAGTAACTTCTCTTGAGGGGTGAATCTGCAGCCTATCAAGCCTGCCATATCTTTTTAGAATTTATAACTCTCATGATTAGAAAATGTCAAGATAATCAAAATACAGGGGAAATTACAGCTGCTCCAGTAAATGGATGCTCTGAAAGTATTCAGCTTGTGTGATGCTATAAGGCCACATAACTATCCTAACTTTTGAAACCCTTCTGTCACACGCAGTCCTTTTGCTTATACACAGTTGGGGATGATTTCATGGTTGATCTTAAAAGCAAGTTATTAAATCCCTTACATTTGATACACTGCTCCAATAATGAACCTGCACTGCAGAGAAAGTGTCAAAAAGTTTAATTTCTTTTGTGCTCAAAGCCTCCATATAAATCTGTGTGGGTAAGAAAATGATAATCATATATTCATACCTCTTTGCAAAATAGATGTAATGATACTTTGTATTCCCTGGGTGCCAGCTCTCTCCAGTTCTCCAGGCACTTTATAAACATTAATTAAGGCTCAAACCTCTGTGTTGCATAAGTGCCACACTGATCACCTTCATTGTTTTGTAAAGTGTCTGCCATATTTTGATTACTCCAGAGCCCCTTGTTAATATTAAACACATCAGTAAACTGAGGCAGGGCAGTTAAGTGACATGATTAAATTCTTGTAGCAGATCAGTGATTAAGGCTGCAATTACAAGTTTCACTTTCCAGTTCACTGTTGTAACCAGCAGACTAACTCCTATGGGGACTTCAAAGTATTTTTAATGATTAAAATTGGTTTCTGTGTCAAAGCAAATTTAATTCATAACATTAGTAGGTGTAGGATTGTTAAAGCATTGTCACCTGGTATCTCCTGAAGGCAAACATGGCAGCCATGGACTGAATTTGTTCAGAAAATGTCTAGATGTGGTACTTACAGACATGGTTGAGTGGCATGGTGGTGATAGGTTGGCATTTGGACTTGATGATCTTAGGGATCTCTTCCAGCCTGAATGATTCTGTGAATCGTGGTACCTATTAAAGGCTCTTTTCCTATAACAGACTGTGATAGGCAACTGTCTGCAACCATAATCTGTGCTTTATTATGGTAAGACTGTGTCTCATTTATGACTAAAGGGACTCTTTTCCAGTTGGTCCTTAGCTTGCAATCTATCACTTTATTCCTCGTTTTCCAGCTGAGAAAATTGTACCTTCTCCTGGAATCGGCGTTTCTCTCCTCTCTTGCCAAGGGCTGTTTTATTAATTCTTGTCTGACTTCTGTTTCCTGTCATTTTCTGCTGCTTTTCCATCTGAAGGAAGACAGTGGCCATGTCATAATTATTTTCTTTAGTAATTGCCACAAAGATGCTGAGTGTTTCCTAATTAGATCAGGCAGCGTTCACAGTGAAACCTCAGAGATGCTGTCCGAGGACATGAGTTTCCTTCAGATCTTGGTAATTGAGTTGTACAGCTAATGCTTGTGCAACCTGAGTTTCTCCCTGCAGCTCCTGAAGCACACCAGGGGGGTGGGAATTGTGGTATTTAAAGAGAGCAAAAAAGCTTAATTGGGGAAGTCAAGTAATGGGATTTTTTACCCACCCCCCCCCCCCTTCTTTAAATATGCCCCAGTGTGGAAATCTACTTGGCTGCATCTAGCAAATAGCAAACTGAAGCTATAAAACTTCTGTATAAGTAAGGATCAGTTAAAAAACCATTAAAACTTAGATGGATTTTGGGGGCAGATGGATAAAACTTATCTAGGGATTGAAAACCCAACTGCAAACATACCATTATTTTGATCTGAAATAACTTTACAAAATGCTCTAAATAGTGCCTTATTTTGCTGCTTGAGGGCTGTAAAATTATAGATCATTGCTCTGTAGATGAGAAGTTAACTCAGGGGGATTGGTGAGCAATATAGAATTGCTGGGTACATTTGGTGTGCTGTTTGCTTCCATTTGTATTAGTCAAAATGAACATCAGGGTGACCAGCATATGGGAGGAGTAAGAGTGAGGATATTCCACCATCAGGATTAATGTTCATGGCTAATGTCAGAAGCAATGGGAGAAAAGGGAAAAGTGTGCTTTATCTAACATCATGGTGGTGGTGGAATATCCTCTTTGCTCTGCTATTTGTTTTAAGAGCATCTCCCTTCCACCTTTTTGTTTAATGGATGGGAATGGGACATTTATCTGGAGATAAAGCAACAGGACACCTGTCAGGGCTGTGATCTGGCCCTCCCTTTGGCTGCTGCAGTGTGTTTCATATGCCATTTTGTGTTTCATATGCCATTTCATCACACTGGCTACTGGAGCAGGATTAAATAGTTCTCTGCACTGTGTGAGCATCATTTCAAAGCAGATTGGGGGGAGGGTGAAGCTTGCTTTATCCAGCTCAAAGTTGAGATAGGCTGAAGGTCTTCTACCACTCCTCAACTCCAGGTTTCCCTTGAAAATTGTGCTTTTAATGGTAGATTCTTGAAAACAATTGCAGCTGATCAACTTCTAGGATTCATGTTTTCCCTGTGAAATCCCACAGCAACACTGTGGCCAGGCTTTTTTGGGGAAAAAGGGCATCTTTCTTTTTTGCAGCACAATGTTTTCTTGAGCCTTCCCTGTTGCATGACCATCGGACCCCAGGCAGCTCGGGTTGTGGCTCTTACTGAGCTTTCAACTCTACAGGGCTAAAAATGAATATAATCCATAAAAGAAAGAGTTAAAAATTGGAAGTATCACTTAAAACTGGACTGTAAAGTGTGTATTTAGGTAGTGGCAGGTAAAATGCCATAGGTTAGTTAGGAAAGGAAAGTAATTTGGTTTTATGGTAATAGCTGTGGTTAGTAATAATTATACTAGATTATACTTTTCTGCTATGATGATTAAAACCAAAAAATAAGTTGGCCTTCTAAGTCTGGAGTGATAGTTACATACCCTGCTCATCCTGCTGATGAAACCCTTCATTTGTTGAGCTACTTTCTCTAAGTGCCTTCATGTAACATCTAAAAATGACTCTGAAGCTTGAGCCACAGACATGGCCTGTTCTTTTGCCAAAGAGAAGGATGAAAAGGCAACCATCCCCTGGAAAACAGGCAAAAAGACAGGAGAAAGGCATTAACTGTCTGCTTCTCTCCTGTCAGTCTTTGTGGTGCAACATTTAATGATACAAAATGTTGCTGAAGGACACTGAAGCAAAGTAACCTTTTCTTTTCCCAGCAGGCAATGGAAAACATTGCTGTCACTTCCAGGGCTTGGTGGATTCATTCTGGTCACCAAAATACCAGCTGCTTGATGCCACACATCCAGTATAGTAACAGAGGAAAGCTGGGAATCACCATCTCTAGAAGAGTTCAAAAAGCATTTAGATATGATGCTTGGGCATACTGTTTGGTGGTGGGCATGGTAATGTTGGGTGAAGTGTTGGACTCAATCTCAGAGGTCTTTTTCAACCATAATGATACTATCATTCTATGGCACAGCTTCTATATATTAGCAGGGATTTTTTTATTTATGTTTCTCTTTTAACTTTTGCCAGACAGAATTCACATAAATAATTAAAAACCCCCAAAACCTGGTTCAACCTGGCTGTCCAGCAGAAGTGAAGGTAAATATTTATGAGGTTCTAAAATACATTGTCATAAATCAGACTTGTGGCTGCCTTCTTCCCAGTGTTTTGTGGTCTCTTTGCCATTCCAATCTGGTTTTGCCAATTAATTTCTCCTCAAGGTCTGTAAGATGAGTGTTCCCACCTTGATATGAAGATAACAATCACTTAACTTGTACTAACAAAGAAAAAAACCCAAGAAACAAAATTAGGATGTTTCCCTGCAGTAGGTGGCAACAGCTTCTTAAACACAGCCATGACTCAGGATGCTGTTTGCAAAATAATAATCAGAAGAGTTGGATGTGATATCAAAATAGTCAGACCAGTTTTAAGGGTTGGTTTCAAAAATAATTGGCCCTGCATTCAGATTCATAAAATCTGAATTGATCCCTTTGACTTTCCAAAGATCAGTGAGCATCTCAACTGAAGTTTGGGGCTTATGCTTCCAGCTAAAGTCTGTCAGGCATACTTCAAAAAGAAAAAGATGTTCTGGACAGTGTAGTCCTTTGTAGAATCACAGAATAGTTTAGATCAGAGAGCCCTGTTCAACCTGACCTTGAAAACCTCTGAGGATGGGGCATCCACCACCTCTCTGGGCAACCTGTTCCCATGTTTCACCACCCTCATGGTAAAAAATGTCTTCCTTATATCCAGTCTAAATCTACACTCTTTAAGTTTAAAACCATTTCCCCTTGTCCTGTTGCTACAGGCCCTACTAAATAGTTTATCCTCATCTTTCTCAAAAGCCCCCTTTAAGTACTGTAAGGCTGCAATATGATCTTCCCAGAGCCTTCCCTTCTCCAGGCTGAATAATCCCAACTTTCTCAGCTTGTCCTCACAGCAGAGGTGTTCCCAGGTGTTCCTGATAATCCTTCCTCTGGATCTGCTCCAACCAGGTCCACGTCTTATACAGGGGTCTCCAGACCTGGACACAGTATTCCAGGTGAGGAGCAGAATCACCTCCCTTGACCTGCTGGCCATGCTTCTTTGGATGTAACCCAGGATTTGGTCAGCCTTCTGGGCTGTGAGCACACATTGCCAGCTTGTCCAGCTTCTCATCCAATAGTATCCTCAAGTCCTCCTCATCAGTGCTGCTCTCAAATCCCTTCATCTCCCAGCCTGTACTGGTACCAGTTTTGCCCTGACCCAGGTGCAAGATGTTATCATCATGAATAAAAGGATTTTTCTTCATTCAGTATCTATTGGATCTCTTTCATTGCAGTCTCCAAGTAAAAGTTGACAGGATTGCTGCTGCTGACACTGAGTTTTCTTTAAAAACCAGAGTATTGTTGTTCAAGTGCTTGCTGTTCATGATGTTTTAAAGCCAAAACACCAAACCAAAGACCTTCTTAACCCAGCTGCTGAAGAAACACAAAGCAAAACATAATACTGTTTTCTCTGGCCTTTGGATACTGTATTGTGGCTTAGATCTAATCTTTCAGGACAGATAAAGTCATTAGTTTACACACTTTGAGAAATGGAACTGAAATGTCTTTTTATGTGTTGCTTATACAAAAGGGAGGAGATAAGCTTGAACTCAGCACTAGAAGCCTGTTGTGTCTCAAGCCTGTTGTGTCCAGGATCAAGGCAAATGAGAAGACCTGAGCTCAGCCTTGCTTCTTCTGTGCCTTGTGAGCAGCATGAGAGCATCCTTTCTGCCATCATTTCCATGTGTCAGCAAATGTCTCTCATGTAATAGGCATGAAGAGGCTGGTAATAAAGTAATTTAGCAAAGAGATGTGACACTTTGGTTTTCCCTTAGTGGTTAGCAGTGTCTGTGGGTTTTCCTGATTTAAGTTGCTAAGGAACCTTATTTGCTCTTGAATCTATTTTTAATTGACCCAGTTGAATAGTTTTGTTACAAGAAAAAGTGTTCTTGAATCTAGATTTGTGAGTCAAGATCATTCAAAGAAAGAGAGTTCATTCAGGGCTGAGACGTCTGGTATTTTTGAAGCAACTCTGCAGCTCCTAAGACAAATGTTTGAGAGTAAATACAGACTGTGACAGACTGAAGCCTATTAGATATTTTGGAGATTAAAACTGGTTTATCACTTTAAAAAAAAAACACCTCAGAACTTTTCTTTCTTGAAGATCCTCTGTTGAAAAATGAAATTGCTTGTATCTTGAGCTAATTTAGGCATAGTCACAAAGAAAACTAAAAAGCCCCTAACTGAAATGGTGCCTTTGGTGATCACAGTGATGCCACATGGTCTAACTTTTGGAATATGTATTTAAAATATGTTCCCTTTAAAATAACTTTCATAAGACTTAGTGATTTGAGATTTTGATGTGTTGTTGTTTTATTTAGACCACCTGTCTTCTCATATCCTGAAATGGTATTTCTTGTAACACAGTTCCTACCAGAGTTATGGTATTATTAAAAAGCCAAATTTCATCCTTTATTTTTTTTGGACAGTCAAATTGCTTGGCATCAACACTGTTGGTAAACAAACACAATCAAATATTCCTCCAGTACTACATTCCCATGTGTGTTTGTTGAAACTGCAGCTCAAATAAGGTTGGATGCAGCAGTTCTACCTGACTGCAGACAAGGCACAGCAATATTTCCCTGTCCACTCAGTTTGAAGAAGGTACAGGCTTGATGGATAACTTTAGTTAAGTCCTGTCCAAGATCTTTGCTTTGGAGATAAGTTTGCTGTAAGACAAAGTGCATAATTTTCTTTAAAGAAAAGGAATTAACTTGGTTTTTTGAGAGATAAATTAACACATTTGCAGGTGCTGCTGTATTAGCATTTTGAGACATATTGTATAAAGGCCAAGAAATTCTAAATTAAATAAGATATGCAAGATTCTTCTTGACCTTTTGGCTTAGATCACATTTTATATCAGATTAATTTAAGACATCCTGTGTTCAGGGATGCATTCAGTAATCTAATAGGCCTTCTCCATTTTTAACTGCTCTAATTTTATTTATTGTGAAATTAGCTGGCATTCATTGGTTTTTTTCTGACAATTTTAATTCATTCTAGTATATTTTTCTAATGTCTCCCTATGCCAGAGGGTAGTGGAGGCTAGAAGTATTAGGACACCTACACCATGTGGGAGTGGATTTAGTTTGAGGCTAGAATATAGGCTATAATTAAGAGTAATGGGATAAAATGAAGATGGGAACATTTGAACTGAGACTTAAGGAGCCTTGATGGTAAGATCTGTTGAACTGTGGAGGTATTTCCTCCAGAAGATGGGGAAAGTTATCATTTTGAAGTTGCAACTAGACAGGGTAAGTTTGAAGAATTACTATATATGGAACAATCATAGACTTACTTACAGTTGGAGATTCCCTCTCTTTTCAAACTAAATTCTGGTTATTTCTTCTCCTCTGGTTTATCCAGCTCCTTCAGTGGGACTGGAAAGAATTTATGGAGAAGAAAGAATGCTGTGTTTGTACATAGGATTACCTGAGAAAGCTGTACTGTAGAAGACATCTGTAGCTTTTTCCAGTGAAGCCAAGAAGCCAGTAAAACTCTGATTTATTTTTTTTTTTCCATCTCTACCTGCTGAGTGCTATGACTGTTCTCTGCCTTGCTACCCAAAGAACTAATAAGACTAGTTGCTTTCCTTGTTAATGAACTTTTTGTGACGAAAAATGCAGAATGCAGAGAAAGAGATTGCTTCCTTGAATGGCTGTGATGGCATCAATACTATAATAAAAGTGAGTTTTGATAGTTAATTTGAGAAGTGTGCCTTTTAGAAGTGCTCAGTTTGATTCTTGGTGCTAACTTGTATGATAATGATTGAAGTGTAATGTGATAGCACCTGGATGTGGTGGGGTCTCAGCACCTGTGACTGTCAGCACTGCAAGAGCATATGGCAGAGATCTCTGCTGCCCCAGTGAAGTTGAGGCAGGTGCAACAAGTGAGCAAAATGCTCAGTCTGCAAGCCAGGGGAGAGGAGGTTTGGGAAGACACTGCTCTGAAAGTGTATGGAATGGCCAGAAAAAGAAATGATAATTTCTCCTGGTTACCTCCCAAAGCTTTATCTTTTGGTAGTGTCCCCAGAAGTGGTGTGCTGGAATAAGACCAGAATAATGGGCCAAGAAATAAACCCAGGCTATTTTGCCACTTTAGTTAAAGTCTTTAAAGTGTTCTTCTTTGAGCCCATTAACTGTCTGATATGTAGCAGTCTCTGGTTCTTGGTATGTTAGCTACACAGTACCAGCTTTAAGTAGGAAGCTATTGAGGCATTCATTTGGGTGCTGTGAATTTAGCACACACGTGAAAGTGTTGTAGTGAAGGTAAAGTAGAGAAATAGAAGACCAACCAAACAGACAAGCAAACAATGTTTTGACCTTTGAAGAAGAAAGGAATTTTTGTCTCTCCCTAACTTGAGTGATCTTTTTGAATAATAGCCATTTCAGAAGTGTTAGGACTCATTTCATATAATCAGTTACCACCTTGGATACAGGTCTCTTTCTGTGAGGCAGTATGGTAACTTGAAAGGCATCAATCATAATACCAGCTCTACTCATTAGTATAAACAACCTGCAGACAAAGTTGACCTATTTTATTAATTAACAGCTGTCTTTTTTTCCCTTGGAAATCTCAACAGAAAAGCCATTCATGTGACTGCCCAGCAGAAGCTGCTCAACTGTCAGAGCCAAAGATGGTGGTAGGTGGTTCTCCAGGGTTGATTCTGATAGCAAAGTTCTACAACTGTAGAAACTTACTACTGAGCTTCTAAAATACTTAAACTTATCCTTATAGATTTTGAATGCTTTTCCTAGTTCTGAATGAGATGCTTCAGTTCAACAGATGATCCTACTCTGATAGATGATTAAGATTGATGCTCTATTTAGAACCCTTTCAAAGTCAAAACTCTCATGAAGGTCATTTTTCACCTCTGATTGTTTGGGTTGTTTTTTTTTAAATCAGGGATATTTATCAATTTGGTATCTAAATCTCATGAAATCTCATCATGTTTGTACAATATTAGAATGTAACTATGTGCTCTTATCACTAGATATGACTCAGTGATACCTTTATGGAAGAAGTAATAACTTGGATTTGGCCAGTGATCTTCCCAAATTACCATCTTCTGCTATCTGTCATTTCTCAAGAAAGGATTTAAAGAGATTCTTCTTGTGTGAGCTTAAGGAAGAAATGTCTTCAGAGAAAAGGCCTATGAATGGTATATTAATAGGTGATTAGATAGCTGTGAACAGGGGGCTGAAGCCACCTGCACTAATATTGTATTCCAGCAATAACATCTGAGGCTGTGGGTCTGGACATTTTGTTGACTCATACTAACATCTATAAAGATTGGATCCACCTTTTCCCTTCCTTGAAAGCATATCTTCTTTGTATAACTAATGCAAGGTCAGACTGTATGTCCTCTACTTCTCCCCACACATGTAGTACAAGTGGCCACCTTCTCCTTGCCCCATCCTCATTTGCTCTTCAGTCATCTGGGAATATCATCTTTATTTGAAGAATGAAGTGAGAGTTGTTTGGATGTGCACAAACACATGCCAGCAAGCTCTTGCATTGTGGTCTATGATCTGCTGAACCTAGTGCCAGCACTGTCCCCCACCTTGGAGCACATGGGCTCATGTTGCAAGTGTTTGATGAGTGAACCACCAGGGAACTGTTTCCCAACTGGTGTTTCCTAAAGCTCATGGTCAGGTCTCTGAATGTGAAGACCTAGGAAGTGACTGCAAGTTGTTTTCTCCTTATTCCCATCCTGACATTGGACATCTATTTTGAAACTTTAAGCCAGGAACCACATAGTTTGTATTCTCTGAGTGAGGTCAGTTGTGTACCCTGGTTTACAAGAGGAACTATATCTATTGAGGCCTTTTTATGGCAAAATAGCTCAATTCTATTGTCGCTTGTTACTGCTTCCCCATAGCTGTTTATCCAGTTGTTCTGTTCTCCTGTGGTCTTGCCACTAAGAATGCTGATGCCATTAATGGAAATGGATAAGAGAACTTCATTTGTTTAAGAGAGTTTTCCAGGAGAGGGCAGCCATAGTTAATTCTGGGTCAGCTCATGTAATGCAATGTGAATATGGATTACTGGCAGCGTTTGGCTGACACTCTATTGCCCAGCATGGTTTGTGTGCTTAGTTCTTTTAATTTGTTCTTTTGTTTGGATTGCAATTGTGTAAAAGATAGACTTTTTCACAAATTAAGGCTGGAAAATAAAACCACATAATAGAGTGGTTGACTCCCAGTGCCCTGTAATTGCTGAAATCACAAATGCTCTTGGGAACAGTTTCCTTTATGTGTCACTTTGTATACTTTCCAACCAACTCATAAGCTTTTCTTCACTCTCCTACCTCAAAAATATTTATGGAAAAGCATAGCCTCAGCTTTTGCTAGAAACCTTAAACTTTCAGGAAAAAAAAATCCCTTATGCTGAAACCTTTTATTTCTTGGAAAGATCTGGTCAAAATGATCCTCTCTCCTCTCCTGCTTTACTGAATGAGGATACATATAAAACCTCTGGGTTTGGATGTAAGGGTGAGAAGTTAGCACTAAGGGGCATATCCCATACCCACAATTTGGGGTGCAATCTCACAATACCTAAACCATTGAAAGACTGCACCAGTGAGAGCTTGTCAGGTGATGCAGTGTTGCTTTGTCCCCCGTGGAGGGTAAGGAGTTAATCATTCCTCTTCTCTGCTTATGTGTCTGTGGGGCTCTAGAAGGTAAAGCAGACACAACACTCTTTCTGTAGATGAGCTGATAGCTCTGGCCAGTCTGCACACAGAGCCTTGTGAAAATAATTCTTAGAAAAGAGACCTAATCAGCTGCCACACTGCACTGATTTGCACATAATTGCATCTGTCTTTTAAAAGCCAAAGATAAAAGGACCAAATTTGACACCTGCTCATTGCTCATTTTTCCAGCAGCTCAGTGTCTGGAGCATGGTTACAGGGTTCGAACGAGGAAGGGTTTTGCCACCCAAATGGCCAATTAAAAGGAGAGGGGTTTGCAGGAATGCTTGGCAGCACTTGACAGGTGAAGCCCAAGGCATGGCTTGCAGCCTTGGGTATGGAGAGGTTTTAATTTTTCACTCTCTCTTGTGAACTCTGTGTTTCTTTTCTTCTCTTCCTCCCACCCCCAATACTTAATTTGTAGTCTTATTTAAACACAAGGTGGTAATCCTCTCTGCACTTCACTGTGCTAAAATGTGAGGTCTCCATTCCTTCAGAAAGCAGTGATAGCTCTTTAATTCTTTTATCAAAGAATTCTCCTTTAGATTGCATTATTTTTGTTTACTTTTCCTTATGATTGGATTTCTTTTTTTATTCTCTCTCCCTTTCTGCATGTCCTGTAAATTTTCAGGTTTTACATTCAGTATAGCATAAGAATTATTTCTGTAGGGAGCTGGGACCTCAATGAGCCAGCATAGAAATTTTGAAAGTTTATAACTGAAGTATTTTTCTCTGTCTTTTGGAAGTCATCTTCCCCTCTCAGCTCTTTTGGGTAGCTTATACATTCATTTCTACTCAGTGAACACTCTTGACTGCTCTTCACAGGACAAGCTAGCTTCTTCCTAAAATGTCTCAGAGTCCCCATTTGGATCTTGGACATCCCAGGAAGACAGGTCTGTGCAGTTGTAGCCATACAAATTATTCTCCTAAGCTCTTAGGAACATGACTATCATTGTGCCTAAGAACTTATAGTCCATTGTTACATCTACTACATATCTACAACTGTGTTTGTATATATATATGGGTTTGTATTTATGCTATAGAAGTATATGTATTATATGGAAAAAAGGTTAGCAGGGAAGAGGAGTAGGGAAAATATTATGAAAGTAATAGGAGAGAAGTAGTTTTGCATGCAATTTGTAGCCTATAGGTAGCAGTGAGCACAGCTTAACTATCTTGGTAGCAATCAGAAAGTTTCTGTGAGTGTTACTGTGTGACCTCAGCAACAGGTTTCAGCTTGCACAGGAAAATTTGGGTCACTATGTGGGCATTTAGCCTGGTCTGAGCTCTACTGCTATAGCTAGAAAGTAGACAAGCTTGGGATGATGTCTATGCAATTTGTCATGTGTACATAAACAGGTTATAGCCCTACAGGACAGTGTTTGAAGCAAAGTCTTCAGCAGAATTGAAGGGAACTTGTTCAGAGGTGTCAAAAGCAGAGATAAAGAGACTTTAATTGTTACAGCTTATAATCCAATTAGATCTGAGACACAAGTTTGGCAATGTAGGCAGAGCAAAAAGGTCAAATATGGAGAAGTTTTGTAGAAAGTGGCATCAGGATTTAATCACAGACTGGAGGTGTGAGTCATGAGAGAAGATAAGTCAAAGAGAAACCCAAGATTGTCAGGAAAGAGTCTGATTTTATTTCTGAAATTAAGACAGGTTTGGAAAGGAAAGGGCTTCATGAAAAATTCAGGAGCTAGATTTTGAGCATGTTCAGTTTTAGCAAGTAGTAAATTATTAACAGAAAGATCTCAGAGAGAGGCCAGAAGTTGTTTGGATTGATTGCTCTAGGCTTAAAGACTTCTTGTTTTCCATAAGTTTGATTGCTATTTGTGTGTTCATGTCGTATCTAACAAGGAAAGATATGGAACTGTGTCACAGAGGATGACTGAAAACTTCCATCTACATGTAATGCAGTTGTTTTGTGGATTCAAATTGAATTTTGAGACTGGCCATGATGCAGAAGAAAGATGCAATCAAACTAAAGAAATTGTATCATCATAGTAGGGCTTGGTAATTTTCAGATCACATCTGCCTGGATTACTTTCCCATGTCTTAAGGCAGAAGTGGCAGAGTGGACTAACCATACAGAGGGAAAATAGTAAAAATTTAACTTGATCCACTGGTAAGTCAAACAACTGGACTGAAATTCAAAGAAACTTCATTAAGAATATGTCCTTTTTAATCTGCACCTCTGCTTTTGAACAACTCTGGTCTGTAGACATTAGCCACATGTAGTCTAGTAACCACACGTCACACCTTCCTTGTACATAAAGTGCTGAAATACAGTGTTTGTACCTGGACTTGTTTAATGTCTCTCATTTAGCTCAGTTCACTGCCTTTCAATCACTGTTGGGCTAAAGGAGGCCTGTGGGGCTCAGTGTCCTAGTGCTCATATTTACACAGTTACTGAAATGTAGTAAATCATCTACCTGCCTGTTAATAGGAGGTTATATATTATCTTGTACGAGGCTGTGGCTGCTCTACAAGGACACAAAAATTCTTATGCCCTGGACATCTCATGCAATATTTTACAGTTCTTCTGTAAGACAAACATGGAAAATGGGTTATGTACCCATTGGTTTTCTTTAAATAATCAGTATAACTTTTTTGTTGTTGTTTTCCTGCCACTCTGCCTCTGTATATTTGGGCATGGAGATGCCTGCTGTCTCATCTCTGTTCTCATCTGACTTTGAGTTCCTTCTGCTTCAGACAGTGCATCACATATTTCATCATACAGTCCTCCAGTATGACAATTATCCTACACCTGGGATTAGTTTAACTAGCAATTTAAAGAATAGCTACCTGTTAGGCATGATGTCTTATCTATGCAAGAGTCCAGAGCATCACTGTGTGCCTGTTGAATACATAATGTGGAAAATACTGTTTCCACTTGAAACAGTAGAAAATCCAGAAAAGTTTCCACTTCCATATTGCCATATTCAGGTGAGAGTTTAGGTAAGTAGATGGTGTGGTGAAATCAACATATTTGACTTTGCACAGAGGGAATTGAGTACAGGAGCCTAGTTTTGTGTCTTTGCTGTTGAGGAGGCATTATTTCTTTTACGACCATGTGCTAGCTCACGACTATCTCCATAGGGAATGTGCCACAATCATCATCCTTATCACTGATTTCTAGAGCAAGTGACACTCCCTGGAGGTCTGCAGTCTACACAAAGTCTAGGCTAAACCTGCTTTGAGATCATACAGACTCTCAAACCAGTGCAGAAGGGCCACAGACACCTTTTTTACCGTTAACTTTTCAGCCACAAGTCAGAAATTCTCACAAAGTTTATATGAGACCTTTGAATCTGCAGAGGGAGAGTTCTGTCTCACATCTATCATTGCAGAATGGCAGAAAGAAGGAGAAAATTTCAAGTTTCATTATGCAGCCAGTGAGGTATAAGGTGATTTTCTTTCTGTAAGCTGTAGGTTAAGCCACATTATTCATGACCTGCAGCAGTTTTGCACAGAGCTGCCAGGCTACCAAAAATAGTGTTATGTGATATATTCCAGCATGGATTAGTTTGGTTTAAATGCAATATTGGGACTTTTTGTTCTTTTTTTTCCTTTCTTTTTTTTTTTTTTTTGGTTCCACAAGGCAGGGTGAGAATGTTGAGAATGCTCTGAAATAATCCTGTCACAGACAAGCTGCAGACATTAAGTTTTCAATAGCCTAAAATAACATGCAAATCCTGGCATCATGGAATTTCAAACCACAGGCATGTGCTGTATGCCAGCCTGACCTTCTGACTGTGTAGCAGATTAATATAAAGAAGTCTTCTGCACATCTGCTTGTGAGGGATAGGTAAAAAGGGGTTGGCCCCCACTCAGAGATGAGACTATTAAAGCAAGCTGGGGCTATGTGATGGAATATTTTTAAATGAGTCAAAAGGAGCCCAGGCTTCCTGGAAAACAAAGAGCTCTGACAATTTTAAGGTGTTAGGGATCTGCCTTTGTACACTCAGAGTAGCACTGGACACAAGCAGTAAAATCTCTGAAGTTATCTTCACTTTGATAGCAAATTGGACAAATCACAGAATGACAGGTTACCTTGGCTGCCAGAGGAGAAGCGAGACAAGCAGGTGCCAGCTGTGTGCCAGCAATTTCACAGACAAGGAGGAATGTCTGTTGTAAAAGGCATGTACAAAACTGAACAACTAATTTTTAAAATAAATCTGTGGTTAATGTGCATTTGCTGTTTTAAGATCCCAAGTACAAGCTGGAGGTAGTCAAAGCCCAGAGTACTGGTCACCTTCATGCTTCTGTCTTCAGCAAGCATGACCCTGGTACTTTGAGTTCATTGATGAAGATTATACCACATGTATTTACAGCCAAGATCAAGTACCACTGAAACTGAATGCTGATCACATGTCTACCAAGGGTAGATTTTGGAGATTAAAATTGGACCTAAACATTGTAGTGATTTGAAGGAAGAAAGCTCACTCAGTGCACAATTAACAAGGCTGGAAAATGCTTTTGCAAGTGAGTCTTACAGGGATGCTGCAGCATCCTCAGTCCGTTGTCATCAGAGAGTTAAGAACAGACACAAACTCCAAACAATTTGGCAAGAACAATAATGGGACCAGTCAGGATCTGTCATCAACATACTGGCCACTGCAAAAGAGTGATTAAATAGGAAGACACATGCAATTATCAAAGACTAATTGCTTATTGTTGCTAGAACTGTTTTTTAAATGTGTTTTTCTTTTTAATTGCTTCTGGTATGAATAAAGTGTCCTTAATTCAATTGTAAAATGTTTGGGAATGGGAAGTCTGCCAGGAATTGGGCAGCTCAGAGGTCTTGTGAAAGCAGTTGCCTTTTTCAGTAGCCTAGATTCATGTTCAACCATCCCATCCTCTGCCAACTTTCCTGTTTTTAGGTGTGCCCCTACGTAAGCTGAAGGTCTCCGGGTTGTTGGTATTTGCAGGAAGCTGCATTAGTTTGCTCATATGTTTTCCTGTGTTTTTTATTCATCCCTGTCCAAGGGCCTTAACCCAAAGAGGAGCTGAATTCTTCAGGCCCATAGAGGGTCTGGATCAGCAGGCTCTGAGTATAAGAGCACTTCCTAGGACAGGACTAGCAGTGGTTGAGAAGGTGACGTATTTTTGTCATTTGAACCTGTTAGAATACAAACATCTGTATACCTCTGTGCTCTGTTACTGTTGACTACAATGGAATTATAGAGGGGATGGATTTGGCTCTGCATTGTCTTAGGACAACAGTGGATGGACATGAGGATGTTATTCCATGTTAAGATACTCAAGTTTGGTGTGAGGAGCAGATCCAGACCACGTACAGGAGGTTTTATGCAAATTGCTATCAGGCTTTTGTGATATTACAAAAGCATTCAGCATTTCATGATGAGAGTGACAGGGAACACAGTTTTTATATTCACAGAAATCTGTTTTGTATGGATGTATTCAGCTCTGAAAATACTGCAGGACTTTGTAATGGGCAGACAAATGTAACCAGTGCTATATCTCTATGTGTAAATAATTTGCATGAATGGTTTAGAAAATGAAAGGGAACTGGTCTACATGAGGGAAAACAAGTAGGAAGAGGAGAAACAGAAACTGTGTTTAGGTTTATATATTGGAAGAGGTGCAGAGGAAAATTCAAGGAGCCTGTAGTCTCCACAGAATGCCATATGTTACTTGCCACCTCCTCTAAGCAGCTGACTGAACCCCAAATAACAGGCTGCTAAAATTGTTGCTGACCTGATGTACAGAATGGCTGGAGGGACACAGAACTTGTTTGGAGACAGGCAGGATCACCTTGCCCTGTATGTAGGGTTTGCCTGTAGTACAGGGTGGGGTTTCCACTCTTGATTTTTCTCCCATTTGCATAATGTGTAAGGTCAGAAACAGACAGAATTGTTAAACCTATTTCTAAATGAATTATTTTAAAACAATGGAATTTTCTTTACATTGTTAATTTCCTTGCAAAAACCTGAACAAACATTTTTGCAGCAGAAGGAAGGAAAAAAAAGAAGAAAAACCAAAAAGCAGCTGTTCCAGACAGCATGGCTGGTCCTTTCCTTGCTCTTTTAGGACAATTAGAAGTGAAGCTAGCCTGGGCAGACGTTTTAACCAGCATTTTAGAACTGATGAACACAGAAAAACTGAATCAGTCTGTGAGACTTTCACTGCAGCAGCTCTGGCTTGGACTCTTGATCTTTGGCTTTCCTCCAATGAAGTATCTCATGGACAGCCTTGCTGCTGCTCCTCTCCCCTGCTCTGACCACAACTCTCCCAGTTCACAGACTGAGATGAGTAAAACTAGTATTTTGGTACTTAAAATGCTGTAAGCATGAAAGGTGGTTGATTAACTAAAAATCCCTAATTATCACAGTATAGCTGAACAAGATTTGCTTTTCATGGCTTGACTATGCCTTTTTCCTGTTGTGTGAGAACTATTTACTCCTTTCAGCATCTCATGCCTTGAGTTCTATGCTTATATGTGGCTTTCCAAAATGAAACTTTCACCTTGTCAAACAGAGAGTTGGGTGCAGACATGCAATTACCTGACATACAGGTAGGCCAATGAGATGTGAGTGCTCACTTATAAACTTGGCAGAGTAGCAAGAACAACTTACTGTGTGTTAATATGAGTAGAGTAAGTGACACAAAATCTTAGTAATATTTGGTATTTATTTCCAAGCTGCTCCTTTGGATGATGTAGACAGAAGTGCACCTGGCAGATGATGGTAAATGTTGTTTTTCTTATGGGACAGTGGTTGTGTTCCTCTTAGTAATGTTCATTCCCTTCTTGTGAGAGATTTGAGATCCTAGAAAAAAGACACTGTAAGAGATCTGATGCATTATTTTCATATAATGGCCTTCCAGGTTTCCTGTGGTGTCAATAAACAAAAAGCCATGATTTTTGCTGCTAAAAGATAAATTCAGAGAGATCCTGAAAGGTTTGGCTAAGGCCATCAGAGAACAAGCAAGGCTTTCTTAGTGGCTTGAATCATCCTCATCCTCTGCCTTCCAAAATACATTGCTCAGCATTTTCTCCCTTGGTAGAATAATCACTTAGAGAAAATCCCAGAGATAAAATATAGTGGTCCCATGCCTGTTCATGGTGTGAGGCAGAGACTATAGCTGTCCTTTTTTTTTTGTGGCTCTCAAACATTGCAGAGTAGTGTTGACACCCAAGGATGCCAATCTAGTGGACATGTGTAGGTAAATGAGCAGGAGAAGCAGAGGAATAAAATAAGAAAGCAGCATTCTTTTGGCTTATTAAAGTACTTAAAAGAGGATTTAAAATCTAATTAGAAGGAGATTGCTAGGTTTTTGTGCTTTTTTGGCCCTGACAGCCAGAGTACATACATCCACCTTTTTTCTGTATATATGCTGTTTGCATTCAACCTGGTCCTAATTTTCTGAGGTGCTGTTTCTCATATCTGGATCTTTGGAGGAAGGAGAAACGGCCACCACTCTCTTCTGTGCTAGCAACTGTTCCTCTGATTCAGAGCTCCTGTATACTGAAGCCAATAATGATTCACTCTCACAGCAGTGGTGTGAGCAGTCTCAGCTTTTGTATGCCATCTGTGTGAGTGAGCTGAATCTGCAGAAAAGGGACCCTGTACACATGGCTTTTCCTCTCTTCATGGATGAAAATATTAAAGCAAATCCGTATGGTCCATGAGATGTTGTCTGTGTCAGGAAGGGAGTAAAACTGCCTGTCAAACCAAGCTGTTCTCTCTGATGAAAGGGGGCTGTGTTTAAACACTTTCTTTCTATAGTATTTTGCACACCAGCCATGTGCTTTTTCTCATCTGACATCTCCTTGAGATCCTTGGCCTGGGTGCTGCATGATGGAAGGGGCTGCAGGGAAGGAAGGGAATCATCTCTCCAGTGTGCACAAGCACGTGTGCACACATGTGCTCTTAAATCAATCCTAAATGAATTGATTTTTTTGTTGTTGTTGTTGTTAGGAATAGGAAAGAAAATTAATCTGGTTGAGCCAAACTTAATTGCTTCCCTTTTGTTTGGCTTTTCTATTTTCACATGAAGATATTGGGAAGCAATGCTCTGAGCTATTATTAGATACAAAGGTGGAGATAGAGGGCAAAGGTTTCATTTACAATTCCTACAGCAGAACATTGAATTTTAAAGCTAGAAGGCAAGTTGATGAGCAGCTTGAAAATAAAGATTCATCCACTTACCTTACTGAGTATTTCTGAAGGTTCATGCTGTTCTGGGCACCTAACTGTTCACAGAGCTGTAAGACCCACTGGCTGGAGGAAGCAGAAATATATATATTTTTTTCAAATGAAAGCACTTAGCTTGCAGGGAGAAGCTTGAAAACATGAACTGCTGTAAAGTAATGAATTGACATAAATGCATTCCTGTTGAAGGAAGCAACTAAAGACAGTAAGCTGGGAAGCATGAAGGTTATACACACACAGACACACACAGAGAGTTTTCTGTTTTGAAAAACTCTAGTTACTTAATGCCAGATAATGGGGATGCCATTATAACCACTGCTTCACCTCCATAATCTTAGGGCAATCCTGCAAGAAGCAATTTGATCATGTTGGGCAGGAGAGCTCATAACATTAGAGTGTGCTATTGCAAAAGAAATTCGACCTAATGCAAGTTTTCTAGCCCTTTCCTAAAATGCAATGGTGATTTTAACTTCCTTTCACAGAATCATAAAATGGCTGAAGTTGGCAGGGACCTCTGGAGGTCATCTGGTCCAACCTCCTGCTCAAGCAGGGTCATCTAGAGCCACTTGCCAAGGACTGTGTCCAGACAGGTTTTGTGTATCTCCAAGGATGGAGACTATACAACCTCCCTGGGAAACCTGTGCCAGTGCTCAGTCACCCTCATGGTAAAACAAACAAACAAACAAGGTTTTCCTGATATTCAGAAGGATCCTCTTGTGTTTCAGTTTGTGGCCACTGATTCAGATCCTGGCACTGGCCACTACTGAAAAGAACCTGGCTCTGTCCTCTTTGCACCCTCCCTTCAGGTATTTACAGGCACTGGTGAGATCCCCCCTGAGCCTTCTCTTGTCTAGGCTCAACAGCTCTCTTAGCCTTTCCTCATAGGAGGGATCCTCCAGTCCCTTAGTTCCCTTCATAGCCCTTCACTGGACTCTATCCAATATGTCCATGTCTTTCCTGTACTGAGGAGCCCAGAAGTAGACACAGCACTCCAGGTGTGGCTGCACCAGTGCTTTCATGTCAAAAGCTGGTCATCTCTTTTGGTAAGGAAAGTTTTGGCACAGGGACTGGTCCAGTGGGGACAGTGGCACAGGTTTTGGATAGGTATAGCTTGAGCCCTGCAGAATTGCTTTGTGTTTGCTCTGCCATGCCTCTTCTATTTGGGACTTACTGCTGCATTTGGGCAGCTTTGGTCAAGGAGGGGTTTTCATCTGGGTAGCTCAGCTTTGCTGACCTGACCTCTAGAATAAATGTACCTTTCTGGACTTGTTTCATCTGTGGCACTAGGTTGGGTTTTTTTCCCCAGTTGCCACACTAAGGCTTGTTCAGTTTGCCAGGCTAAAGGGCATCACTAGAACATGCATCATTTTGTAGCCTTTTGTCTAAGGCAACAAAACAAAAATAAAAGAAAAAAGGTTGATATAATAATTTTTTTTCCTGTGAAAGCTCCTGAAGCATAAATACAGTGTCTTCTCTTGAGGAGGGGATATTACTAATGTAAATTCAATGCTGTTGGCAGAGGAATAATATGCTGTATGTCATAAGGCAAGTGACTGAGGAGGAGCTGGAGTGATTGAAATGCCTCATGGGCGTACGAGGTTGTGGGGATAGGTATTCACACAGAAGATGCTTTCTTACATGTGCCCAGGGCTTTCTCTTATCTCTGAACATGAACCCCTAGTGAAACAGAAATGTTCCTGTATTAAAAGCACATCAGAGATAACCTCATCTGAAAAATACAGTTAATACTGCACAAGTGGGAACCCTTTCAGGGCAGGGAATTGGACTAGCAATTTCGTAGTGTGTTGTTAATGAAACGTCTTGGTTCTGTATAGGAAAATGGGCAAGGTTAGTGGACACATTACTCTGACTGTCATTGTCCCAGTAGTAACCAATTTAGAGGCTTTATATTTTCTGCTATCCCAGTAAGGGAAATAGAAGTAGAAAGCTAAAAATAGAAATCCCAGATAGAATTAAAGTGCAGAGAGTGAACAAGCTCATAGTACTGCTGTATCATTTTTAAATCTCTTTTTTCCTTATAATCTATTCTTTTATATATGTATTACATTACAATTTCTGGCAGTCTTTCCTTCTCCAAAAGGTCACCTCCATACAGGAGGATTTATTCTGGCTGTAACATATGAACATGGGCATCCAGCCCTGGATCTGATGATTCCTGTTAGTGTTTCCTCTCACCTGATGTTGTTGATTTGCAGGAGAAGCATGAGAAGTTGTCTGTGGCTTTGGCCTTCAAGAAAGGAGGTTAAAAAATATCTTCTGATGCCTGTGTATAGATTGCAACTGGGTTTTTTTTCATAGCTCCTTCAGCAGCTGTGGACAGTTATCAAACCTTCATGAACTGGTGTCTGCAAGTTTCCCTGCAACACTACCCTGCACATCATTGCAGCGTTGGGTTTTCTTTCCTAAGGTTAACTGTCATGCACTCCTGGTTTCATTGAGGTTACTTTTTCTTGTTAATTTTCCTGTTGAGATTAATACAGTTTCTAAAGCAGAAGTCCAGCATAATGTGGAATTGTTTTCTTGGTTTGCAGATATCCTCGTTGATGGCAAGCTTTGTGACTGTGATATCGTGGTGAACTGCAAAGTGGGGGACCCCATCCCATTGGAGGTGAAGCTGACCAACTGGAGTAAACACAGTGTGGGGCCCTTTGCTCTCACTGTGACACCCTACCAGGATTACCAAAATGGGGTGCACAACTATGAGCTGCAAGATGTTATCACCTTTGTGGGATCCAACACCTTCTACATTGATTCTGTAAGTCTTTCTCTCAGATGTAGCATGATTCTGGTTGATGTGCATTTGCAGAGAAGAGCTTCATTACTCACTTGTGCCTTTTAATGCAGATCATTTTTTGGAAAGCACCATGAAGAAAGAGTTGTTAGGCATTGGAAGAGGCTGCCCAGGGAAGTGGGGGAGTCACCATCCCTGGAGATATTCAAATGGCATAGAGATGTGGTACTTAGGGACATGGTTTGGTGGCATGGTGGTGATAGGTTGAAGGTTGGACTTGATCTTACAGGTCTCTTCCAACCTTAATGATTCTGTGATTCTGTTGTTATGACACAATTCTCTGATTGTGGCAGCTATTGCTAAAGTTGCTGCTAGGTGTGGGGATATAGAATTGTCTCTCTGGAATGGTTTAAGACTCTAATGTCCTATCACAGAATCACAGAATGTCAGGGGTTGGAAGGGACCTTGAAAGATTATCTAGTCCAACCCCCCTGCCAGAGCAGGATTCTTCCCTGACCAGGAGTTGAACCCAGGCACCAGTGGTGAGAGAACTGAATCCTAACCACTCGACCACCACTTCATGTAAACCACTAGTAAACTATCAGACAGTAACTTTTGGTCACTCCAAATCTGACAAACTGTGAATGAGTAACCTGGATAAAATGTTTAATATCATATTGCCAGTCCCTTGAGCCATCCAGTGCAACTTGCAGTAACAGATTTTAAGTAACATTTTCTTTTTAGTCAATAACACTTACTCCCCAGGCTGAGCCAAGGAGCTCAGAGAATAGATTTTAGCCAGGTCCTGAGGAAATGCAACAAACTGCAGAAAGAAAATGCTACACATTAATACCCAATCTGATGAGCTGGTTCATTTCCTTGTTATTTAGCATACTCCTATAAAACCATACAGAAAAGTAGAAATTGGGCTTAAAATGAGACAAAGGAGTCCCCTTTTGGAAAAACTAATATTTTGATTTTTCTCTCAATTTCATCTCTAGAAAATTCAAGTCTTTTTGTGTCTTTTTATTTCTTTTGGGTTTTTTTTGGAAACTTGTTGTTTCTGAGGTGAGATACTGAAAATACAGGCAAAAATACTCTCTCACACATCCTTCCCAAAAAGCCTGCAACAATAAAAAAACAGGAATGAAAAATATACACAGTACTGCAATAAGCAGTATTTCTGGTAACTTATAAAATAAACATGAAGAAGAGAATGAGTGTTTGGGATAGTGCTTAGGATCTTTGCTTAGGTTAGCTCTTCAGATCACTAATAAAATGTACTTGTCAAAACTGAATATAGAAGTGAACCTTAATAAGAAAGAAATTAAAGGTTAACCATAGGCACAGTCACCATGTGTATTTTTCAATTAGATATCATTGAAGGAAAGATTTCAAAAAGCTAATGAGCAGGGAATACATCATCAACTTCAATTTTAATGGTGGCTAACTGTATTCTTTGCTAAATAATTGAAATGTGTCAACAGAAATAGTCAAGAGATGGCTTGCTTTGACTCTTTTTCTGACAATGTGGATTTTTAAATCAGAATGGCAGTGTTTGGATGCCCAGCTGCCAAAGGCCCTGACCTTCCAGAGTAATGAGGGAAAAGGGAGATGTCAACATGATGTATTCTTACCTTCTGACTGAGTCTCTTATAGGGCAGAAAGTCAGGAGGTCACATCTCTTGTGCTTACCCAAACAGCCTTCTTGTACATTATGGTCCCTGCTTTTGCCCTGTTGTTCAGTATTGTGGCACATCTCCTGTAAACACAGTCCCCCACCAAGTTAAAAATAGTTTTCTGCTGTTTGTTCTCCTTTTCATCCAAAAAGGTGAAATGAAGAAAACATCAACAAGACATGTTAAATTTCACGGTATGTAGTATTGATACTTGTCCTGCACAGGCTCCTCAAGAAAATGCTTTGTCATATTGCTTTCAGGCATAGAGCCCTGATCATGGAAGAAAATTCTTCAAACAGTGTATCTAATGCTGTCAGAGGCCCTTTCATGCCCCATAATAACTAATTCTGTAATGGAAAAAAAGATTTGAGAAAGCTGCACCTGTTTGGGAGACAATAAGAAAGTCCTGACTTGTGCATTTGATGCTTCAGGGAAGAATGAACACACTCAGAATTGTGTCCATGCTCTGAGTCTGGCAGAAACTGAAGAAAGAGAAAAGTTCATGCTTAGTTGAATTGAAGGAGATTCAGAGATTCTCTTTTTTCTAATTAAAAGCTGAGACACTGGACCAGCTTCCTTGCTGGTGTAACTCAGTGCTGCTCTGCTGAAGCTATTAAACACGTGCCCATTATTTTTATAATGGGTCAGATATGGAGGTCATGGGCATGCAATTATTTTGCTTGTTTAATGGAGGTGGCTTGAGGTGCTCTCATTTCCCAGCTGCTTGTTCCTGCCTCTCTGTGGGAAGATGCTCCCCTTTTCCCCAACATATCCAGCAGGAGAGACAGCATGAACATTTGCTTTTGTGCAAAATTGGCCAGTTTAGCAAAAACTACATTTGTCAGCGGTTTAAGCTAATTGGGCTGACTTTACACTGACACTGGCAAGGAGGTGGTGACATGATTTATTGCACTGCTGAGCTGGGTGGGAGGAAGGATGGAGAACTAGTGTATGATTTGGTGAATCAGTAGTGTATGGTCAAGAACAAGTGGGAGCATCAGGTATTAGAGCAAGAGAAGATACTTCTCACGCCCTGAAAATCTGGTCTGTTGTCATGCTGATGTAGAAACTACTTTATTGGTTGTCAGTTGAATGTGATTTCACAGGGAAAAAAACCCCAAACCAACCCCAAACTCCTTTCTGCTTTCTTATGTGTTAGTTTCATATTAAGCCTGATGATCAGCAAATCACAATTATTTTTTGTTTCCAGTCATAAAAGTTCTAACCCATTTTCTGCTGCTATCTGGAAGTCAGGAGATATATACAGGAGTTTTCAGCATGCTCATGCTGCTTTGAAGTATGAATGTAAATTGTTCAAAGGGTAAAAGCCATATGATTTTGTATTTCTCTTTCTTGTGGCTTGAAGTCCAGGTTAAATGATTTATCTTGGAAGTCATGTAATGAGTGCTCATTCACCTTTCTGTGCTCTTACTTCAATTCAGTGCAGCAGTCTGGGTTTGTGTCACAAAGTCTCTGCTGTGATATGCTTCTTCAAACAGAAAATTCTTTTACTGAAAGTCTTAAAGGCTATTGAGATATTTTCATGCATTTTAAACTAAGTAAAATCTTTATTTTTAAGCACAACTTCTAATTGGCATAACCTTGCCTTTCTGTATCTGTATTTAAGAGGAAAAAATGACATCAGTTATCATTTAGTTAGTAGACAGTTTTGCTCAGTGTGGTGTTCTGAAACATGAGATAACGTGGTGGACTCCCACCCAATAAAATACATTGCACTGGTTTATTTTTTATCTCACTTCACAAATTGAAGTTTAAATTTGGCCATAGTAATAAAAATTCTTACTTCTTATCAGTGAATTTTTTTTTTTAAGTATTTAATCAGATTTGCTTCTTGCCAAATTAAAAAATGCCTTCAATGGAGATTCTGGTAACTACCAGAAGTTGATCTTTCCTTGTTGTCCTGCTTTTGCCATCGCTGTTCTCAAGCAGGGTTTTTTTTTGGTACATGTGTTGTCATGCACTAACTCATGATTGGTGGTGGGAGATGAGAAGAAATTCATTAGTAGATGGTCATTTTGAATCAGCTCAGAAGCTATGATGAACATTTGCTCACTTCTGGCAGGTCCTCTGTGGCCCATCTGGAACAAATTAGTTTTCTTGGCACTGCTTTACTCACACTGTAAACTCTTTGGGGCAGTGAACAGTAGCTGGCACTAGCCCTAATCTCTGACTGAGCTCCCTAAGTACTACAGCAGTATAAATAACTAGTAATTAGTTCTAAGCAATCACAGTCCCACATGGTAGCCTGAATCAGGGAAGGATTAGGACAGAGCTAGAAACTTAAGTTTTCTTCTATCTCCCTGGAACAGAGGAGTAATGTGGGCATTTTGTCTTGATTCTTCAGCCATTTTTGGTCTGAGGTAGAAGCTCTCCATCTTTGGTTTCCATGTTTTAGTGGAATTCAAGTAAAATCTCTTTCAACTCTGACTCAACTCAGCAAGCAGGTATTCAATAGCATCCCAGACTGGCACAACAGACCAGCACATGTCTAGGTGGTGACACTACCAGACCTGTGTGCTGCTAGGTCAAATGACAATACAGATTTGGTCTGGATCAGGCACGAGTGTGTGATCTTCATGTTTCTCACAGGTTAGCTACATCATTCATTGCAATCAATGGGATGTGTGTGCTGTCAGTTAAAGCAGGAAACATCTGGCTTGTGTGGAGACACTTGTGCTGTAAAGGCAGGAGGAACAAGCAACGTCAAAAGAGTGAGGAGATTGTGTTGTATGCTGATGTGCCTGAAGCCACCTTCCTGCTTGTCAAGGGTTCTGACCAATGTTGCTGTATGTTTCTTCATTGTTTAGCTAGATGAGGAAAAAATGGACTGGAAACTTGAAAAAAGCCACCTGAGGAGGCTTCATTTGCTGTTTGCCTCCATCTATTGCTGGCATTAGTGCCTGCCCCTGTCCTCCTCTGAATTCAAGTCTGCATCAGTTCCAGTGAGACAGAAATAAGGCAGGCAGCCCTGGGAGGAGGGGAAGGAAGCAAGAAGTGAGACTGCTTGATGTTGTTCTGCATGTCCAGACTCAATGCCAGAGGGCAAGAACTTGTACCCAGTGAGGAGGGGAGATGCCAAGGACAGGGGTCAGAAGAACAGCTGTGGCTGCTCTGATCACTGATGTGGATGATATGATGCTAATACAAGTCTGCTCTAGGTCAGCAAAAGTGCTCAGCACCAAAACCAAAGGAAGCCTGGACTCTGCCAGCTCTCATGATGTTGCTCCTTGTGAACAGCCAGGCCCCTGTGCAGGAAGGGATCAAAAAAATCCCCTAGAATAGAAGAAAACAGAAACAAACAGATATCTCATTCCCCTCACATCTGAAAGCTACAGAGAACCTCCCTCATTAGAGGTAGTGGCAGGCAATTTTTAACTCTCTGGCACATTCCTGAAGTGCTCCACACCCTTGGAATAATTTTCTAGTGGTTTGTCTGCCCCCTCTCCTCCACCATGGTCTAGTTGTTGTGGTCTTCATGTGGAATGATAAGATGTCCTTCAGCAGAGGGTGTCCATAGGCTCTTTCCCAGTTAATGCCTCATTATTAATGTCCTAGTTTACCATATAACCAGTTTTTTTATAGTCAACAAGAATCCTGATAACCTGTCTTGGAGCCTTAGCGTCATCCCTTCACTGTTCCAGGTGGTAATGTCCCATTGGTTCTAGTGATATCCCTTGCAAAGGTTTTCTCCCCCTGAATCCAATCAAGTCCAGTGCATCAGGAGAGCTCAGTGCTTCTGGATCCAGCATCAGAGTTTCTGTTGTGCTTGGGCTCTCACTTTGGCTGACCAGTAGTAGGTGATGCTGTCATTTGGAATCAACACTAGACTCTGTAACATGGTGGAGACTGAGGTGTTTAAAGATGACAAAAAAAAGGCCTATTACCAATGAGTACTCAGGTAAAAACAGGAAATACAGGGGCCCAGGTATACCTGTGAAAGTAAGAATGAGCCCATGAGTATATCTTAAGCTGATGGTTTCAGGGTACAGAGAGCAGAAAGGAGCTAGTGAGATGGTCTTGGCTGAGGGAAGATAATACTGAGGAGCACCAGGTGCCCTTTATTGGGTCTTTCCTGTGAGAATGAAACTGTCTTTTCACAATATTTTGGAATAAATTCCATCCAATGGAGTGGCTTTGTGCTGATTCTGTGTTTTGCATCTGCAGAAACTGCAGCTCAATCCTAGACACCTTGACACTGGATTTAACATCTTGTAGAAGCAGATATTAATTCAAAGATTACCACATGCTGAACAGTCATGGGATTGTTAAAGTTAGAAATTACTTAAGTGTCTTGCTGAAATGATGGACTGAGATATAATATTTGTTGTAAAGATATATGGAGTGTGAATTTCTTTTGTGAATGAAGGGAGATACATAAATGTAGAAACAGTGTGAACTCTATTTAATTTGGACAGGTTAAATTAGAGTGGCTACTTTTTGTGGGATGTTTCTTGCTAAACTTAATTATTTCAATGATAATGAATATTAAAAGACTCCTGATGAGAATTTGCAGTCAGATTGTGTCTGAATAATAAGTAAGGATGAAATTAGTTATTGAGAAGTTGTTAAATGATGTTTTACTATGTGTTTAAACTGAGTTCAGAGATATGATTTAGACCTTTTATATAGACCTTGATAAATGCAGTCTAGGGTATGATTTTGGATGACCTCTTCTTGAAGCCAACTCTGTTCTGGAATCAGTGACTCCTGAAGATCTATATTCTGGTTTGAGCTGTGCCACAGCTTGGCTTTGTAAGAGAATAACATGGGATTTAATTTTCAGTGCTACAGTTTTACCTTTGCTAGAACAGAGATAAGATCTTTACTCTTTTGTGTGTGAAGGCAGTATTGAGATGTGAATCTAGAATACTCTGAGATCACTTAAAGGAGCTACAGAATCACAAAGTTCAATTATTTTTTGGATTAGTTGTACTGACATTCACATTCTCTTTTCCAGGTGAAGCCAACCAAAGACTCTGTGTACTTTGGAGCACTTCTCTTTCTCTACACAGGGGACTTCTACCTGAATATCAAATTCCATGAAGACAACAGCAGCAGGGAGCTGCCTCTTTCCTGGTTTTGCCTTCCCAGTGTCCACATTCGTGCTATGGAGTCTGTGGTCCAACCTAAGCTGTAAATATACTGTGTGCTATTTGTTTAACCACAGTGCACAGAAATGCTTGGCACATCCTCTGCTTGACCCCAGCTTGTTTCTGTTCAACCCCAGGCCACAATCCCTACTTTGGAGGAACAGCTGAACACTTTCTGAATTGGCTGATAGTCATTTGGGCAGCTGCTTTAGCTAATTTCAGAGAGAGAGAGAAAGAGAGGGATTATAACTGTGCTAGAGTTTTCCTCTGTTTCCAAAAAGTCTTTGAAACTGCTAATACAGGCATTATATTTTCATATGCTCTATTGATATCCATGGGGTTGAAAGGGTCTTGAGAGCTGAATTTAAGTGGGCTAAATTTAACCATGTGTTTGAAGGTCTTGATTTGGATTTGAATAAGCCCATTTTGGCATTTTTCAACAAGAGTTGTATATCTGTATGAAATCCCTCCTGACTTGTGCTGGACCCACAGCATATACCCTTGAGATGTAGTTAGCTCTCTCAGCCTTGTTCCCAGGCTTGTTCTAGTTCTCTTCTTTGTTGAGCTTTTGGTGTCTTTGGTAGTAAATGGTAGTAGTGGTGCTTTTTTCCTATGTTACTGAAATTAAGAATAGCAAATGTGCCTCCAGTTATTCTCTTCCTCCCCTGAGCCCAGTGCCACTTGCTCCTGATACAGTCAGTGCTGCTAGTTTGGGAGATCTATGAACAAGAAATGAAAGGTGGCAATGAAGAGCTAAAGAATTTTGTCCTTGAGAAAGGAAATAAGCCAACTTTTGGGGTTGCCTAGGGCTTGTCTGTGAATTTGGGCTTTCAGAGTTCTGTTTTCTACAATCACAAT
This sequence comes from Galbula dea, assembly GCA_013399015.1. Classification (NCBI taxonomy): domain Eukaryota; kingdom Metazoa; phylum Chordata; class Aves; order Piciformes; family Galbulidae; genus Galbula; species Galbula dea. Next base: position 1,386,413 of record VWZX01004381.1, on the reverse strand, counting down.
CACTTGAAACATTGGCAGACTCTTAAATAGCCACCAGAATTAATCAGCTGGTCATTAATATCACTTTGCATGAGAGTTTTTGCAAAGTCTCCTGATCAGATTTTTCATGGGCTTGATTATGTTGTTGTTGTTTTCCTTTTTTTAAGAATGAATAAATTTAATTAGTAGGCAATTAATGCCATGGAGTTCCTGACCATAAAGATACTTGATGAATGTCCTGAAAATTTAGCCTGTTGTCTTTCAGAATAATGTTTTTGTATAAAGGGACCTGCATTTTTACCCCATGTAAAGCAGGGAGATGTCTTAGCTGTATGATTAATATATTATTTCATGGACTATATGTTTCAAACCTGTCTCAATCTTCTCTTAAATTTACAGCCTGAAGCTCTTAAATTTGGTGGTAGCATACTCTTGGGGGGTGGATACACCCAAGATGTGGCAGTGGCACTCCAGTTAGCTCTACACATGCTAAATCTACAGGCACAATCTCTTTGCAGAGTTTGTTTCTTTGTTTAGGCTTCATCCAAATGTGACTGCACCAATTCATGCCTGAATTGGTTCATCCTGTTCATGCTGTGGAGCACTAGCCCAGACAGCTCATTGCTAGCCCAGACAGCTCATTCTGTCTCTCTGCACCATGCCCAGCTGTACTTCTAGATGTCACTGGTGTTTTCCATGGGAATGACAGCACTCAAAACTCAATTCATTGCATGTTTGCTAATGACTGCAATATATTGGTCCTAAATATTTGAGGGAACTATAGCTGTAGCATGATAGCTATATTTCCAGTGTATGCAGGGTATTATCTCTACAACACTGTATTGTGGCAGTGTTATCAGTGTTTGCTCTTGAACTGTGGCTCTGTATAGAGTTCTGAATGCCAGAGTGGAAGTCTTCAGTCTTAAACTGATGGAATTCTGAGGCTGATTGGAGATTGATTTGCAATGATTTGCAATGTTCTGTTAGCTGGCAGCACTCAGTGTCCAGTAAGAAAACTGTTCCTTAGCTTTGCACAGTGGTTCTGGGCCAGAGACACCCATGGAGAGAAGGTCCAAGCAGCTGAGCTGGGCATGTTTTTTGCATTAGTGGAGCTCAGTTGGCCATTTTTGTGACATGAGGCTGAATTCTCCCTCACTACACAGACATATACACAGAAAAATAGGATCCCAGGAGAGCAGGAATTAAACCAGTTAATCTTCTCCATAAAAGCTTGCTTTTGACATGTGTCTCTGTGCTATATTACACAACACTGTTGCAGTGAAATCCAAATTGGTTTTATTCAGTATTCCCAGCAGGTAATCTGCAGATGCTAGGACTATAACCAAGGCTTTGTTAGGACCACAGTGCATTTAAAACAAAACTATTGTGAAGCAGGTGCTGTTGCAGTCAGGATGCTTCAGCTTATCCAGCTAAGGGATCATTTCCTAGTTGATTCTTGAGGCTGTTCTCTGAGAACAGAGGATATTGTGCTGTGAAACCTATACTGGGATGCAGCACTCCTGTGCCCTTTACTTATAAAGGATCCTGATCCATGGCCTGGCAAAGTTATTGGAACAGCTTTTGTTATAACAAAAGCAAGCTGCATATTTCCAATATGCTGTTATAAATCTGCCATATGTGCTCATTTATATAAGTTCTTATGTGTGAGCTGACCCTTCATGGTCTATCTATTCATTATATAGTAGACTGCTCTGTCCCTTGTCAGCTTTGATGCTTAGTTGCTTTTGGCATTTATGGTATCTTTCCCAATTTTCTCACACTTCTACTTATCTTGGTGAGAGAGATGAAAAATAAGAATTTTTTTCCTTCTGGGGATCATATGTGACTTGTCCAGAAGGAGAATATTTAACTGTCAGCATAATTTGGAGGAGAAGGTACTTGGAATGAGAGTATTGCATTGCTTTTGGTTTTCTTTTTCACTGAAGTTTCCACTGAGATTGTTGTCAGCCTTGGTCCTTGCAGTGTTTGAATGATACTTTTCTGATCTGCTCTCCTTTTCTGGAATTGAAAACTTGTTTTTATTTCTCCAAACCACCCAGCTATTATTTTGAACATGATGAGCTAAACTGTGCATTGTTACACAGATGTAAATCTGGTATGATTCCACTTGGTTGAATTAAATCATTCCTAATTTAAATCACCATTGCTGAGAGCAGATATTGGTCCAATATATGTATGCATTGGAGGAGCATAAACTGTGTAAATTCAACTGTCTGAATAAATACTTATCTTGTGTTATTTACATCTCTGCCCATCTCTTCTGTCTGTAACTCTTGATAGTGTTCTTGTGTGGTTTTACTGGTAATAATACCATACCTCTGGATGCTGCATTCTGTGTCTGCAAGGACATATTTGACCCTGAAAACTGAAATTTCAGCTTCACTAGAACTTTCTCTTCCTGGATGAATTCAGGGCTGTTGAGGGATGTGTGCTCCATAGTGTGGCTCCTATGTCTATGCCCATTAGCTGTCAGCTGACAGAGAGATGCACTTGAGTGAAAGGTTACTTGGTATCCTAAATCCTAATATTGACAATGAGGATGGTGAAACACAGGAATAGGTTTCCCAGAGAGGTGGTAGTTGCCCCATCCCTGGAAACAGTCAAGGCCAGGCTGGATGAGACTCTGAACAACCTGACCTCATTAAAGATGTCCCTGCTCATTGAAGGGGTGGTGTACTAGATCACCTTTAAAGGTCTCTTCTAACCCAAACCATTCTATGATTTTATGATTCTTTCCATCCTTCCCAGAAACAGATCAAAGGCTGGAAGAAGGACCACTTGTGGAGGTAGTATGTCTTGGAAGATTGATTGGAAGCACTTGTTTTGTGTGCACCATCTGATGTCCAACCCTGTTTCAGCTTCTTCTGTAAAGCTCTCCTGAGACTTCCATGTTTTGGATCCTAGCCTACAAGCTCTTAGCTTTCTTTAGTGAAAGCCAGCTGCACTCTCCCTTCCTTGGATCCTCTGGCTTCCTTCCTGGGTGTGGGCACTTTGTCTCTCACTGAAATGGGACTGTGCATCCATCCTACTTGCATTATGCACACTAGAACACTGCTATCTGCCAACTCTCTGGGATGTTAAACAAGACTGCTAGAGCTCTGGGCTTGCAATTCAGCTATTTGGGCACAGGTGGGATTTGAAGGCCTTCCTACAGGTGGATGCTTTGTAGAGGTTTGTAAAGGTTAATGCTCTTAATATAGAAGACATATAGATCTGGACAGTTTTCATGTACAGTATTCCATGATGCATGTTTATTTCTGCAGGTTAGACCATTCTGGAACTTAGGTCAGGGTCCTTAGACTGTCCAGCATCCCTCTATTTTAGCTCTTGGTTTCTCATCTCTTCACCTCATCCTTCTCACTGCTTTTTTTGCTTTTCTTTGGTTGGTTCCAACAGAAAGGATCAACATGTCCCTTTCTTCTTCTATCTCCTTTCTCTGCATGTCCATCAGAGCCCTCCTAACACTTTGGTCATCTACTGGGTACAAAAGTTGCTTTAAACCCAGTTTCAGTTGTTAAACTGGAGTTTGGTTCTCATATCCTCTCTTAAAAGCATCTTGAAATATTTCAGTTGAATGGGACCTTGTCTATTTTATTACCATCTGGTGTTGCTTGTTGGAGTGATACTTAAGCTACTACCTTCACGATGCATCAGTTCCACAACACCAATGGGACTTGTGCTGTATGCAGGTGACAGGTCATTTAACATGTATGGATTACTTATTTTTCCCTGTGTTCCTGATTCAGCAAGATCTAAGCATGTGTCAAATGTTAGGCACATCAATAAACCAACTGAAAGATGCTAATTTAGTCACACACCTACCTTAGGAACTTCCTAATCCTTTATCTAGATGACAATCTGCACCTGAAACTCCAAATTTGAGATTGAGGCTCCTGTCCCATTATGTTGCATGGGCCATTACCACTGGCTCTCATGAATCCTGGTGCAAGGAGAAGACATCTCATCAATATCTGTCACTGTCATTTTAATACATGAGAAATAGATACATACAAGTCTGGGAATGCAGAAGATTCTTCCAGGCCAGTATGTGCTCAATGTATATCTTACACCCACCACAGTAGTGAACCTTGAAGGCATAAATCATAGGCATAGATTTGCTTGGGAGATCACATTATACCCCAAAGCTGTGCCTGGTAGCTGTGTACTAGGAGAGACAGTGCTCAACCATCTCCTGCTTGCAGTTGCTTTTCCAAGTGTTCTCCTCTTCAGAGGGCTGGTATCGGCACAGGCTGTGCCAACATCCTCTCAGCCTTCCCATCTCCACATCTACAGGCACTGCTCAGAAATTACTTGGCATAAGGGAAGGCATATGTTAACAATGAGGAAACATAGCACCACTTCTGTGACAAGGGAGTGCTGGATCCTCTGAAGAGGAGAATTTGTTATGGCCCAAGGTACTTTGATACCATGACTGAAGAAGGGTGATTTCAGCCCCTTTTCAGCATGTATTCAGTTTGAACAAAACAACACAGGCACTGCCAGAAAGAAATCAGGCCAACTATTGAAACAGTTTAACAATGAGCATCTTATTAGTGGCTATGAGGATGTCATCACTAATCTCTGTCAGAATCAGGGCCCTTTGCTCTCCAAAGTCTGTCCATGTTCTTACAAAGCGGTGCAGGTCAGTGGCTGAAGTGATGCTATGGTTCAGTTTAGCATCTACTTGCTGCTTCCTTTCCCAGCAGCTCAGATCCAGAACACAGATACCATTCCCTCCCCATCCCTTTTGTCTCACCTTTTCACATGGCTGCACAAGGCTGAACCCATGTGATGGGTTTGGCTTGAAAAGGGGAAAGAAAAGGCAGGGGAGTGTTTTCCTTTAGTGTGTGTACACATGTGTGAAGGGGTTGTTGATGTGAAGCTCAATCATTGCACAGACTGTTGAAGCCTGTGAGGCTGCAGCATCCCTCAGAGACACATTTGCAGTGCTCTTTGGGGCAGCCCAGGGATAAATAAGCAGTGGGAGGAAGGGAGGGTAGAAATGCAGAGAGAAATTGTACGGGGCTACAACCAGAGACACCTCTGCAAGGTGCCTGAAGTTAACTGAGATGAATCAAGGCCAAATGGGTTATGTAACTGCCACAGCATTAAAAATAGGTTACTCTGTATATTAAGATTTCATTTATAAATTGTTTATAAAGCATTCATAAATGTTAGATGTGGCAAGCACGTTACACACGCAAAGACTTGGTGTTGAAACATTGTGGATGGCTGTAGGTATGGCAGCTGCAGGTCTTAGAGATGGCTAAGTCACAATTCTAGAGACCCAACAGTTCAATAGAAATGCACAATAAATGATTCATCAATCACTTAAACATGTGTTAAGCATTTATGTGTTCTTTATAGATGGAACCTCAATATGAAGTGTGACCTTAGGAAGTGTGGAACAGGGAACTTCTCCTCTTTCATATTTTCTTTTTTTTTCCCCCTAAAAAAAAATAATAATAAATTAATATCTTTCTGAAATCACCAATTTAATAATGATTGTGCTTTCCCTCACCTCTGGCTTGAGAGAGGCCACAGGCTCCTCAGATTTAAAAGGGTTCATGGAATGAGTGTGGCATTTAGACGTGCTCCCCTCTGCCTGCACATATGTTCTGTGTCAGAAGAAGATATGGGCTCCAGGGATGCAGAAGGATATCACCCCAGAAAGATGTCACCTTTCCAGCCAGGGTGTCTACAGCAAAGGTAACATGAGCATAAAGAACAGAGCAGAAGAGTCATGAAATGAGACTTGTAATTACTTAAACCCTACAGCCAGCTCCAGGCTTTTGCTTGCATGGAAGATGCCACCAGAGAAGATGCCACCATTGCAGACCCCCAGGACAAGGCAGATCAGGTAAGAGGTTTCTCATCCCTACTATGGCATCTGCAATGTGAAAACAAAGCAAAACAAAACTGGAGGAAGGTGTAAAGGGTTAAAGCCTGCCCACCCCATAGCAGCTCTCACTCCCTTGGAGACCTGAGCTCCTCTAGACTCTTCTAATTAGTGGAACAGATACAAGGTGCTCCTGTCTTTCCACATTTGGCTGAAGTACTGGCCAGGACTGTGTCTTTACAAGTCTGTTGAGGAAGACATTTTAGAGACCTGGCCCAAGTTTGCAGTATTTGAATTATATATTGATATTGTCTGCTTCCATGTGGTGTCAGAACAAAGCCCTTGGATAATGAGCATTTAAATTTAGCACAAAAGTAAGACAAAATATATGCAAATGCTTTGGGATATTATTTTCAGTACAAATATTGGGTAAATCTTCCAGATTTTCCCTTTTGTGTAGCTCTCCACATGTTGCTGCTCTTGGTTTCAGTATAAAATCATGTCCTCTAAATCCACACTGGGGGCTTGGGGTCACATGAGCTCTTCTGGAAGAAAACAGAAGGGATCAGTGATGGGATCAGTGATGTTATTAACACAAGCCTCTTTATTTAAAACCACTAGATATGAACAGAAGCCACATGATGAGCTGTTGTGATTTACAGGGCAGTCACTTGTACTGCCCAGGAAATCCAGCTGGAGAAAGGGACTCTGGGAGGAAACACCCACCCTCCATCAGAAAAGTCATATTTCCAACCTGAAATGCCTTTCTTTTTTTTTTTTTGCCAGGGGCTATAAAGAGAGGCCAAGGTGATTAGTTGAGATGGGGGCATCCAATTAGCAGACCACTGTATTTGAGTGAGATAAATCCTTCTGCCCTGTCCCATCAAAAGTGGATGAAATTAGGTAATGTGAGAACCCACCTGGAGTATTAGGTTCATCTCTGGGGCCCCCAGCATAAGAATGTCATGTACCTGTTGGAGCAGGTCCAGAGGAAGCCACTAAGTTGTTCAGAGTGCTGTAACACCTCTCCTATGAGGACAGGCTGAGAAAGTTGGGGTTGTTCAGCTTGGAGAAGAGAAGGCTGTAGAAAGACCTTATAGCATCCTTCCAGTACCTAAAGGGGACCTACAGGAAAGATGGAGAAGAATTCTTCATCAGGGAGTGCAGTGATAGGAGGAGGGGTAAAGGTTTTAAACTGAAAGAGGGTAGATTTAGATTAGATATTAGGAGGAAATTCTTTGATGTGAGGATGGTGAAAAACATTGGAACAGGTTTCCCAGAGAGGTTGTGTATGTCTCATAACCTGGAAGTGTTCAAGGCCAGGTTGGATGGGGCTTTGGGGAACCTGATCTAAGTGGAAGGTGGCCCTGCCCATGGCAGGGGGGGTTGGAAATAGATATCTTTAAGGTCTCTTCCATCCCAAACCATTATATAATTCTATGTGTGAAAAAGTATAAAAGGACTCTGTATGCAAACAACATGAGCACAGGAGCCTCATTTCTTTGTGGGCTGGAATCTTGAAGAACTGTAACAAATATTTAGCAGAAGCCACCTGGTTAGTTAACACCAGAGTTGAGCTGGTCCTGCTCAGTCAGACCCTTTACATACAGTAGAAGGGGATAAAGTCCCTGCAGTGTATGAGAGGGTCAGACCCTTCCCTCTCTCTCCTCTCTTTTTCTCCTGCACTTGCATGGCTGGCATCTGAGGAGAAATCTCTTTTGTCCTCGATCTTGATCCATAAATTCCTGGATCCAGGTCCTGAGCCTGGCTCCTGTCTTCTGCCACAGTATCATTGGTGTCAATGACATAATTACCATCAAGGGAGGTTTGGGTTCAGTGTTGGGGTTTTTTGTACATATTTGTATATATTTGTATACATTTGTATGTATTTCATTTATCATTGTTATTATCATTAAAGTAGTTTCAGTTTTCTTTTCCAATCCACAAGTCTTTCTGTCTCTCTTTTATCCCCTTTCTCTTCCCAGGGGGAGGGGGAGAGGGGGTAACAGGGAGAGTCTGTCATCGGGTTGGTGCTCAGTCCAGCCCTGACCCTTGATAGCTAGAGTGTGAAACCCTTTCTGCCCCCATCCATGCTGCAGATGCATGGAGATCAGGTTTGTACATGGGCTCTTCAGCACTGCTGTGCTACAGCTACCAGGACTGTGGCTCATTCCCAGTATTTTTCCTTTTCACTGTGCACAGCACCAGGCAGGTGTACAGTGACCTCCCGGGTGAGCAGGGCATCACGCGGTCTGTCAACGAGGAGCCACCCCCCACATGATGGGGAAATAAAGGTCTCCTGAGGACCACCAATGTAAAATGTCCAGGGGCAGGGGGAAACCTGCTGTAGCTTTATCTTGGCTTTGTGCAAACCTGCTCTGATGAGACCCTTGATTGAGAGGAGTTTTGAGCTGTTACTGAATGAGTACAGTCATATTTTCCCTCTCTCTTTTCCCCACGCCCCTTGCTGCACTGTAGATAAAGCAGCAGTGTTTTGGCAGCTGGGAGGTGATGCTCTATCTGTTCACACCTATAGGATGCTAATGGAAATGTGCCACCCATCCCCATTACTGGGGTTTAGTTTGCCTCTGCATATTGCTCTGGGGGAATAGGCTGATTCCTTTGGTGACAACGCAAAAAGCAAGGATGCTGAACACAGATCACAGACCAGGCAGATATCTACATTCCAAACTGAAAAAGCTCCTATATCAGCCTTGCTTACCCCTCTGTTGTACAGCTTGGGCCCATGCTGCTTTTCTCCCTTACCTCTTTAAATTTTCCATGTCAGGGATTTTTTCTGACATCAAGTCCTCACTCTTCTTTGTGTCACTTTTCTGCAACTAGGTCATGCTGGTTTGTCCATTTGACCTAACCCTAAGTTTCTGGGTTTGGAGCAGTCAGAGAGAGGTCTAAGGTCTACACCACAGATAAAGTCCTCCTCTATTTTCAAGTGCATCCTTCATCTACTCAAAGCTTGTCCACCCCCTGCCTTGCTCTGCTGTCTGCCTTGCTTCAAGGTCAGGCACTGGGAGGAGAAGAGCCCTTCCTGTCTGGGCTCTCCCTTCACACCTGGTTTGAATTACCCCATGATACTGTTGTCCTCTCTTCTCCTACTTATCAGTTCTCCCACTGCCTCCCAACCATAAGACCCTGGGTCTGGTGACCTTGGTGCACTGGAAAGGAGATTTAGCATCACCTTACTATCTCCTGCAAATTCCTTGTTTTGTTGCTTAGTGACAACATCTTTATACTCAGTCCCAGTGCTACATGTAAAATACTGAATGTGAAGTGCTGCTGTGCAGCAAGAAGTTAAGCTCTGCTAAATGCCACATCCTCCCTGCTCAGTGCTGTGGATCTGGTTCTCAGCTCCTCTTCCAAACACTAAAGGGCACATCAGGTCCTAGCATTACTGATTGGCACAGCTTCCCTCCACCCTCCTCCACAGCTTCATGGCAGCACGGTGCTTAGCCTAAATGGTGGTGGTGGCCTCTGTCTCTCTGCTGTGTTCAGGACATCCCAAATATTGCTGGTGTCCAGGTGGGTGGGATCTGGAGGTAGATTCATACTGCCCAGGAGGACAGTGTTCCTCAGACCACCCTGCAGAACCCAGGAGTGAGAGGCAACTGCATCACACATGGGTAGATGTGGCCTTGTTTAGCTTGACCCAAAGTTTATTTTTACTCCAGTCTCTCCCAGGAGGAAACACTTCAGTAGCTCTATTTCTCACTTCCATCTGAAAATATAAAACCAACTCCTAACTGTTCTCAAGCCCCCCTCTTGGTGATACTATAATTCATATTAAGAGAGAAGGCCCTAGAGCTACAGGTGATCTTACAGCCACAGTGTGTACCATCCACAACAACTTGGGCAAGGGAGTATGTTGACCAGCCATGTGCCCTTCCCTCGCCTTGTGAGCCTTGTGCACATTGTGTGCCTGGTTCCTGTGGCTCCAACAAAAGCAATATAAAGTACAATAGAGTAGAACAGAACAGTTTCTGTTGAAAGGGATCTACAATGATCATTTAGTCCAACTACTTAACACTTTCAGGGCTGAGCAAAAGTTAGAGCATGTTACTAAGGTCATTATCCAAATGCCTCTTAAACAGTGGCAGGCTTTGGGCAATGACCACCTCTCTAGGAAGCCTGTTCCAGTGTTTGACCACCCTCTCAGTAAAGAAAAATCCCCACCCCCAAAACCAAGCAATGTGAATTGGCAACAGCTGATGAATCAGGATTGGGCCACACCCTCCATAGCAGACAGTGGCAGTGTGAAGTGAGGGGTTTTTTGTGCCTTCTCAACATCTTCTCTCCATTAGGAACAATTAGCAGCTGCTCATTTGTCAGTCAGTCTAACAAAGTGAAGCTGGAAGACCTAGATCTGGCCTCTGGCTTGTGACCCACCTTGTTACTGGTAACTGGATGTGTGAGATAAACCAAAGTCAAAACAGTGACAAAACCCCCAGCCATATCAGAGAGAAGAGCTCAGGGATGAAAGCCTGGTTCACCTGAAATTAAGTAGCTGCTGTATGAAAATGCATATTTCATGGACTACCTGTGACTGACAATGCACCTAATGTATTTTGAATCACAGAATCACAAAGGTTGGAAGAAACCTCTAAGATCAAGTCCAACCATACCTATCACTATCATACCACTAAAACATGTCCTTAAGTACCACATCTAAATGTTTCTTAAACACCTCCATGGATGGTGACTCCACTCCCTCACTGTGCAGCCTATTCCAAGACTTTACAGCACTTCCAGTAAAGAAATTTCTCCTTGTATCTAATCTAAACCCCCCTTATTTCAACTTGAAGCCATTTCCTCTCATCCTCTCAGTGATGACCCTGAAGAAGAAACCTACCTCCACCTTGCTCCAACCTCCTTTCAGAGAATTGTAGAGTGAAAAGGTCTCCCCTGAGCCTCTTTTCTCTAGTCTAACCAACCCCAGTTCCCTCAGCTGCTCCTCATAAGACTTGTGCTCCAGACCCCTTACTAGCCTCATTGCCCTTCTCTGGACATGCTCTAATACCTCTCCAAGCAACTGACCCCTTGCAACTCAAGGGTCAGATGGGATGAGCACTCCTGACCTCTGACCACTTAAAGGGATTGAACTTACCTTGTGCACTGGCTTAGGCTCAGCACCTTGCCTTTCAAGCTGAAGCACCCATCAAGGCACACACAAGCACTAGTTGCTCACCCTATGCTCCTGAGGGCTTCTTATAGCCTGACTCAGGGTGGGTGGTGCTGGCCCTGCCCAGGCTGTCTCAGCAGCCTGGCACGAACTGACAGCCCCCAGCACAAGCTAAGGGCTTATCTTGGCCTCAAAAAGAGCTTTTTATTGGCCCTTTTTTGCTACAGGTCCCTTGCCCAGTGCAGTCTTACCTACCCTGGAGCTGGTCTCTACAACACATCCATATGTGTAACAGATGCTCCTTCTGTTTTGTTATCACTCCCAAATTGGCTGAAGGTATATTCATCCCCACCATCAAGATCATTAATAAAGATGCTGGAGAGTTTTACCCCAGGACTGGCCAACAGGGTCTGGTCTCCACTTGGACTTCTTGTCATTTATGACAACTCTTTGAGACTGGCAGCTCATCTTTTTTTTCAGCCCACCTCATTGCCCACTTATCTGGCCCATACATCATCAGTTTCTCTATCATAGAATCTCTATCATAGAATAGGATGGTCTGTCTTACTAATAAACTCTGCCTAATCAAATCCAGGGACTAAAGTGGTTGCAGCAGCCTTGGCTACACCAACACAATATTCCATTTTTGTCTTGTTGGATACTGTTCTGTACAAGGCAGCACACACTCAGCCAAAAGCTGCATGACTATTCTTACAACAAAAGAAAGATCTCCTTGCATTTTGGGTGAAGTCTCCATTTGCATTAAGAATGCCCAGGGGATGTGAATGCACAAATACACTTTATCCAAGGGAAATGTTGAGCAGGGCTCCTGGTAAGCCCCACCTCATGTGTCTCAGGAAAAAAAAGGTAAAAAACCAAGTCAGGGCTGTAGCAACAGAGTCACACAGTCAGTCTTTTTTTATTGGTCATGCTGGGCAGCAAACCTGCCCCTGTGATGGTGCACAGGAGGGCTGTAACGGCGAGAACATGCCTTTGAAGTGGATTTAGAGATAACAAGAAATCATCTTAATGTGACTGCTGAATGTACAAGGGATCCTGTAATAGTTATCACAGGTACACTTTCATTAACTCCCTTTAATTTAAAAGCTCAGTGTTTGCAGCAATCTTTTACAGGCAAGAAAAAGTCAAATCGAATTAAGAAACTCCTGCTGAAGTGCTGTGCTTCTGCTTCCCCCCAGAGCTTTACAGCACAGCCTGAAGTCCATCTGCCCTGATCCCTCCAGCCAGGTTCTGCAGCCCTTTGATGGGCCAGGCAGGCACTGCCAGTCCTGTGGTGCCACTAAAAGACCCAGCATGGTCCATTACCCCAAGGAGGAACTTCTTTCCTTTGAGGGTGGTGGAGCACTGGAACAGGCTGTCCAGAGAGGTGGTGGAGTCTCCATCTCTGGAGATATTCAAAACCTTCCTGGACACCATCCTGTGCAACCTACTCTAGGTGATGCTGCTCTGCCAGGGGGGTTGGACTAGATGATCTCCAGAGATCTGTTCCAACCCCTAACATTCTGTGATTGTTACCCCTTATCTCTTTACAGCAGGGATGCAAACTTGCTGTGTACAAACAGGGCTTGGGTGGGACCTTTCAGTGAGTGAAACACAGGTGACAGCACTTACCATGTCACCAATGCTGCAGCTTTTCCCTGTGCTCCAGATGAGATAGTGAGCATAGTCCAGGCTTGCAGCAATGCTCTCCTTCCACCCAGGAATAACCCATGTTCATGTCTATTAGGGAAAAAAACATTAAAAAGAACATAGATGGTTTAGTAATCAAACCCAATACAGTTCTGTAACAAAACCCTAAATTATTTAATCAGGATGCAATGTAACTCCCTTGAAAGTGAATGAACTCTTCAAGCTACCCAATATGTTAGCTGCACAGGTCAATAAACATGTCAGAAAAATCAAGAATTTCAAACAAAAGACCATTGCTTATGAAACTTGTGATTGCTGAGCTGGGGGAGACAGGCCACTGCTTGACTAAAATGTTGCCCTTGCTTTCTCCTTCCACTCCCCACCCTCCACACTGCAGAGTTTACACTAAACACTGGCAGAGAATGAGGAGAAAAAGCTGACCCAACTACCCACTGGTTGACTTTTCAGTGTCTTGCTGAGCTCTGCACCCTAGTTTTTCTGTGAGCAATTCAGCTTTGTGAAATCCTTCATTCATATCCAGGCATTTCAGAGGACAAATGTCAGGAAGGCTGTAGGAAATTTGGATGCATTGATGGAGTGTTCCTGTGGCTGCAGTAGGAAATGCCTTTATTTGTGGAAGCAGGATGAGAGGTGGGGACACAGAAAGGAAAAATAGTTCAGTTCAGGAAAGGTTTATTAAAGGAAAATAACCCAACTGTTAGATGCTATCTGTGTTGTGAATAATACACATTTCCAGCTCAGCTTCAGTTGAGGGCTCTGCTCCATAGGCAGTGTGATGTAACAGTGTGGTGACCTTTGGGGGCAGTTGGGGGGTTTAGGGCTAAATATGCCATAGCTTCTTTGCTTAGCTTGTCCTCTCACTTTGGAGCTGAGACTTGTATCACAAGTGAATTATCAAGAGGAGTGATTGTTATGGAGTTAATTAAAAGGGTTTTATGAATGATCAAATGGTAATGAATTGATGATTGAATGAAAATCAAATGGTAATCAAATGATGATTAAGCAGTCATTGAATGTTAGTTAAACAGTTATTTAATAATGATTTTATGATGATTTGACAATGATTTAAATGATAGTTTAGACAGTGATTAGAGAAATTTAGATAGGGATTTAAACAATGGTCACTCTATTGCTTCCTATGCTTCTAATGAGCTATAGCTGGATATATATAAATGTTGCTGGCATACAATATACTGTATTCCCAATACAAAGTGTTGCTTACCTCATTCTAGATGTCAGATGCTGGGTGAGGGGTCTCTCAACCTCATGAATTAACCTTGAGAAGTGTCCCTGCTCAGGGGGAAGATCTCTGCTATACAAGGAGAGCTCAAGGGGCTCAGAGGAGCTACAAATTTTCATAAAGTGATTGAATTGTGGTCACTCCCTCCTCTTTTTGGTGTGTTTGCAGGCTAACAGCTGTAGCAGTTTGAGTTTTCTCTAATCCTAGCCTGCTTTCTCACCAATCCTTTCTGGCTCATTCACAATTTGTTTTAGCTCCACCTGCCATCTGGAGTAATGATGTCTCCTTTGCAGTTGGGTGAGAGGACCCACTGGAGGAGGAGCTTGTATGGAGAAATGGAAAAGACCAAGCTGCAACAGGGAGGCCAGATCCCAGCACCTAAAGAGTGGGTTGTCATCCATCTGAAAGCCTCTGGTCTTCAGGTTGAGCAGGAGAACAGGCATCTCAGTGGAAAGGAGCTCTGAGAAGGCTCCTGTCATTGTGAAACCCATCCCACCATGGGCTGTGACCCCAACAGAGCACCTCCATATGGGAAATGGATGCTCATCCAAAATCTTCTCTTGTAACCTCTAATGCTTTGCCTCAGGCTCAGCAGAAGCCACAGAGCCATCAGGTTTGGTTTCTGCAAAAGGGAATTAAATCTACTTTCTCTTGCAAGGGCCTCTACAGGGCACAGCCACCCCAAGGCTCTGAGTTTCATTCACCTACACACAACTTTCCACTGTCCCTCCTTAGCTCTGTGTCTGTGTGATGGCCCTCACTGCCAAAGGTTGTCCCTTGATAATTTTGGCACGTTTGGCTGCATTTCTGTGGGCAGTTATTTGCAGGACTGAAGCTCTCTACATACTGGTTTATGCAGAAAAAGCACAGAGCTACCAGAAACTCCTGCAGGCTTCAGGTCCATTGGAGAATCACACACAATGCAAGTTCCACTGGGTCCCTCCGTGAAAGCTGGAGGAAGTCTCTCCCCATGCAAGGAGCAGCTGGCACATGGATTTTTGGCTGAGCAAGCTGTAAAGCCTTGCAAAGTCTCCTCCATACACTGCAGAGAGACTGGCACAGATGCCTGGGCTGAGTGAATCACACCTGTACTCCACTCTCAAACACAAGGCACTACACACAAAATGCTCTCAGGCAGTTTCAGTAAGCAGCTTCATCCTGATACCCTCTGTGCATCTCCCCTTAGCTACAGCATCTTGTGTAACTGAGAAATATGGCATATTTATCCCATACCTCAGGCTGTCTCTATGCTCTTTCACTGTGCCTTGGAAACCAAACTTCTATTCTTGCCAACAAATCACTTTCAGACAAATGGGGGAGTGTGTGGTAGCTTGGATTTCTATTTCTTCTTTTTTTTTTTTCCTGAAATTTTTTGCAATCTAAGAAAAGACTTGGGAATCTATTTTTAAAGATTATATCCCCCCTCCACCCACTGTGCTGCAACAGCTGAACACTTTGGCTGGATGAGAATGTTAGTAAAGCAGTCACAATCCGTAGGGAACACTTCTTAAAACTGCATTGCATAATGGGACAAGTGGTGAGCATAACACAACAAAATGCTGTGGGAACTGGGATTTTCTGTAGTATGTGAACTAAAAAAAATCATGTCTTCAGCCAGATCTGATCATCAGCTAGTTTGCAACAACTCACCCCCAACCTTTCCTGGTTTTCTCTCCCCAGATTGAAGTCAATCTATCCTAGTGGTATGAGCATTAATACAATGTTTTGTAGGAAATGCAACATGTAACTACATGTAGTTACAAATGTAACTACAACAATCTCTGCTTGAAGTATTTTGGTATTTGAGGAAACCAGTAAGTACAGTAATGGCAATCATAGCCCTGGAAAATGATTTGAAAAGTGTATTTTTATCATTAGAATCTGAGGGAATTGTATTAGCTCTGATAAAATCCTATAGGACTTTAATGAGGATAACAAATTTTAAAATCTCATTTTTAGTAGCATTGTCAATTCTATTCTAAGATCTGCAGTGTTAACAAATTAGACCTAAGAAAAAAAAAATTCCATTTGGTTTGGTTGAGGGCTACTGCATTCAGGGGAAAATATAACACTTCTTAGAGTTATTGAAAGGCCTTGGGAATCAGCCACCCACCTGGGGTGTAGTGAGTGATTAATGCTGGTCATGTGCTATTTATCCCCTAAAATGTAATCACAAGCTGATTATTTTGTTCAACACATTTTTGGTGATTTGATTAAGAAGCTGCATGGATTTAACAGATTCAAAGGAAAACACATGGAAGAGGAGTTGAAAGACAAAAGTTGCTGCTAGGTAAGGATGTTCTTGGGACCTTGGTATAACCAAATATCTCTGATTAAGATTCAGCTTTTGCAGTGCTTTAGGCTCCTATGTGTTTGCATCTATCTTAAAAGAAGTGGGCTAAGTTGATTAGGGTAGAGGAGGAAACATGGTCTTATTTTACAGACCTTTGTGCAGCTAAAATAAATCACATTGCACTTCAGGTCTACAGAATATGTAGGGGAGAAAGGTGAAGATTCTTAGTAACAATTGGACTTGGAGATCTGAGAGGTCTTTTCTAACCTTGATGATTGTGTTATCCTCTCATTCTGTGAGTTGACATGATGTTTAAAATTTGAAACTCTTGACTGAGCTCCCCTCTTTGAACCACCACTCTTTGTGCCTGCCTTGGGATTCAGCAAACAGGAATCTTTGGATAATAATAATAAAATAATAATAATGTCTATGTGGCTCTTTGCACAAGCATATTATGAAGCACATTGAAAGACAAGTACATGTCTACTGAGATGGAGTATAAGATCACAGAAGCAGCATTCTGTTTTGGTTAGATAGCAACCACAGGGCCATCAAGTCCTGGGATGGATGTTCCCTAGCCCACTGCTTGTTTCTCATTTCCTGAGCTAATCTGTGCTGGCCTACAAGAGGGTGAAAGCTATCTATTTGTTTTGGACAAACTGAGAAATACAAAGATGGGTTTTTTTCTTCAGCAGCTTACTGTCCTTCTTCTTTCTTGGGTGTTGGGTTTTTTTTTTAAGGGCTGGATGTGATGATGACAACTGAGATCCCCTCACTGGCAAGTGTTAGATATCCAAGTCTAGAAAGAGCCTTGTGAAGACCAGAAGGTGGGTTTGAATAAGCCACAGAAAAGCCACAAGATGTATGTCTGAAAATCTGTTGGTCTTGTGCTGGCAATTGCAGGAAGCAGAAGAGGAGATCGTGCCTGCATACGAATGCAAAACAGTTGATGTGAGAATGGAAGCTTATCCTAATTAACTGAGTGAAAGCAAATTCAATTTGTCTGGCAACATGTGCATGTTGGATTCAGTTTGCCTAATAATGGCTTGAGTTTAACCCTGTTAAGGAAAGAACTGGCATCCAGGATGTAATGCCTGGAAGTTGATAGGATACTTTACCCACAAGGTGTCTATCCCTGTCTGAGGAATCACCTCAGGGAGAAACACAGAATAAAAGAAGAGGCAAAGAGTTTCCAACTTTTCTCTGCTGTGCCACAACATGTTTTGAAATTAGAGAGAATGACACTGTTGAGCTTAAAAGACAGTTAATATTCAGAGGTCCATAGTCAGTAAATGGTCTTTGGCATATTTTGGCTTTGCCTGGGCTGAGGTGACATTCGAACACATTGTGTTCAGCCTGATAGCTGGAGTTCAGGAGAGAGGGTTTGACAGGCCCTGAAAGTAGCTGGTGTTTTAGCCAGGGAGCTTAAAATGAGGTGAACTTATTCACACAAATATCAACCTTTTGTTGTTGAGTCCTGTCATTCTCAGTCTCTCTGAAAGCTATTTGAATTGGGAGGCAGTTATTGTGTTGTTTTCTAGACCATGTTGCTCCTGGAAGCAGTTCCTTTTTGCTTCCTAAGCACTGGTTGAGATTTTCTGCTGAACAAATGTCTCTGTGCTTTCCATGCTGAATTCCTTCCCCATCACCACTCCCTTGCCCTCTTCTGGGGTACCATTCTTACCATCCACTGCTTGATACCTTTTGAATGCTCCTCCCTGCTATGGCAGACATGTAGCATCACCTAAGGACCTTTGCAGTGCAATGCCTCTCTTCAAGTAGCTTTCTTTATGTGTCCCATAATCCTTGCCTCTCTGAAAACACTACTCTCCCTGTCTTCTCCTGCCCTTCCTGGCCATCCCACCACCATGCATTTTATCCTTCTCCATTTTCTCTTTTGTATTGGAAATACAGAAATTAATCCTCTACTTACATTGTATCCAGTCAGTGACTCCCCTGGATCCTATGGCTGGCATTAACATTTCTAGGTGGATATTCTGCAGGCACTCCACTCTCAGACTGCTCCTCCTCATTCAGAGCTGTTTCTTGAATAGAAGAATATCTCACAGTGCACTGTTGGCTGAGATGCCCTTCTCCTGTCACCACAGACCCTGCTACAAAGACTGTCCCCATCTTTCTTATAGGCTCCCTTTCAGTACTTAAAGGCCACAATAAGGTGTCCCCAGATCCTTCTGTTCTCCAGGCTGAACAACCCAATACTCACAGCCTTTCTTCACAGGTGAGATGTTCCATATCTCTGATCATTTCTGTGGCTTTCCTCTGGACCCACTTCAGCAGGCTTATGTCCTTCTTGTCCTGAGGGATAGAGATCTAGACACAGCACTGCAGGTGAGCTCCCACCAGAATAGAGTAGAACAGAATCACCTCCCTTCACCTGCTGGCCACACTTCTTTTGATGCAGCCCAGAATATAGTTGGCCTTTTGGCTGTGAGTGCATGTTGTTGGCTCATGTCCAGCTTTTTATCCACCAATCAAGCCTGCTGAGTCTCTGACTCCCCAACAGACTTCATATGAGCTTCAGCTGTGGCTGGTTTTGCACTAACAAGCTAGCAGTTCATAGCCAGAGTCTGTCTCTCTTTGGGAGGGGAGTGGTTTGTTTGGGGGTTTTTGGTTGTTTGTATTTCCAAAGAGCAGAACAACACTGTAAAAAAAAAAAAAAGCTGCAAACAGTGGCACAAAAAACTCTTGAAGCAAAGAGGCCCAGCACAGGTTCAGCTACAGCAGGGGATTTTAGGCAATTATTGTATCTTGCATGAGATCAAGAGGCTTCTGGAGCATTGCATGGCCCAGCATGGGACCTGGGGAAGATACTGCAGGCAACAGGGCATGTCCATGCTGTGCTGACCTCAGCTTGGTGCACACATGGCAGCAGCAGAATTTCAGCTTCTTGTCTCTGAGTGTACTCCATGTCACAGGATGTTGTGAGACCTGCTATCAGGGATCCAGAATTATACTGGGATCAGTTGAACAAATCCAAAGCTGTAATTGAGAACCAGAGTAGTAGTTAATATCCTAAATATTAACACAGCAGAGTTAGAGATAAGAAACAGAGAGTCTCTTTTATAGCTGCTTAAGAGAGAGAGAGAGAGAGAGAGACATGTTCAGCACTGACAAATTTGCTTTTTTTCCCCTTATTCTTTTTTCCTAAAGCCAGAGAAGCTGTTTGAAAACTATTTCCCACAGAACTGCAAGAGGCTGAGAAATGGAGGTGAGCAGAGGAGAGGGCTGTAATTTCCAGCAAACACAAGGAAAGAATTGTTATCGACAAGGTTTCTGCCAGACCATTAAAAAACCCAGCAACCATTTTTTGACTCCTGATATTGTGTGAGATAACAGAGGAGGTGGCAGTAGGGACAACTCCTGCCTCATTACTCTGACACTGTGCTCAATAGGTTCAAACAAGTCATTGCCAGAGATGGGACCAGAGGGTTTGCAGGAACTGACTGATGCACAGGGGCCACACAGGCAAAGCTGGAGTTTGTAGGAGAGTTCCACTGGCAGATCTTCTTGAGCATCCAGAGGCCAAAACCACAGGGGAAGGAGTTTTGCAGCTAAAAGATAAAAGTGCCTCTCTCATTGCTGAGGTGACAGAGCTGCTTCTCTTCTCCTTTGAGAAACCAGTTTCTAAACTGAATAGTCTCATCCTCTCTGAGGGATGGTTTAAACTCTTCATAGCTCTTCTATTTACTGCAGTGAACTGAACTCTGTGAAATCTCATATGATGGCTTAAATTCTTTTATAAAGCCCAATTTATTTAGAAAAATAAGGCCTTTGTTGATTTTCTCCTGAGTGATGACCAGGGGGAGAAATGCATCACCTGGGGTTTGTGACCTGACTCCAACTCTGACCAGATAGATTTGATGCCATGCCAACTGAAATTACAGAGCACTTCATTGCTTTCAGTGGGGGTACATTAAATCCCTAAGGAGAATGGTTTGGAGGCAGAAGTGTGGCCCACTTGGTCCTTTCCCTTTGATGTCTCATCAGTATTCCTTCTAAAAGAGTCTGACATCAACATTTTGCTTTTAAAACATCATCTTTGAGACTGTTCAGCTCAACAGTGACTAGATTGGTTGCCCTCTCCTGTGTGATCAGAGGCCTTCAAGACATGGACAGATAGTCTCAGGGCATCTGACTACTTAGATGTCCACATCCTCCTGACCAGAGCCTTTGTTCTAGGCTCAGGGGTGCAATAAAGATGTGGTTGGACCTGCATGCTAAATTATCCTTTCATCCTGTAGGTGATCCAATTAAGCCAAATTTGAAGAGAACCAGAGAAGTTCATGCTCTGCCTTGCTGTGCATGAAGTCAGCAAGTTAATAATGGACATTGATCTCTAGAGCTGTCAGTCTGGCTAAGGATGGGTAGAAGAGATTTCAGATGTTTTTTTTCATCACATCATTATGCTACATACTGCAAGCAATAAACTCTGTAGCCTGCAGCTGTGAAAACACTAATTTGAAAGCTATTATTTTTTATATTGTTGAGAACTTGTTGCTGTATATTTTTAATTTTTTTTTCTCTTTCAAAACTCCAGTAGTTCTTTCTGTTTACTTTTCCTTTTTTCTGATTTCCTGGCCATTCAGATCACTTAGTGATCCTTTCTCCCTCCTTTCCTCTGCTCCTCCTTCTCTTTTTCTTTCCTCTCACTCTCTTTAGTTGTTAGAGCAACAAAAGCTTTCAGAGCAGGCAGATTCTAAACATATGGTGACACCAAATTTTTGCCTGCCACTTATGAATATAATACAAGCCCTTCTTACACCTTCTCCTCTATTTTGGCTGTGTCATCTAATATCTTCTCCTCCCATTCTAGGACTGTAATTTCCCACATCAGCTGGCTTCATTCCTACATCTTCAGTCCTGTAAGATCAAAAGAATAGCCTTTGGCTATTCTGGCTAGAAAAAGGAACTGTCACCCTTCAGTGGCATGTTCAAGAATTTCTCTCTCCTCTGTCTTTTCTGCCTTCACCTATGTTTAGTCCTCACAGAGGTCTCAGCTTTATTGGTTCCTACAGCTCCAGAGTCTTGTGATACTTAGTAAAGACAATATTTTCAGGACAATTCTTCACCTAATGTATTAGAGGAACATAAGGGCAAAAGCTGGTCCTGGGCATAGATGTTATGAAGGCAACAATAATCTTAAAATCTGACACAGTTTTGATATTCTGTGTCTTCTGCATTTGTGAAAGTAGATGCAATACCTGTCCCTCTGCTGCTGTGGGATGGTTATGGTTAAATATTCTGGCATACAATGCAGGGTGATGAAAAGCCACATTCCTGTCTGACTTAAATACAGGCTTAGAAAATAATAACAGTTGTTAAAATGTGACTAAGCACTTCCAAGGGCTGTCATGCATGACACTGAAGGCAGCTGGTCATGCCCTTAAAGTCCTTTTTAATAAGATAACTGTGTTGCTCATTATTCAGAGAGCTAGAAAAAGCAATAAATTGTTGTGTTCTCATAAAGGTAACTAGCTGCTTGGGTATACCCTCATTCCTCCTGCATCTCTCTGTGATGGCCAGGCTGGACCCATGATGTTTAATTTAGGATGTCAACTTCCTTCTCAGAGTTGTATGATTTGTAATGAGTCTTTAGTTTACCCAAGTCCTTAGGTTTGTGCCTAAATACTTCTAAAGCCCATAGCACATGCTCTGTGTGTGACAAAAGACACACCAGTGATACAGGCACTACAGAACAGCAACTAGGGAGCTTCCAACACCAATCTTGAATGGCATTGTGTGGGCACTGCCAGCCAAGCTTGGTCACAGTTGACATGAAAGTGTGCTTGATCTGCCCCCATTATTGATAAGCAAAAAGAAATCTCTCCCCCATCTGAGCCTACACTGGACTGGAGAATGAGCCATACAGGAAACCTGACTTAAATTTCCTTTCCAATCCCCATGTTCAATTCTCCATGGCTATGATTCATTACTGAGAAATGACTCTATTATACCTTTGTATGTTGTAACTAGATTAATATAGTCATTTCACATGTATTGGTGATGATGGCCAGTAGTTAGCACACCTGGGATTGAATTAAAAGCCTCTAGAGCTAAGAGCATGAGTCATATGTACAGACTGAGCTGAAGAGTCAACCTTTGTAGCTAGGGCTGAGAAACACATATCCTGTGGATGAAGGAGATGGGAAGCCTCTGAACAGAGCTGGGTGGTGATTTGGGTCCTACCTTGTTTCTGTCTCACAGAGGGGAGTACTGGCTCTGCATCTCACCCGCCAGCACTGGCACATTCATTCATTCATTCAGCTGGGAGCTCGAGTGTGTGGGTGCTGGGTACTGACTCCTCCCATCTTCTATTAGGCTCTCTGGAAAGGATGAATATATTTGAGGTTAGATGCATGAAAAGGTTTGAATGTGTAGCTTTAGTTGCAGATAGTTGTTCACAAGGATTAGCTTTCACCTGAGTACCTCAACTCATCTTCTAGTGCAACTGCTGCCAGTAGCATCAGGGAAACTGTAGGAACCATATCAGTATGAAAGAAACATGCATTGCTGTGAGTGGAATCAAAACTGAACTTCATTTGGAAGAGAAAAGGAGCTGGGAACACAGCTTGTCTTGAGTGTTTGAGTAGACCAACTTAAGCACAACAGTCAATTCAGAGAAGGTTACTTCCTTTACCTGGACAAAACCACCCTACTGAGATGCTCTATTAGACAACATTTGATATTGGAAAACTTTGCCAAGTCTTCTACTTGTATTATCTATAAATCATGTGGCTCTAGAGTGTTTCCATGGATTTAGGAAGAAATGTATGTACTGGGAGAGGCTGGGGTGATGCTGAAATCTGGCAGCATGCTCTATTTGATCTGTTAGGAGGGACACAACACCTTCACCTTTGTCCATGTAGACAGGATTTAATGCCTGGAGACCTGGTCACTGGTCCCCAGCTGGAAACCTCTCTGCAGCAGCAGCAGCAGGATGGGCAATAAATATTTAACTAGTTTCAATCTTTGAGGGAAAATGTGTATTTTACTAAAACTAAAGATAAAATCACAGATGGTACCTTAGCTGCTGGCATGGACTGGCTGGGCCACAGAGGCTAAACTCCCCTCTCCTGCCACTCAGAAGCACCTTCCTAAACTGGGTCTGATGGGAATTTAACTGTTGTTTGTGTTCATGTTTTCTATGTTCTAGGGCACATGTCCAATGTTATTCACAAAATAAAAGCAGCAGAAAACCCTGAGAAGTTTGAAACTAATTATCTCCTTTTTTTTAAAACTGCTTTTGGATACAATGATCTCAGGTTCATTTTCAGCTTGGAAGATGTAAGTTTAAGGTCTCTCTGACTTCTTAGAATTACCTAGTGACTGTTTGATGTTTAGTCTCACTGTTGGCTTTGTCTATTTGTTTGTTTAAATGTGAAGTGTTTGGGGCAGCCTGGGCTGGACTTATTTCTGTTAACAAGCAGATAAAATCATTTTTAGCAGAGAGACATGTTGAAACAAAAAATCACTGTTGCAGTGCAACCCTATGCATTTGTAATGGGTACAGTCTACAGATCTGAACCCACTATTGGATCCTAGTCTTCCAACACCATTTATTAACTTTCTAACCTTTTTTTTTTTCTGTCACTGGGATCCCCATGTATTTGGGGTCAATCTGTAACAACTTCTAAAATCTGCCCTTTGCATGCTGGTTGTTTCTACTGCCTCTGCCTAGCTCCTGTGTGCAGAGCTGCTCTTGGAAATGTTTTAGTGCCAGTCTAAGCCATCACGGATCAAGACACAGCCCTTTTTGCAGTAAAAGGCTGGAGCACTTTCTACTGTTGTATTTAACTAGAAGTCACTCTCTCTGGATTTTTTTTGTGGCAGAAAATCAATGCCATAATAGCTATTCCATTTTGGCAAGGGACTGATAGCATTGGCCAGAACCCAGAATAATGCAAGCTGGAGATACAGAGTTCTGCCAATGTACCTTAAATCTCCTGACCTTCAACATCTCAGGATTTCCAGCCCTAAGAAGAGAGCTTTCAGGAGAAGAGACTGATAAGTCTGTCTGTCTGCAAGACAGTGTCCAAGAAAGAGTTCCAGTGGGAAACTGAAAACCTCCTCTTGTGTTGCTGCTTCTTTCACAGTAAGATAAATAATGGCTGATGCCACTGAAGCTAAGGGAACTGACTACCAAAACTAGGGCTAGAGACATCAAAATCAGTCCTCCTAGGCACGTTCTGGCTCTAGGACTGCACTTTCCTGAGTTTGCTCACAAATGGATGAAAACAAGCATGTGCTTGATGTGGGTTTTTTTTTCACCCTGTAGACTGTGTTTTGGAGAACAACCTGCTTCTGGATGCTGATATGCTGCTCCCCTGTGGGGTACCCACTTTGGGGCAGACTAGCAGAGGTCTCCCTGATGCTCCAAGGCAGCTGAACTGTCTGACCCTTGCAGGTTGTCATAAGACAACAGTTACAATGCAGCAGCTCTTGGCTTCTGGGAGTACAGCTTGTGCTGTTTTTACCCTGACTGACCTGCTGTGTAGTTGATGTACCAGGGCAAACTCAACCCATTCTTCAGGCATTAACATTTTACTTCTTGCTGAATGGGAGGGTTTGGTTCACTAGTCAAAGCACGGCTCTGGGAGACAAAAGTGCTGACATGTCAGTCTGCCTTCAGCAGTGACTTACCACATGACCTTGGCCCAGAAGCTCTGCCTTTGTTTTCCTATCTGTAAAAATGAGTTTAGGAATTCTTAGCAATCTACCTTTCCAAGACTGTTTACTAACATGCAGAGCAGTAATTTTTCCTTTTTTCTGCTTGCTTGACTTGCTTCATGAACTAGAGTGGGCTGCTGGATGTAATGATGCAAAAGAAACATTGCCCCAAGCTGATGCCCATAATATAATTCCACCATGAAATATGACTTCTGAACAGATATTGAACACAAGGATACTTATGCATTGCTCTATCTTTTCACTCCTTTCAGCTTAAAGCTTGCAGTCCTATTGTCTACAACAAGGCTGCTGCTCTAATCCTTCACATATTACTTTCACTTAATCTGAGAAAATTCTTTCAAGGGGATATTGTGTTGTGCATCTTCATC
Organism: Galbula dea; assembly: GCA_013399015.1. Taxonomy (NCBI): domain Eukaryota; kingdom Metazoa; phylum Chordata; class Aves; order Piciformes; family Galbulidae; genus Galbula; species Galbula dea. Next base: position 1,361,159 of record VWZX01004381.1, on the reverse strand, counting down.
ATTTTTTTTCTTTATAGGGAATTAAACTATCCCACCCACATGCAAATAGATTTCTGAGGAGTGAAATGTTACTGCTATTTCATAGGTCTTAGATTAGGTGCATCCATTATAAATGTTGCAACTGATCTTCTGCAGAGCCAGACTATTGAATTTTACAAAGGGATTTCTGCATCTGTGTATATTTTTATTTAGATTATTTATTTATTTATTTAATTTTTAATTAGCAGCAGCCAGCATCTCTTTAGACACAAAAGTTAGGGAAAAAAAGGAGAAGCAAGAGTTAAGCTAAACTGGAAAGCGACACTGTAGCAGATGCATTGACACTAATGTGCCTCTTTAGAGTTCATGCTTAAAGGCTTTGTGTGCAATGATAAATATATTTCTTTTGGTTGCTGGAGGTGCCCTTAAATTATTAATAGACAAACCAGAAAAAGGGCTTTTCATTTTCTAGCCCCATTGACTTGTATCACTAGCCATGAAAGATTCAAGAAAGGGTTCAGAATTGAAAAACCAAGGCTCAGACAACCCTAAATGTAGTTAGAATTTTCAAGTTTTTGTTGTATTTCACTTCCTTTCCTGCCTAAGTCCAGTTAGCAATGCCACTTAATTGTAAAAGCCACAGCCACTAGCTGCTGCAGAAGTGCTTTGATAATAAAAGAGGGATTGGACATTTTCAATATTTCCTTCTATTGATTTTGTGTATGTGTGTGTGAGAGAGAGAGAGAGGGAAAGAGAAAAAACCCCAACAGTTGTGATAAAATACTAATACAGTAGCAGTATGATTTTATCTAAAAGAAAAATGTTGAAAGGGAAAAATACTTCTGTCTTTGTGAAGTTCTTTGATACAAAGACATATTTTGGGCTAAACTTTTTAAAGTGGAGATTCACCTTCATCATGTGTTAGCTTTTATCTGTTCAGGCTGCATTTTGCTTGCTGTTGCCCATTCATTTGTTCCCTCCATAGCTTCCCAGAATGACAGAATGTCTTGAGTTGGAAGAGACTCATATTTACTTAGTGTATCTTCCAGTCCTGCATCCAAGTTGTTTATGATGATACTGAAGATCACTGACACTAAACTAGAGCCCTGTGGACCCACCTTGTTCACCAGCCTGATGTAACTCCATTTGCTACAACCCTTAGAGCCATACCCATCAGCCAGATGTTCACCCAACAGCTTTCCAGATCACAGAGCTATTTAAAAAGGCAAAACTATGCTATCCTAATTGCTATGACAAACATAACTGGGGTCAACACTATGAGACAGGTAACAACTTCCCAGGTTCAATAAGCAATGCAGACTGTCTCGAGGTCCTTGACTGTTCCTGACAGCAACCTGCTGACTGATGCCAATAAAAGAACAATAGTTCATACAAAGACATGTACTTCTGGAGGAATCCTAGAACTGGTTTGCTTGGAAGAAACCTTTAAGATTATCAAGTCCAACAATTAACCCAACACAGTGAAGTCACTAGCAAAACAAGTTCCTAAGCAACATATTTATATATCTTTTAAATACCTCCAGGGCTGGTGACTCCACTGCTTCCTGGGCAGCCTGTTCCAAAAACAAGAAAACCAAGTAAATAAAAGAAAATCTGCATTCATGAGTTCTGTGCAATGAAGAGGGATGAATCTGTGCAACTAAATGCCACACAGTAGCACAGAGGACTCAGGATCCCTGCAGTTCTACATATTTTGATACCAGCAAGGCGTGCAGCAAATAGATATGTAAAGGACACTAGGTAGGGCTGCTTGTCTTGGGACATAGGAGAGGTTACCAGCATTTTCAAAATCAAGGTGAGTGAAATGGTAAATGAGGGTTAAACTGAAGACATGGAGGTGATGAGATTCATGGTTAATGAAGCATTGATACAAAGAATTAGAGAGAATGAGAGGTGACCTCTTCTTTCTCTCTAGGAGGGCAAGTTTACTATGCTATTCAGCCACACCTTTAGATACCTTTTCTCTATGTCCCCACATGACCCATCTACCCATGGACTGAAGGCCTATATACAAGATCAGTCCTACTGAAGCCAACTGACTCATGTGTAATGTATATGGTCACCTCCTCTGATTAGACTAGGAGCAAGAACTCAGAAAGTCTTGAATGAAGAAATATCAGGAAGAGCTAAGCTTTGGAGAAAATTCAGGTAGACACTGAAAAAGCAAATGCCACAGCAGTCAGCAGTGGTCAGATGCTTGGGGCTGGAGAAAAAGCACTTGCCTACTCATCCTGAAATGAAAAGCTGTGTCAAGGCTAAATAAAACTGAAGACAGTGGTTCCCTAGGTGGCTTCACTTGTAAGTAAAGCCTCTCACAAACTTGCAGGAAGCTGGCTTTACCACAGCAAATTCTATTTGTTTATTTTTTAACCTATATTCTTTCAGGCTAAGAAAGGTCTTTAAGTATGATAACCTGTGATGTTGTTTATCCCATTAAATACATAATAAAACAGTGTTACACCTGCTTTGTTAGTTTGCTCAGTACACAACATTTTAAAATAATCTCATAGGAACCTTCCCCACAGGTAGTGGAACCACATTTGAAAAGTGCTGCAAGAGAAAACCTGAGCAATCAGATACAGATATCCTTGAATGCAATTGCAGTAGCAAATGATTGTGTATCAGTGAATCCTGGATTAATCTAAGCTAAGTAATCACCTTCTATACCTTTTTCAGTATCTTATTATTAACCTCTTGTCTGTGGAACAACCATTCTTGAAGGAACAAATGAAAGCAGTTTAAATGTTGGGCTTTAAATCTTAGCTGGGTCTTTACTCAGGAACAAGCACAGTCAGAGCTGACAGCACAGCTTGTAAAGCTACATAACTCTTTCACTCCTGTATGACTCCACTTTGCTAAAGTTTTGCCAGACTTTCACACAATCATGGAATAACTTCAAGTGCTTTGGCTGAAATATCCTCTCTGCCTATTTCTGAGCTACTTCTTTCTAGGTTTGGGTTGTTTTTGGAGTTTAGATCTTCTTTGTTGTTGTTTGTCGGTTGGTTATTTTGGGGTTTTATGGTTGGTTGAGGGTTTTGGGTTTCTTTTGGTTCCCCCTTCCCTCCTCAAAATAAAGCTATTCCTTAATTTCAGCAAAAATTATTTGGCTATAAGGTGTTACAAGGAAATGGAAATCTGTTTGCTTTGCCCAGGTCCTGAGATCTGTTGGGAAAGTTGAGCATCCAGATGTTCCACAGCAGACATGACGTCCTCACCCTTGTGTCTGGGATGCACCTCCTGCTATTCCTATTAAAAGTCATCTCCATTAATTTTAGTTATGAGCTGTTGAAATATCTGTTTGCACATACTCAGTCTGAATGCTACATTTTTCTAAGATGCCCTCTACCCTGAGTATGCTCTGCTCTCTCACTGTACCTACTTGTTGGCAGGACTGGATGTACCTCTGTCTAAAATACATAAGGCCAAACATGCTAATCTCCAATGCAGCCATCTCCATCTCCACCTGAGAAAGCTATGTTTCCTTTCTGATAGTGCAGAGATGATACATATAGTCCATAGAGCTTGGGACCCTACCTCTGGTCAGATCTATCCTGAACACTAAGATCTCCATAAGAGGTTAAAACCTCAGGTGCAGACTTCTACATTGTGGACAGGTAAAGTTAGTTGAGATGCATTTTGCCTAAGGTAACTGATGAGTCCAGGGATTGAGCAGTAACATGTCCTGGAAATCTGTCATAATGAAATATTTAGAGAGAGAAATTACTTGCTTCAACATTTGTTTAGCATCATTTCTGGGTGGAATTTTTGAGTCTATTTCTTCCCAAATTAACTCAAGCTACTAGGGATTTTAGGTCCATTCCAACTTCTCTAATGGAATGAGAAGAAGAAAGAAACTGCAAATCTATGAAAGTGTCAAGCTAGCCAGCAGCTGTGAGATGCCAGTGGAAATTTTTATTGTGCAAGGATTAAGAGCAAAAGGAACAATGCTATATAAAATGACATTATTTAACAGGACTCATATTGCTGTGATATAAAAATCTCTCTCAGACAAACATATATAATTTTTTAAAAAGGAAAAGAGTTTAAATATTTAGAGAATTATTATGGAAATTGGTTCTAGGAGGAAATATAAAACCCAGACTCACATAAAGTCAAGTGGGATTGCCTACTGTTAAAATATGTCTAACAGGTAGCAGAATGCAGCAACCTACTTCAAGTATCAGTTTCTATTGTGACTTTTGACTCCCAAGGCTCAAATTCTGCTGATATTCTTGTCTATCAGGCTTGTTAAGTTAGCTTGGATATGCCTAATCACCAGCAGAAAAGCCTGTAGGTAGTCACCCTTTCCGTGTGAACTGAGCTTCCCTCTCCCATTTGCTTTCATGATGAACATTACCTGGTGCTCAAAAGCTAAAATGGCACTGTAGAAGAAGTTGGTGAAGCACCACTAGTGCCTCAAGACCCTACAGCCTGTTAAATTAATTTCAATTCCTTCCCCAGCTTCTGACCCCTGTATGAGCTCTAGAAGCATCCAAGCATGAGGATGATGGTCTCTTTTCCAACAGGCAGAAAAAGCAAGAACTGCAGAGATGCCAGAAGAAATTGCTTTCACTGCAAAAGCTTGACTGAGAAATGCTTGCAGACAAATGCTGTTCCTTTAGGGGTAGACATACGTCTACTCCTTTAGCACAAGAAATCGCTGGGTTTGGACATTCCTCTCCAAAAGCCAGAGAAAGAGCAAAAGACAGTCAGCCCACAGAGATGCCTCCTAAAGACCTCTTAAAGATGACAGTAAAGTGTGGGAAGTTCTGTAATTTTAGGAGAGACTGAGGATGCAGCAAGTTCACTGGTCTCCTGATATATGCCTTCTGCTCTCCCAGTCTCTTAGTTACTCTCTGTCTGCATGTTAGTGCTATAGAAGCTGGGTGCTCATAATAAGGATCTGCAACACAGCAAGGGCCTTGGAGAAGCAATCTCTGGTGACAGACAGTGGGAAGCTTGACCAAACTGGTAGCCTCTGCTGCAGCTTCTGTGAGCTGCTCATCCAGAAACTTCTCGGCTGTTTGTTAGCTACTGCATTTGAGAACATGACTGTCCCTGGTGTTGCTGAAGAGTCTGTTTACCACTACAGCCCTTAATGGGATACAGCATGTCTCTGCTGCGTGTTCTACCAGCCCTAACTGCAAAAGGGAGGAGGGAATAAAGGGGTAGGACTTCACTCCTGCTTCCTTTTTCCATTAGGAGAGTTGTGAGGGAACCAGTCTTCAGTTGCGGATGGATGCTGCATGCAGATACTGGGGTCTGCCACTCTCTTCAGTGTCTCCACACCTTACCCTAAAATAACCTCAAAAGTCTTGATGATTCAGTAGCACTGACCAATTCTAGGCTTTTCCAGAAGCCCAAACAGACTCATTAGTAACTATAGAATGCTTGTCATTCTAGTATTGCCACTGATAGCCACGTAAATGGCCATCGTGGCTTTCATGATTATGTACAGGGTGTCAAGGAAGGAAGAGAAAGTATCTGCTGATGCATTCTGTCTGGAAGTGACCTTCACTGGTGGCATCACATACTTGGAAGAGTGAGGAGGAATCAAGAATGAAATGGATTGCTGCAGACCGTGAAAGATCTCACTTACTGCTCACCACAGGTGAAGAATGTGTCTCCAACATCTACTCTTCTCTACTGCAGTTGTTACCTGGTCTCAGACTTCACAGGTACAGATGAAGATTATTTATTTCTTATCTGTCAACTTTCAAAAATGTACTGAAGTGTTTCAGAGAAAGAAAATTAATAGTTATGCCATGGCTTCTGCTCCTGAAGACTTCACAACCTGATATAAATATGATGTCAGTGTGAGCAGAAGAAAGGATAAGGGGACTAAGCATGAGGGCAGAAGTGGTCACAATTTGTGATGAGTTAGTCTGTAGCTCTTGCTATTATTTTCCTCACTTTCAGGCTCCCTCAAGTATCCAAACTTTTCTTCATTCCTTCAGCGTCCCTCTGATTTTTGTATAACCCCTTTATCCTTTAACAGATACATTACCCTGAGAATGAGGAAGGGATTCATCCTGACCAGCATGGCTTTATCTCAGAAGATCTGCACCAGTGAGGAGAAGAGGGTACTCTCCAGCTAGGTGGAGAATTGTAGCTTGAAGAAAGTCAGTTGCCCCTGTTCCCTGCCCATTGAGTCAGCAGAAAGGATCTGCATAACTAGTAAGTCTTATAGCCATCAGTGTTCTCATAAGGTTATTTTTCAACTTAGGGAGTCCAGTTGGGTGGAAAATATTCCTTTGATTTATGGCCCTGATATACTCAGCTCATAAATTAACATTTGTGTTGGCAGCTTCAATATGTGTCTTTTACATCTGAAGGCTGCAGGTAGCAGAGAGTGACAGGAAGGCATCAGATGAAGATGTGTAAAACATACTGAAACTGTGTTTGCTTTCCGTGTCTCAACTGAGAAGGCATTTCACTATGAGTGTTACACCATGGGTCTTTAAATGCTTTATTATTTATAGACATGACTTGGACAGTCTTGAAAGCAAGATTTCTGTGTGACAGTAAATGGTGAGGAGAGGTAAATAATGAAGAACAATGCAGTTAGACACAAAAGGTCTTAGATCATTTAAGTAATTGGGCAAAAAGATGACAAATCCAGTTCGGTGCAGATAAATGTAGAATAATGAGTCTTGGAGGAAAGAATACAAAGGGAGTATGTTAACTAGGAGAATGCCACAGCATACTGACTAGCAAAGACATCTTGGGAGCTAATGGAGAGAAATCTCCTTAATGCTCAGAATGGAACTGTTCCTGAATGGATGGAGTCACAGAGGAACAAGAAAAGGGTCAAGCATTGAATTTTTCATTGACATAAACCCCCCTTAGCTTATCTTATCCATCCCTTTGCATCAGCTGAGAGACAGTTCTTTCTGCAAAGAACCCCATTATGTTGAATTATGAGGACTGTCAAGGTGATTTATAAGACAGATTTACTTAGTGTGTGAGCATTTTTGCTAGCCAACACAAAAAGCTAAATATTTTGGATGAGATTCTGACCTCATTGACACAGTTGTAAATAATGTCACCTGGGCAATTTTGAGCAGAATCTCTCATGCTTTTTGGAAGTATATATGCACATATATTCAGAATTGAAATTTTACCCCAGGCTTTGCCTTATTGGGATTTTAGCTGCAGCTGAGACAATGCAGAAGCTGGTAAAGATGGGGTTTTACAGCAGGGAAATTCATAGGACCTGTGAAAGTCCAAGCTTACTTGAACTAGTCAGCTCTAGTCCTCTTGTATGGCTGCTGCATGGTGACCCAGTTCAGATGTTGATGTGGACAAAAGGCTGTCATCTTTCTCAGCAGACCCACTGACTTCAGAAGATATTATTGGAGACTGAAAAAAGTAGGAGTTGACTCTTGCAGTAAGAATACATGCATGAAAAGCAAGAATCAAAGTCCAAAATAGTGAACTTAAAAACCTGTGTACAACTCTCATTAAAGCCATACACATCTATCAGCAAATATTTGACAGCAGTGTTTTCTAGGTTCTTGAAACTCTGCTCTATTCTTTTTCTCTGACCCTGGAATGCACACCAAAGTCCATTTGGAAAACTGAAGACCTAGGTTCTGATTTTCCCAAGGGCTGGTTATAGACTTCATATTTAACAGGCACACAAACAATGAGAGGAACCCAGACTTCCCTTTCCTCCACTAAGTGAGAGCAGAAAAAAACCCTTCTCATGTGTTTTGGAGACTTATGTCACTTCTTCAGGGAGAGTTGGGGGGCTTCAATGCTTTCTGTTGTGAGAAGATGGGGGAATCCTCTAGGTAATTTGTGCTGGGTGAAGGAAGATGCAGAGGAACACAATCTCCCAGTGCAATACTACATGGAATCAGTACTGGTTGCCAGATCTTGGATCTCAGATGCCTAGGATTCTGCATACCAGGCAGACATTAAGATGTCTACATCTTTCCATGGGAAGAGCCTGAGATCCACAAGTGACCTTAGTGCAAAACTAACAGGATAATCTAATCAGAGCACTGTCATTTTGTTAATTCAGCCTTGGAAAAAAGTTAGCTCTGGGTAAACAACAGCTGCAGTATACTTTTTTTTCATGTCAATGAGGTGTATATTTTACTGCATCATTCACCTCTGTCAGTTCTTATTTCCAAACCTTGCTGGGGGACCTGAAAATGCTTACACTGTTAGACACAGGCAATTTAAGAAACTAACACTCAATTGGAACTTGAGACCTTAATTAAAAGTTTGATTTCCTAATCTCTAGTTCCTTTTTTTGTTTGTTTGTTT